>OY720451.1:52211309-52408809 GCA_963082715.1 Harpalus rubripes
TCAAAACCATTCCTATTCTCTGCAATATGAATGACTTAAATATCTGAAAAAATTAAAAGGGGGGGAGGGGCGGAATTTTTATATAAGAACAAATGCGGCTGATAGGTTAGGATCGGCCCTGCCGGCGGTAAGTCGATAGAAAATGTATGTTGTTTAATTTAAATGGAGGTTTTTCTTCGAGAGCGTACTGTTGAATTACGATGGGTTATGACGTATTTATGTTTGCAAGAAGTGTGAACGATATCAAATCCAAGAAAAAAAGAAATTTGAACATTAAAAATGGATATTATTACAGCAAAATCTGAGAACATCAGCTTTGTTATAGAATTATTAATTGAAGATATATCTTCGGTCAATTATTAGACCCAATCATATGAAAGCAAGACACCAATATGAGACCAGCATTATTATTATTATAATTATTATAGTCACCTTTAGGTAAGGAAGGTAGGTATTGTCTTTGGTCAAAAAATTTCGTGATGAGTTTACAATCAATAAACACGTTTTAGGGTCCCTAGAATATGATTTTACTAATTTTACGATTATGTCTGTGCGTGCGTGCGTCGGTTGTGCGTGCGTGCGTGTGGGTGTGTGTGACAAAAATTTCGCCTGCGATAACTCCATACATCCATATGTAAGAAGTACCTTCATTTGAAGATTTTAAAAGTATTTCTTGAAAAAACTATGTTAAATATAATTTTTTCATATTTAATGTTATTATAAATATTAAAGAATATTTTATTCTCTATACGATTTGACTGAAATTTATACTTCATATTAAATGGATATAGAGTTAAATAATTATAAAAAAATTAATTTCATAAAGCAGCCAGGTATGCAATAACACTGGAAACAGCTACTATATTAAGAAAATAATAGCTGAAAGATGTCAAGTGAAATTAACATATTAGTGTGTTTGTGTTATAATTTTCCTGGAAATCTAGGATCTTCTGCTAGAAACTTTCTGTATGGAGTTTGTATAAAATACATACAACTGCCGGTACAAGAAACAGAAACTTTTGCAAGGAACTTTCTGTATGAAATTTGTACAAAATACATAGAACTGACGGAAGTTAATGTGCAAGCCACACCAGATTTTTTAACTAGACCGTGAATGGTGAAGTTACATTTATACTGTAGAAAAATTCCAAAAAGTCACTAAGTTTATTCGGCACTAAAGTAAAAACTAATCTATATGTCTTCTAAATAATCTTGTGGATTTAGCAATGTATTGATATCATGATGTGCCATATTATATTGAAGAAAAACTTTGATTGATGCTATGTTTCTGTATAAGGTATTTGATAACCTAATTTATTCTTCATCAATAATTGGGTATTTCAACATAAACGTTAGTAATATTAATATAAGATTACGAAAAATTTTCATACTACCACTTACTCGCACTAACGAAGCGCTCGGCGGAACAAGGTACATAAGCCACATTTGACTTGTTCTGAGTTAATGGACTTTAAAGGTTTTGGTGAAATCCTGAAATCAATTACTGCTGTTTTTAGAAGAGATTACATAAATTATTGATTTAACGGACAATGATGTATCAGACTATAATAAAAATATAGTGAAATTATCTTTTTAACAAATTTATACAAAAAATGTGGCATGAGACTTTTTTGTCTTATTGCAACAAGTACATTCTTTGGCTACAAAAGTATTAGTTTTATATAGAAAAATAAATAGTAACATAAAAGGTATGTACAATAAACAAAAACAATATATGAAATAAGTCGCATGTATGACACGTATCACTCTTCGGTCATTTAAAACCGACATTGTACTCATTGTAGAATATTCTCCGATATTTGTCTTCTTTAACTGGTACAATATTTTTTTCTTTGCTCCAGTCAAGGTAAAAATCCTTATATAGTCCAGCAATAGTTATATCATGATCTAAGTATACTCTATTGGGATTTTTCTTCCTACTGTAGTGGCTTACGTATTTTGGAAACGCATTAAGGCTGCGCGCCAGCCAAAACACTGAATTAGCGATATGTTCTCAATTTTTTTCCTCAAAACTGTGAAAATATATCAAAATGAAAATAATAGGAGTAAATAAGGAGAGATAGTTTATTTCAAAAACACATTTTTAAAAATTGAAGATAATACAAGTGATGAGAAAAAAAATATTGAATTCATTAAAATCTGAAATGATTATTTTTTACATAAATGCACCCAAGTCATGTATGGAGTAGTTTTATGTTAAAAATTTGATATCACAAGAATCACAAGAAAATGCTGAATATAGCTAGATATTTAGAATTTGCATTATATGATTTATTTCTCAGAAAATAAGCCAACATTTGAACAATGCTTAAATCTGTAACTTTAAAAACATTTTTAAATAAATTGTCAGGTAATTTATGGAACATTAATTATATTCACTATATAGAACTTTGGCTCAAGAATCACACGATATTTTTTTTATTTTTTTAAAATGAAAAATACAGCGTCTGAGTGCTCCGAAACGTTTTTCCAATGTTACTTATACGCAAATTTAGTTTACTCTTTCGCCACCACGTGCCGCATGAAATTTGAGCTGTCGGAACGGAACATAAGGAGGAGTTAGGGCGGAGCTTAGATTATTAGATTACGTAGAGGGGATAAATAGTGAAATAATATGTATCCGCTCTGCAGCCTAATCAGCTTATTCAGCCTTTTAGGAAAATCGGCACTACATGGATTTATATTATCTGTATTTGAATTGTGAAAAATGGGTTTGAATTTGGAAAATGCAAAAGAAACAAAAGAGCTATAAAACAGCAAAGAAAGTTAATTTAAAAAGGTAAAAAAGTGAAATTTGGTACCTAGGGACTTTCTGAGATGCCAGTTTCAAACAAAATATTTTCAAAGCAGTAGCAGTTCCGGTTTAATCAGAAGTAGCCCCTAACTTTCTTATTTTAAATGGAATGCCATATTTTTTATTTTACCATCGAATTCAGCAGAAATTTTATATATGAAACAGTGAAAACACTGTAAACACGATAAACTACTTCCGGCGTAATTTAACTTTTTTTGATTTTTGTCTAAAAACGACTATTTCTTTATCACTCAATATCTCAAAAATCGAATCGAATTTCTATAATCTGTAAAAACAGGTTTATAAAGAAAGCTTTTTACCTTCCGTCACCTTTAGGTAAGGAAGGTATTGTCTTTGGTCAAAAAATTCGGTGGTGAGTTATTGATGAATAAGCACGTTTTAGGGTCCCTAGAATACGATTTTACTATTTTTACGCTGATGTCTGCATGTGTGTGTGTGTGTGTGTGTGTGTGTGTGTGTGTGTGTGTGTGTGTGTGTGCGTGTGTGCGTATGCGCGCGTGTGTGTGCGTGTGCGCGCGTGTGTGTGTGTGTGTGTGTGTGTGTGTGTGTGTGTGTAACAAAATTTTCGTCTACGATAACTTCCATACTACAATTCTAAAAATTATAATTCTTTCGTATTTCTCTTCGTTACATCCATGTGAAGAGCTCATTAGATTTTGGTTAGAATTGGTCAATCCGAAGTACCGTCATTTGAAGTTTTTCTTGAAAAAACTATGTTAAATATCATTTTTTCACATTTAGTGTTATTATAAATATTAAAGAATATGTTATTCTCTATATGATTTGACTGCATTATATACTTAATATTAAATGGATATAGAGTTAAAAAATTATAAAGGAATAAAATTTTATAAAGTAGCCATAGCTATGGAAACAGCTACTATATTAAGAAAATTTTGATTGAAAGGTGTCAGTGTCAAGTGAAATTGACATAGTGTGTTTGTCTTATAATTTTACTGGAAATATAGGATCTTTTGCTATAAATTTTCTGTATGGAATTTGCATAAAATACATGCAACTCCTGGAAGGTAAAGTACAAGAAATATAATCTTTAGCAAGGAACTTTCTGTATGAAATTTGTACAAAATACATAGAACTGACGGAAGGTAATGTGCTGGCCACATCAGATTTTTTTAGTGATATAAATTAATAATCGACAATTTTTGCAAAATGTAATTTCTCTTCAACGCAAAAATGAAATTCAAGAATTTAAAAAACTCATGTTTTTTAAATGGAACACTCCATTTTTTATTATTTAAATGAAAAATGAATTCTTTTTTAGAAAATAGGGATTGCTTGTTTATCATGTCCCATGTTGAAAGTTGAAACTTGAGTTTTTTTGAGGTCTAATTTTACGTTCACGTAGAAATTACAAAAATAAAAAAAGTTGAATTATGACAGAAATGGTTAATCATGTTTCATATGTAAAATTTTCTGCTGAATTCCATGGTAAAATAAAAAATATATCATTCCATTTACATAAGAAAGTTAGGGGCTGCTTCCGCTTTAACCGGAAGTGCTACTGCTTTCAAAATATTTTTAGAAACGGGCATGGCGGAAAACCCCTAGAAACCAAATTTCGTAACAAATATTGAACAGTTTTTAAAATAATAATAGCGTAAGGTCATCGTGGAGCATCTGTATGTATATACATTTTAAATGTATTAAATTAGTATAGATAATATTTTATTTTACAACACTTTAGGTCTAGGAATTAATGAAAATGCTATCATTGAAGTGAAGTGTTTAGGTTCACTACGCGACAAGAAAATATTTCTGGAGGAAGCATGTAAAATCCAAATTTTTGTATGGAATTGAAAAACGGTGAAATGACATTGAAATTGAAGCATAATTATAATTATCAAATAATAGAAAATAATATAACATTGAATTCATTGCCTAGAAATAAACATATTTCATTTCAGATACAAGGCCAATTACACATTTGTAAAAAAGATATCTGTTATTTCATCATTTTTAATAACAAAGAAACTCCTGTTTTCATTTTTAAAATCGAAAGAAGTAATTTATTTTGGGAAAAGCATATGTGAGATCACCTTATTAATTTTTATAAGAAGTGCGTACTACCAAAAATTGTTTTGCGAAGAATTCAGAAGGGCTTTAAATGTAGAGAACCTCATTAGAATTTATTCCTCTCAATAGTTCAAAATAATGGTATCTACTTTTTTAAAAAAATTAATTTCAACACATAAACGAGGAAATTTCTATTTTTTATTACAAATAAATGTTTGAATTGTAATAATTGTTTTATGTTTCCTTGTCATTTGTTTACGCAATTCATTGAAATTAATCAATTTGTTTGCCACGAAACAAGCACCCCGGCCATCCCGACTTTCTTTTCAAGTAATTAATAACTCGTAAGCTACACTGTTCTGATTGGCTGCATGCTACAGCTGCACTAATGACGCATAGACATTAACCAGATGCACAAATTTTCGACTGTGCTGCCATCAGTCGGCTTAGAAACAAAACAACACTTCTATCCCGCGACGTTAATATGATCATGAACAGACTGCACTTGATTCAATGGCGTGCTATTGGGTCGATTATGATGCTTCCCGCGTTCATCATCTTTTGGAACACTTCTTCCTTCTGATATTTGAGAGCAAATAAGTCGAACTCGTTTTGATGATTTTTGCAATCCGTGTACCGATAAAAATTCTTGTTTACATAGTTGTTTATCCACACCGTTTAGTTTAACAAAATATTGGTATGTCACTTTCCTAGACGATTCACGTCTCTTTGTCTTTTTTTGTATGAACGTTTTTTAGGTGTGGCTTTTATGGATCCAAACAAATATGTGTTTTGATCTTTGTAGGATCCTAAGTTCTAAAACGCATTAAAAATGTCAACTTCTTTTCCATTCAATAATTGCTCTCTACATTTCCTGTTACAATTACAAGGAGGTCCAATCATCCTATCTGTAATTTTGTTTCCTCTGCTATTTTCATATGAATGTCCTAAGTTTCTTTTAGTCTTAGCTTTTTGTTTCGTCCTGCGTTCAATATTTTTCTTCCGCCACCGAGACGGAGTTGTTTTTTCGGGTGTTTCTAGGATCCCTCTTGACGTGTTACCTTCTGTTTTCTCAGGAATCTCTAATGCTTCACAATCCTCATGATGTTGGTTGTCACTTTGAGATGTCTGCAATAAATGAAATCAACTTTGTACTAAGCATAATATGAAAAATTTTGTACTTAAAAACGGCATAAGCCACAATAAAAGTATTTTCAATAATCGGAACGTAATAATTATTTATGAAATATATTTATGGTAAAATTCCATGGTGGAATGTTACTTCAATATAATAGACAATGTAGCATTGTCAAACTAGTGAAGAATATGTTAAAATAACAATTTTCCAGTACGAGAGGTGAAATGGCATATGCCACAATACAATATACAACAAGGTCATAAGCCAAATTATTATTTACTTACCGATAATTTGCTATCACAGGAAGATGCAGAGCTGCTGTCATTTGAACAGTAATCCGGGTCCTTCACACTATCATCTGAATCGAAATCCTTCTCCAGATCCCAGCTTTTTACATCAATTTCAAACAATTTTCTTTTACATGACAGTTGTTGTCCTTCCGCCATGATGGATTTACTGTGGCTTACGACCGTGTTGATTTCAAATAAGCTAAATAATTCAAGTGAGGAACAAAGACTTTGCATTACAGTGTCGCCATCTTTCGTTATTTTTTTCAGATATTTGTAGACTGGCTTGCGACTCTCTTCAAGAACATTTGTGGTTTTGTGGATGATAAACTCGATTTTTGCTAAAATGTGGCTTATGTACCCTGTTCCCCCAAGCGCTTAGAAATGCGCCAGTTAATAGAATGATACAAACTAACAACAACGGATTTCTTTCTATTAACAAATATAGAAGCTTAATAATTGGTAATATTCTACCATAAACACTCATTTATTCTTAATAATTATTCTTCATTTATGTATGATAATACTATTTTTTTTATCATTTCTATGTAAGTAAACTGTTTGTATTTTCCTATTTGTAAATCGATAAAACCTGTCATTGGTCTCTTTTGACTGTTGGTTTTCCAATTCTAAATAAATAAATAGTTATTTGTATCACTAGTCCAGAAACTGAATATTTGCGAGAACGAGTTTATTTTGACAGGCCGAGCTGAAAGCGAGGCCTGCAAATACGAGATCTCGCAAAACAGTTTCTGGGCGTGTGATACACAAGATTTTTTGTGCCGACATCTCCATAAATTCTTCGTATATTTCTCAACAGTTTATTCTATTTTACATAACCTAAAAAAATGAACATATATTTTTAACGGTTTTGCATTGCAAGATTAAATATAATTACTAACATTTGAGCTTAAAATGCGTAATTATTTTATATTTATTAAAAATATATCATACAAACATTAGTTATATATATTTTATATACTTTAGCATATTTTCAATGACACATAGCTGAAATTAAATTGTATCACGTGAAGTTAGTTGTAGTTACAAAACAAACGAAACAAATTAGTCCTAAAGTTCGAACTTATAATTAATTTATACGAGATGACAGCAATGACAGTCTATTATTATTTTTATGACAAAGTTTAGTTATTTAAGTTACAATAATTAAAGATTTAGCCCTAAAATTTGTCAACATTTTGCTAATTCTTGTGTTGAAAATAATCTTAAATTGACATATTTCTGGACGATTTTGAGTTCTATAATACTAGTCAAATTGGACGGAGGTACGAAAATGTATTTTAAATTTGTAAAATACATAATTCTTTCTTATTGGGTTATAATCTTTTTGAATTATTCTTCTACTCTTCTACAGAATTAAATACAGCTTTCGGTATTTACAAACTGAATTATCTTATTAAGACCTCTCTCCATATAATTCTACTCGCAGTGAATAACAACCATGTTGAGTGGTGAAGTAACGAGCCTATAATCAGTTTAAATTCGAACTGCACAGAATAAAAATAGAAAAGTCGAGTTTGATTGAGGTGACGAACGATTCCAGACCCGGAAACGAACATCGCGAAAATAACTTGTCACTTCCGGTTGCCAGCAGCGCGAAAAAAAACGGATGTAGAAGGAGAATTGTGATTGAAAGTTTGAATATTTTAATAGATTTGATTTCCCTGTGAACTAAAAGTATATTTGAGCTTTATTACTTTACATTTCAATCTTAATTTATAAAGGAAAATTCCCTCAAGCTCATCGTTTCTTCTTAGAATCAAATTCTGCATGTATTATAATATATTTTAACCAACTATATACAATACTTTTAATTAAGTGATTTGTTGAATTCAGATATGTAAGCAGGCTTGACGAGAAGGAGGGGCAGACGGGGCAAGAACCCCAGCGCCCGGGCCTGATAGGGCCCGGCGCTACCACTTTTATATAAATTTTTGTACTGTTAAAATCTTTTATTATAAATAAATAAAAATATAAAATAATATTAGGTAAAAAAAGCGAGTGACAGCACAGTTTACTTTCTGGTCATAATTATTATTTAATTTTTGATAATCCTAGACAATGAATATTTTGAGCAATATTCGTTTTCCGGGAATGGAATGTGTCATATTTTGAGTCAGAGCTCAACGTTTCGCCCGCAGTCGTATGGGGCATCTTTAGGAACAAGGGGGATAGTACTGTACAAGGTTACCCATGAATATTTTGTTTTTATTTTATGTTACCTTGATGAATAAAATATTGTAAATATTTTACATGAAAAGTATAGTAATTCTTTATTTGGGGGGGGGGGGGGCTAGGGCCCGGTAGTTTGAATTCTATATATGGCGTCAGTAATCATCAGTAATTTTATCTTCTCTTCGTCTAATTTCCACATTCAAACTTGGCTAACCATGTCACGAATCCAAAAGATATCAATTTTGAAGATTTTCTTGCTTGTGTTTTCCCTTATTATAAAAATTCAATAACTTTTCATTTTTATAAATATTGATTATTATTTTACTTTTAAACAAAAATAGCTTGTCTCAGCAATGACCGTCAATGTATGTATATGTGTAATATAGACGTCAAATTAATTAAAGAGCATCCTGAAATTTGAATATTTTAGGTAGTTTTATTTACTCATTTACACAAAAATGACACATTATTATTAAATTTTCATTTATTGAAACTGGATGTGTTCCAATATTCATTAGAGGTAGTTTTTAAATAAAATTTAATTTATTAGCTTAGAGTTTTTAATAAATAAGCCCTGGAATACGATTTTACTATTTTAACGATGATGTCTGTATATATATGTGTGTGTGTGTGTGTGTGTGTGTGTGTGTGTGTGTGTGTGTATGTGTGTGTGTGTGTGTGTGTGTGTGCGAGTGCGTGAGCCTGTGCGTGTGCATGCATGCGTGCGTGCGTGTGTAATCAAATGTTCGTCTACGATAACAAAAATATTACAATTTCAAAAATTATAATTCTTTCGTATTATTCTTCGTTACATCCATATGAAAAGCTGATTATATTTTGGTGTACCCTGTTTTTGAAGATTTTAAAAGTTTTTCTTGAAAACACGATGTTAAATATCATTTTTTCACATTTAATATTATTATAAATATTAAAGAATATTTTATTATCTATACGATTTGACTGCATTTTATACTTCATATAAAGTTAAAAAATCAAAAAGAAATTAAATTTCATAAAGCAGTCAGCTACGGAAACAGCTACTGTATTAGGAAAATTCTGATTGAAAGATGTCAGTGGATGTCAGTGCCATAGTATGTTTGTCTTATAATTTTACTGGAAATATAAGATCTTATGCTAGAAACTTTCTGTATGGAATTTGTATAAAATACGTACAACTGCCGGTAGGTGATATGTTCATTGATCGTCGCGATGTGTGGGCGGTTGCACCATCCTGTTGAAACCACACATTTTCCACGCCATTTTCTTCCATTTTGGGTCTAAGAAAATTTTCCAGCATGAAACAATAGCGCTCGCTGTTGACCGTTACGGTTTGCCCATTTTCTTCAAAAAAGTAAGGCCCCCAGACGCCTAGGCGGGAAAGAGCACACCACACAGTCACTTTTGGGCTATGGAGGGGTTCCTGATGGATTTCTCGAGGATTTTCGTCACTCCAATATCGAAAATTCTGCCTGTTAACGGCACCACAAAGGTGAAAATGGGCTTCGTCCGTGAAGAGCACAACATCGTCGTTTGGGAGTTCTCGGAGATCGCGACACAGGTTCGTACGGGTTTCAAAATCCCTTTCACTTAATTCCTGTGCAACAACCATTTTGTAGGGATGCATTTTGAGGTCCCGGTGCAAAATGCGCCGAATACTGCGGTTGGAAATCGCCAAAGCGAGCGAATGTTTTCGCGCCGAACGACGCGGGGAACGTTCAATCGCGGCTCTCACATTGGCCACGTTTTCAGGTCCTGTTGCTGTCCTGGGACGTCCAGGCGACTTCTTTTTCAATGCTGAACTCGTCTGTCTAAAATTTGACACCCACACTTTAATCGTAGCGTGATGTGGAACAGGATCATGACGCCCGAGTCCGAAATGAATTCGAAAAGCACGTTGTGTAGCAATTATCGAACCGCCGCATTCGATAAACCGCTCAATAACAAAAGCACGATGTTCACCAGACCAAGGCATGTTGACTACTGACAAATGGCATAAAACCGGCTTTCTAACGGTTTTTACCCCACTACTCTACCTGCTCCCTCTTCTGGGAAAAAGGGATTTGAAATCGGATAGGTTTTTCTGCCCCACCCTGTACAAGAAATAGAATCTTTTGCAAGGAACTTTCTGTATGAAATTTGTACAAAAATACATAGAACTGACGGAAGGTAATGTTCTGGCCACATTAGATTTTTGCATTATTATTCGCGAAAAGTAAGCTATAGGTTACTTTTGGTATTTTTACAAGAAGTGACCGTGGTTAATACGCAACATGGTAGAAGTAGCCGTGGCCATTATTCAAAATTACCAGAATTGGTCTTTGTCCATATACACTGACAACTAAATTGTTATGTAAGCCCCCAAATTCAATTGCCGAGGTGCTTAATAAATAAAATATAAATATATCATCACGGCATATTACCCATTGCTGGGTGTGCCAATCTGCTTTGTACGCAGATATCGGTAATGATGATGACATATTAAGGTGCTTAATAATATTTTTAAAAATTAACTACTGACATGGGGTGTCGTGGCCGCGTGCCTGAGTGTCTGGTCGCGAATCTGGGGAACCGGGTTCGATCCCGAGCGACGCCAAATATTTCGAATTTTAAATGGCACATATTTTATCCCTGTGGTGCACTCTACACGCCAGCAGTGAGTGTCCGTGAGGTGTCGCCTGCTAAACGCCCGCAGGGTACAAATATGTCATCTTCATTACCGATATCTGCGTACAAAGCAGATTGGCACTAGTGTTGCCGCAAGACCAAGACCAGTCTTGGTCTTGTCTCGTCTCGTCTTGGTCTTGTCGAGACAAGACCATCATTTTGGACTCGACTAAAAAGTCAAGACGAGACGAGACCAGTATCGAGTCTTGTCGAGGAAGTCTTGAAGTCTCGACAAGACTCTCGACTTCAGTTCGTCGGTATTTTTTCAAAATATTTTCTAAAAGTGCTTCAAAAATTAAGAGCAATGCTATTAAAGCTGTTTGAAAATTCATAAAATAATAAACATATTAATTTTTAATCTTATGTTCCTGAAACATTAATTTATGTAAATATAAAAATTTAAACACTATTAGAAATTCGCAAATTAGACTGGAAGTTTAGTTTAAATTTCCAAAAATTGTAAACATTACAAAATAGGCATAATACTCGTATTCTTGTAACATCTACACAAATAATGCAATAAATTATGTAGGATAAAAACTAACCGAATATTTAAAAATTTGTAATTTTATTTATATCCTATGAAATGTACTAACAAAATTGAATTTTCAAGTTGACTAAAATTATTTTCAATTTCCAAACAGCACAAAAGTTATACCTAGCTACAATGTAAAATATCATATTTGAAAGAAAAAATAAACTCAATTACAATATTTTATTTTCTTGTAATTATTGTAATTATTTTATTGTATTTTTTATATAATTTAATACTGTTCCTACTGTATTTGCGACCTAGTGCTGCTGTATTGAAACATGTAATGTTCACTTTAAATATAAAGTATTTTTCATATATTTACAAAAAAAATGTGTTGTAAATCTTAGAATTATGTGATAATGGAAAAGGCCGACAAAGATTTTACGACCTTAAGCCCTTAGGGAAACCAGTTTTTTTTTTTTAATTGTATATTTTCAACAGATGTGCTCCTTATTTCACCTAAATAATTCATTTAAAATTGAAAATAATTATTATTTTATTATACAAAACGCAAGGATTCTTAAAAATGTAACCCATAATATAGCCAATTGCGCATACGTTTCGTTTTATATTTCCAATTTTCACCAATGCTTGATTTAAAAATTTAACCTTGAGTTAACTGTTCTGATGGGTAAGACCATAGTGTCCATAAAACTAAAGCGGAAGGGATGGAGGACACAGCAATGGATATGTCCAAGAATTTCATTTATGCCTACTTAAACTTTCTTTTCTAATCTTTACATTTTGAATCTCTCAGATCTATAATAAGTATATGAATGAATATTCCTCACTTTATTTTATTACTATTCGTAACATAATTTTCTTAATTTTCATGTGGTAATATTATAACTTCACATCGAAACACGCTTAAAATAACATGAAAATAATGAATAATATATTTCCAAATAATGTAATATCAACTTCATTGTTGTTCTATATTTCATAATCTCTAGATTTTACTGTTTACCTAGTGCTATTAAAAAAAACGCATAGCTGTTAATTATAATTCGGTATCTAGTTATGTACCTAATTGAAATAAAATTATATTCTATGTAAGAATAAATTAAGAAAAAAAAAACACTCGGTATATATGTTCAATTTTCATATTAATTTTTTAAGTGATCGACGATCGACGACAGTCATAAAATACTTTTAAAATTAATATCTCTAACATTTTTTGGAATTTTTTAATCGCGTTTGAACGGTTTTTCTTAGATATTCATGCACTATTGTATACAATTATAATAAACCATTTGTTAATATACGCAAAGTCGAGAGTCTTGTTGAGACTCGAGACAAGACAGGACTGACTTCAAGTCTCGTCTCGACAAGACCAAGACAAGACCAATGTAGTCGAGACTAAGTCAAGACCAAGACGAGACCGACCTCAAGCCTTGTCTCGTCTCGTCTTGTGACAACACTAATTGGCACACCCAGCAATGGGTAATATGCCGTGATGATGTATTTATTTATTTTATTTTAACTACTGACATGGGATGTCGTGTAACGATAATTAAAAGCAACAATAATTTGTATGAATTTATCACTTTGCTTTTATACATTCTATTATTTAGCCCTAGCTTCTAGCTTTAAATTACGTCCCCACTGCGTCGGCTTTTGCCAATTGACAAAGCCGCGTGGCAATGCCAAATTAGTATGGTCGTGTTAGCAGCTTTGCCGCGCGGCAAGCGGATTTAGTTATATGACTAGCGAATGAAAGTTAAGGTTTAAATTACCTATTTTATAGATGTGGTTTCTTTTCAAACGTTTCCATGTTATTTCAATTTGAACGGAAAATGACCTTTGAGTATGGACCTTTCCAATTTAAGGTCTATCTCCTTCTATCGCTGCAAATAGTAAGAAAATGGCGCGAACAACTGCCAGTTGGGCTGTCAAACGAAACGTCAAAAATATTGCAGTCATTAAAATACCTGTATTCTCAGTGAAAATTTGCATCGTTAGACATTTTACCTTCAATAAAAGCTTTTGTAACTTATTTCGATAAGATTTTTTAAAGTTATCTTACATTTTACGTCTAATTTTTTTAGAATCAAACGTCATAGATCTCAGTTGTTCTTACTATGCGCAGATCCCCATTGCGCATATCTTCTATCTCTTTAAATTGGAAAGGTCCATTCCATTAGAGAAGATGAGATTTGTACGAAATATTGAGGTGCGAAAATTTTTGCAAGTACTCATTCAAATACTGGAATAGAATGCATTTAAAATATTAGATCATCCAGTAGTCATACATCTATTATGAACAAGACATACTAATATATTTCTAGGATTTTCTAGTCCAGTATTTGAATCACTACAGAATCGGAAAAGTGTAACACGAGGGGGGGGGGTGCGGTAGATGATGATGCTACTAATGCTTACTTGTTTTACTCGAACGATGATATACTTTCTTCTAACTAACTGGTGATAAGGGAGAACACACATACACTAACACTTTACACTTGATGAACACTACGGTTTGCGGACATGGACATTACTTTATATTTATAGATTACTGACTAAACGTTTTTAACTAATTAACTAAAGTTTTATTTACATGGTTACTAATACAACTAAGGCTAACATGTTACATTCCGTAACCCACCGGGCGGCGTTTAGCACGCGTCCCAAAACTAAAAACACTACGTGTTCCGACAACAAAACGTCTGCACGACACTACGAACTAATCTAGACTCTTACATGTTTACTCCATGAGTAACTAATGTCGACTCTCTAAAAACAAAGCGCTATCTTCAGGACAGGATTATCTTAGGGGTAGAGGGTGCATAGGCTAGGGCATTCAAAGTCACGCACGTATACACAATAATTTTTAAACCTAATTTATAACTTAAATAGATAAACAGAGTTAAAATATGATTATTGAGACTAAAATTTAGAAAAGTTTTTAAAAAGTTATTTATCTGTTATTACTCTTACCCTCATCTTATTACATTATCCTCCCCTTAACACATAAATATATCGCAAAATCGGTATATTTATTCTTAAGTCCTGCTCACTGAAGATAGCGCATTGTTTTAGAGAGTCGACATTAGTTAATAATGGAGTAAACATGAGAGAATCTAGATTAGTTCGTCGCGTCGGGCAGACGTTTGTTGTTGTCGAAACATGTGGTGTCTTTTAGTTTTGGGGCGCATGCTAAACGCCCGCCCGCTGGGTTACAGAATATAATATGTTAGGCTTAGTTGTATTAGTTAATAATGTAATCATTTAGTAATCATGTATATAAAAAGTTAGTTTATTCAGTAAATAAAGAAATATCCATGTCATAATGTAGTGTTCATCAAGTGTAAAATGTAAAAGTGTATGTGTGTTCTTCCTTATCACCAGTAATTGTAAAGTGGATCAAGTAAATAGGAATCATCAGTATTAGCTTCAACCTCTTCCGCACCCCCTCGTGTTACAAAAGCCGCCGACGACCAACAACGCTCGGCCATGCTGAATGTCAAAACCGACGCAGTAGAGGCATGGCTTTACGAGTACAATTTAGGAATAAAATACATTTATATTGAAATAAGGCACTTTTATTTAAAAGCAGTACTGAATACGAAATATATTTCAGGAGCGAAGTGAAAAAATCTAGAATGAAAACATTTTTTCTTTCAAGATTTCTCCTCCATATTTAAATATCCGGTTCTTCTGCATTTGAAAACCTGGTTTAATATAAAATTTCTGACAAAATATCACAGCTGAAATCACGTTTCCAATTACATTCCATCCAACACAAAGGAGTTCTTCTGCTGAAACAAGCCCATTACTCAAATTTCCATATAATAAAAACACTTCCCTGCGCGTAACAAGCGAGAGTTTACGTTTTCATTGTATCCACGTCGCCTGTCACGTGTTGTACCTAGTGAGAAAAGGAAAAGATGGACGAGCAAGTTGTTCGTCCGAACAAATTGTTTTTAGAGTTTTTTTTCTTTTTGAGGTTTGTAAGGAAAGCTGTAGTTGTCTTATCTAAAGAACGAGCTTTAAAGAATTGGATTCATTACGATTTTAATCCTTTTTGCTGAAGACTTTGTGTTTGCTTTTTTATTTAATCGTATAGTCGAAAGGAAACGGATTCTAGGATAAACTTACAACTCAGATGCAATCTGCCGTAAATTATACAATTCTTGTTAAAGTTTTATGTTTATATTTATTGTAGTATTCTTTTATCAAACTGCACTTTTTCCACATGTATTTCAGAATGCATGACTTCTATTGAGAATAATTAATTTTAAATCAAAAATTGAATACCTATTATAATTCAAAATAATTAATGACTTGAGAATAGCGTCCTCTAGTTGATATGAAGATGATAGCCTGAATAAATACTTTTAATTTAGAAAACGTCAAATGTAATTTATTTTCAGAAAGCTTCTATGTTAATTCAAAAAAATAATTGCTTTTCAAAAGATGTCATTGGTATAGTTGCCTACAAAGTAAAACAGGAATATGTTTTATTATGTAAAATATGCTTTAATAGGAGAATATTGAAATCACTAATAAAAGAATTATTTCGTAGAAATAAATTTCGTTTTATATTTAAATTAAGAGAATTAAATGTTTGATGTGGAGAAATATACAATTTATTTTCAGCGAATTTGTTTTATACACGAAATAGGTAGAACATTAAAATTTCAAATAAACACATTTATTTCCAAAAAAAAATTATAATAATTTATAGAAAACATATTTGTACATATTTAGGTACAGTAATGAATTTATGTATTTCCAAAAAATATACATTTGATAATGGCAAATAAATATAATGTACTAGAAACTAGATAAAGTCTACACTGATTGCAAACATTATAAATTATTTGTACCGCAAAAGAGGTATTTATAGTGAGTAACGCAGCTTTATAACAAATAAACCATACACAAATCAACATATTTTTTCTCATTTTCTCAGTGCAAAAGTAAGTTCTTATACTGATGCATGCAAAAATAAAACTAACTTGAAATTCTAGTGACGTCACAATGAAATCAGGTAACTTCTGCTATCTATGAGTACGTTTACACCACGCGTACTAAACATTTAGTCCGCATACTAAGTGAAGTAACAAGATGGTGACGAATGGTGTAAACACTATGTACCAAACTTTTGGTATTCAATTGGTACACATTTTTGGTACGTTCAAAGGGGGATGTACCAGACCTTACTCATGCACGGTGTAAACAGCAAGCGAACCAATGCTTTTCTACCATCTATAGCTACTTTTAATTCAATTAAATTGTGTTTTAACACTTAGGGAAGTGTAAGTTTAGTAATATTTACAATTTTAATAGTGTGGCGTTGTAAATTAGATATATTCACAACTATTTTTCCTTATTAAATAATTTTAGGTTAGGGTGACTACGCAAGTGCGTCTAACGAACCAAAATATTTTGTATGTTTATTTAATTACCGGTGTAAACATACCATACTAAGATAAATTTTAGTATACACTTGGTCTGCATATCAGAATAGTACACACGGTGTAAACGTGGTCTATTTCTATCAAGCAAGCAGCCTAGCAGTTGTTATTGTTTTAAGGTTTCTATGATATGTATATTTTTATGGCATACACATAAGGTGATGTCACTTATGGATTTCACCAATAATAGGTACATCACTACCTTAACCATTAAAAAAAATCGCGCTTTTCCCTTGGAGCCACGGTAACTTAACGGAAAAATACGCGTCTTCTATTTTTTCCTCTATAAGAATAAAAAATATAAAGAAATGAGTAAACTACTTCATTCTAATTCAGAAAATGGTAGTTATTAAATTACTTATTAACTTTGATTTATACAACGATTAGGTATGTTTTTGCTAATGTTTAACAGTCACTTCATATTAACATAGGTAAATATTTTATTATTCAATAAGATCAACTTCTTATATATTTCCAGTTTGTATTTTATTGCAATTTTGAGATCTAAAAATAACTTTTTTTTCCGAAATCAACATAAAAGTATACGATATCACTCTGCGAAGTTATCCTAAATGTAGCTAAAGTAAAACTTTACAGACTCTTATGTCAAAATTTAACTTTACATACTCATCTGTCAAACTTAAATTAACCTAAATTTTTAACTTCTATAAAAAAAATATAGATACTGCAAACTTTCTTTCACTGGCTATTCTGTCTTTACATACCATTCAACTCAATGAAGACTACGTCTAAAAAATCATTCTTAAGTTAGTGGTAAACTGGAATGTCCAAAGAAATAAGTGGTGTTTGTGCTGTTAAAGTATTTGATCGATCTTAAGACAATTGACAGTACTTTTGGTACCACAGTCATCTCCATCGCAACAGCTAGCATTCATTTGATCTAAAGTCTTACAAATACAAATAATGCTATTTATTTATGCTTTTAATTAATAATTTATCGATTTCGGAAAAAAAATCTGGTGTGGTCAACACAATACCTCCCGCCATTTACAGCCCGAGTCAAAAAAAGAATAAGTTAATCCTTATTTTTGGATTAGCGAATTTTACTCTAATTTTGACAGTTATTTCTTAAAATATAGTCTAATCTAATCCAAGTAACTACTTTTTTTTAACTTCTCAACAGAATTAAATCCTAATTACACAGTGGGTTTACATTCACACACGTCCATGCCTTAGTGGGATTCGATCCCAGAGCCCCGAGGGCACTTATGACATGAGGCGTTGCTCTAACCATTGAGCCACCGGAGCTATAATAAAATAAAGAATAAATTTTAAATACTGGTATAGAATACAATTCACTAATCTAAAAATGAGGATTATATTATAAGGCGATGGTAAGAGCAATAACAGATAAATAACTTTTTATAAACTTTTCTAAATTATAGTTTCAATAATCATATTTTAACTCTGTTTATCTATTTAAATTATAAATGTCAAAATTCAGTTTAGAAATTCTTATCGTCACGACATTTATTTGTTGATTGTTAAATCTAAAAATTATTATGTATGTGTGCGTAACTTTGAATGCCCTAGCCTATGCACCCCGTTGGGCACACACATACACACAGACATCATCGTGAAAATGTTAAAATTGGATTGTAGGGACCTTAAAACGTGGTCAATTACCAAAATCTCGATATGCGATTTTTAGCACGATTCCTATATCTCCCTTACCAGGCATAGCGGGAGGTAATAGAATCGCCTCGTACAATAAATTCCATTTTCATAATAAAAAATTATACTTAGTAGGGCCTGGGTATACAAATAACTATTAAGTTTTAGTTTTCTTCAATTGACATCTACCTATCAATGTTAATTTTTTTATTTACAGTGATCGTTTAATCTTTTAATATTTTCATTAATCTTCTGCTAAACAATTTGGACAATGCATTTCAAAATGTATTTCTTGTATTAAATGAGCCAGTATGAGTAACCTCCTGCCGTCGTTGTGATTGGAAGGTCCTGGTTGCATCAGCGTGGCAATTATCCTGTGTGCTTTGCACTGTGAGGACAGAGCTAACAAGCAAGAACAGACCGGCTACGAACTTGTTGGGGCGTGAAATTCCTGCAAGTTTCCTGCTGCTTGCCGGGCGTCCGGACCACCCGGCGTCCTCGATAACGACGCCCGGGATGTTACGCTGGACACAGACGGCGAAGGAAAGCGTAAAAGATGAGGCGGACAAAATATAGAAGGCTAGATATATAAGTAACAAGACAATAAAAAGAAAATAATCATATTGTCAGGATGAGTGTCTCTTCTCTTTACTTCTTTATGGAGGACTGGACAAGAATTACTTCTGTTTCACTGGCTGTTTCTCTCTTATTAAATTAAGCAATCTTATGAATTAAATCTTGAAATACGAATGTTACGTACATGTTGCGGGGAAAATTACCCAAAAATATCTTCAAGTAACAATCACCCTAATTCAGTAACGAAGTCACTCTAACTCTTAGCAAAATTTCTGACGAATAGAATCAAATCCACAACCGTCACGTCATAAAATGTTTAATTCGTTATAACTTTATAATGAAAAATGAACTTTAAAATTATTTAGTTTACTTTTACTTATTAATCAGTAAGTACGATTTGTATATAATTTTGTTATATTTCGAATACAAACGCGCTAATAAAATAGTAAACTTTATCTCCGACTTTCCAAAATTAATTTGCATTTTTTGATCTGAATAAATTTACGAATTTTTATTTCGAACGGTACATAACCTATAGTCTACAGTTAGAGTTACATGGTACCTGTATTTTATTGAGTATTACAAAATAACCTGATTAGTTGAAGTTAATAAATCTTTTCCTAGTTTTTGACAATCGTTAGACAAAATACAGGTTTTTAAATGATAGTCTTTATTAATTTTTTTAAATAACATAATGTGTATATAACGTTTTACAATATATCATTTACCAGAATAGCTATCTAACTTTCAAATAACACACTCGTTTGTTACAATAATTTTTCTACGGTCACTAAAGAAAATTTCACTTTTCCCATGCTTAACAAAGCCCGAATTTTATTAATCTCCTACAGACGTGGGTTAAAGTGCGAGAAAATATTTGCCAATGGGCTATATGACCATTGTCGAATTTATGGAAATAAAGTATAAAAATTAACCATTGTGACTACCAATAATAATGATAAAAACTATATATTATCGTATAATTTCACTAAAATTAGTATTTGAAATTAAAAAATTTGTAACGGCGCCAAAACTCTGACGTCAGAATGAGACAGTTTACAAAGCTAAAACTAGGAATTTAATGAACCGAATTTTATTACTTAATGATATCGAATAAATGTTGTGAATGATAAATTAGCCCAAAATTGTTAATGAAACAATGTATAACTTATCAATATAGGCAATTGTTTTTGAATAAATTTGGTTTGCATTGAAATGTCAATGTCATATCATATGACATTGACACTTCAACATATGACTATGACCTCCAAATCATATGACTCATATGTCAAATGTAACCTGAGTTCTTAAAAGCAGATTACAGTAATTTGCCAAATGTAGATTATTCTATGATTGAAGATTTTTATCGAATGAATTCTATTTCTCCTACGTGACGTCACATATACCCTCTCCAAAACTTAATTATTGTTTATCTCCGGAACTAACAACAATTAAGTGATATAAAAAAATATGGGTATTTTTATTTTTTATAAAGAATCATAAAATGGAAGAAGAAAAAATGGTCATATAGCCCATTGTAATATAATGTTAATATTTATATATGTATTTTTAGATTTATAAATTACAAAATATTTAGTATTTATCCATGTATATATTTTCATTTATAGTAAAAGTAATTATTGTAATTATTTGAAAGTTCAATTATTTAGGGAGAAAAAATGTATGTTCTTTATTAAAAATGAATTACTTATATCATACCAAATAGTGTGGTCGTATAAAAAGTATATTGTGCTACTTGTGCAGAAACATTTATTGCTCACTTTCATAATTTCATAATTATATGTACCGAAAATATTGCTGAATTATTTGTATAGTGTTATAAATGTGATTTATAAAAATCTTGCAAAGTTTTAATGTATTTCTTTATAGAGAAATTTCATTCTACACTGTTATCAGTGTATTTGTTCCTAATGAAACATGTTTGAAATCGCAAGGTGCCTAACGTTCGTACGAGTAGTTTGTTGTGATGTTTAGCAGTGGATAGACGTATATTTCTGTGTATTAAATGATAATGAAGAACTAATATTTAAAGTGAAATACGAAAATTTGTGTAAATGTGTTTCCTTCAAAGAGATCGGGGAAGTACAGTTATTTACACTATTCTATAAATGAGATGCTTACAATTTCATGTCTTCATTTCATATTTAACTTTCAACATATTTTTCTTCTTTATAATATACACATATTATATTATGAAATATGCAACACCATTACATTGTCAAAATACATTAGTTGGTGTTATGTTACGAAAAAATGAGTAAGTATTCAATGTTTAACCAATTTCATGTATACTTTATTCAATTTACACTACATCTAGTGGACCATTATAATTATAAACCAATTTTAGTATTTTAACGCAGAATTTCTCAGAGTGTAACCTTTAAAATTAGATGTAATTTAAAAGGTTTATTTTACTAAATATTAGTCTACTAAGAGTGTATATTATTTTCCATTTGGATGATAATTATTAATTTAGTTTTTATATAATATTTATTATTGATACAATAGGTATGTATTAATTTTTGAAAAAAAAGTTACATTTTGATAATATTAATTAAATTATTTATATATGGTGATCATTTTATATTATCCACTAGTGCTATCTCGAAAACTTTGAGAGCTCCGAGGTGGATTAATTTAGCATACAATTTTTATTTTCCTAGACTATTTTAATCAGAGTTATTTTTTTACCTTCCGTCACCTTTAGGTAAGGAAGGTATTGTCTTTGGTCAAAAAATTCGATGATGAGTTTTTAATCAATAAGCACGTTTTAGGGTCCCTAGAATACGAATTTACTATTTTTACGATGATGTCTGTATGTGTGTGTGTGTGTGTGTGTGTGTGTGTGTGTGTGTGTGTGTGTGTGTGTGTGTGTGTGTGTGTGTGTGCGTGTGTGTGGATGTGTGTGTGTGTGTGTGGATGTGTGTGTGTGTGTGTGTGTGTGTGTGTGTGTGTGTGTGTAACAAAATTTTCGTCTGCGATAACTTTAATACTACAGTTACAAAAATTATAATTTTTTCGTATACTTCTTCGTTACATCCATATAAAGAGCTGATTAGATTTTGGTTACAATTGGTCAACCGGAAGTACCATCATTTGAAGATTTTAACAATTTTTCTTGAAAAAACTATGTTAAATATAATTTTTTCACATTTGATGTTATTATAAATATTAAAGAATATTTTATTCTCTATACGATTTGATTGCATTTTATACTTAATATTAAATGGATATAGAGTTAAAAAATTATAAAGAAATTAAATTTCATAAAGTAGCCATAGCTATGGAAACAGTTACTATATTAAGAAAATTCTGATGGAAAGATGTCAGTGTCAAGTGAAATTGACATAGTGTCTTATAATTTTACTGGGAATATAGGATCTTTTGCTTTCTGTATGGAATTTGTATAAAATATATACAACTGCTTTAAGGTAATGTACAAGAAATAATAATAATAATAATAATAATAATAATAATAATAATAATAATAATAATAATAAATCTTTTATTTCTGCAGATACATTACACTGTATATAGAAAACGTCACAAAATAATAATTTTCTGTATGAAATTTGCATAAAATGCATGCAACTGCCGGAAGGTAATGTACAAGAAATAGAATATTTAATTTAGCAAGGAACTTTCCGTATGAAATTTATACAAAATACATAGAACTGACGGAAGGTAATGTGCTGGCCACATCAGATTTTTTTCTTTCGTCCAGTGGTTTTGAAGCTGTGGGGACCAACTTTAATATTTTAAATGGACCATATATTTATTATTGCCTTATTAGATAGAGATTTTTTTGAATTCATTAAAGTAATATTTGCATAGGTAAAACAAATAGGTAACAACTTTTTTGAGAAAAAATAGGTTTTGTTAATATTAGTTTTATTTTAATATAACTAAAATAAGGGTGCCATTAACGATACTAGTGAATATGGATTCAGATTTTGAAGTGCTGTGACCGAAGATACCGGATTATTTGAACAGAATTTGTACTTGTTGCTCATATTCACTTGTTTCATCCAAAGCACACATATTTTAGCTATATGTAACGGCTACTTTTTGCTCACTCCCGTTTTTTATAACCTTGTACAACATCTATTCTTCAACTAACTTCAGATCTTTTCTACAAGCATATAAATAAGCTTGTTTCAGCGTTCCTCTCTTTTCTTGGAGAATTCTTCTCGGCCAGCGCTTCTTGGTCACCGGCTCGCGGTATAGTGGCGTACAGTATTGCCAGATTTGAACTTTGTAATTATCGTACATGCGCGAGAAAAATGATCGTTTTTTAAATTAAATTATCGTACCACTCTTTTCTAAAGTGTTGTACTCTTCTCGCCCGCTTTTTGGGTACATTAGAGTTAGAACCATTGTCACTGTCTGACATTTTCTTTAAAAAAAGTAATAAGCGTAAACGACGAACTAACATTCAACACACCAACACTCACATAACACAAGTAACAACTAGGGGAATCCCCTGTTTAGGAATCTCGGGCGCTCGCTCTCTATGTCGGCACAGTTCGATACAACGACCAAATATAACTAGACGAAACATTCCCTATCCCTCCTCACTGAATGTTTTGATTTCGCCTGGCCAGACAGAGAAACTAGAGATAGAGATATGTCTTGTCTAGTTTGAGTATTTCTCACTAGAGGCTACGTAGAGTGTCAGTGTATAATCAACATGTTTTTTCTACATTTAGTGCTTTTCTAAAATTCTCACTAAACACAATTTATATTTATTCTTGCAAGTTTAGTTTTTATTACTTTTTTATTACTAATAAAATTCTATTTACTGTTTACACATTTAGAATTTTTTTCTTTACAATTTACTTATAAATTTCTATTTAAAGTTATTTTTTTAGATCATTCATTTAAATTCTTCGCATTCATAGTTTTGGGTACTATAATTTACTAACAATTTAGTGGGTTTCATATTCATTCTCCATTTCATGCACGAGACACAAACACACAATCCTAGCCTTATCAGTCCCAGTATGGATGTTGAGCGAATGGTATTTGGGAAGATAATTTGTGCAGTTTATTTAAGTCGCGTTCGCGAATTTTATTTAGCTTCAGTTAACAATTCTCTCAAAACTTATTTGATTGCTTTTTGTTACTGTCATTCTTTAGGTTGCTACAAATTCAGCCAGTTGCTTTTCTTTAGTTTAATTCCGTAGTGAACGTACATCTTGTGGGAGGATTGAGTAAATATTCTACTAAGCTTTTAACCTCCACCGATTACGTCACACATTCTTTGGCGCCCAACGGCTAAAAGTGACGTGATGGTGATGATGATAGTCCGAAGAATTGCTATAGAAAATGAAGACACAAAAATACGCAAAGCACGACGTAGAGCTCCGAGCAGGATTGCCGATTACGCTTAAAAGTTTAGCAGAATATTCACTCAATCCTCCCACAAGTTGTAAGTTTACTATAGAACTAAACTAAAGAAAAGCAACTGGCTGAATCTGAATCTGTAGCAAACTAAAAAATAAAAGTAACCAAATAACTGTTGAGAGAATTGTTAACTCAAGTTAAATAAAATTCGCGAACGCGACTTAAATAAACTGCACAAATTATCTTTGCAAATACCATTCTGGTAAGGCTAGGATTGTGTGTTTGTGTCTCGTGCATGAAATGGAGAATGAATATGAAACCCACTAAATTGTTAGTAAATGATAGTAACCAAAACTATGAATGCGAAGAATTTGAATGAATGATCTCAAAAAAAACTTTAAACAGAAATTTAAATAGTAAGTAAACTGTAAAGAAAAGAATTCTAATTGTGTAAACAGTAAATAGAATTTTATTGATAATAAAAAAAAATGTATTGGATAGAATTTGTGGTTGGCTCTTGGTTCATAAAAAAAATGTGATAAAAACTAAACTTGCAAGAATAAATATAAATTGTGTTAAGTAAGAATTTTAAAAAAGCACTAAATGTAGAAAAAACACGTAGAAATCAGTACTAAACGTACTAGAAAGCAAAATCAAAATATCTTGGTCACTGGAGGGAGCAAAATTTACAACATAAACGACTCACCGAGCGTCAGTGCACGTGGGCTTAAAGCCAGACAAAATATAGATAAAAATACTATAAATTATGCCAGTAATGAATCAAATTAGAAAATATTAGAGTATATCAGAAAATATCCTACGAGAGAAACTAAAGCGGTTAAAGACCAAACTTCGTGGAATATGCAAAAACCAAAGAACCGACTAAAACGTGCACGCATACTCGTCGCCACTAATCCGCGAGCCGATGACCAAGAAGCGCTGACCGAGAAGAACTCTCCAAAAAAAGAGAGGGACGCTGAAACAAGCTTATTTATGCTTATAGAAAAGATCTGAAGTTAGTTGAAGAATAGATAGGTTGTACAAAATTATAAAAAACAGAGGTGAGCAAAAAGTAGACGTGACATTAAAATATAACTGACATAAATCTAAAGATGCATTTTTTTCTATCTAATAAACTAAAAAATATATAGTTTCTTTTAAAATTACAAACTTGGTCTCCACAGTTTGTGAAGCACTCGCTGATAAAAATAATTATACGCTCATTAAAATAATCTTACCAAATAGAAATGTTTGCTAATTTAACTGACCTTGTGGCTTTTATAATTCTCGAAATAGCAATATTCGTCAAAATAAAATACACAACCTGTTTAAACGTATTAATAGAAAAAACAACACAATACCTCCCGCCATGTACCGCCCGAGTCACAAAAAAGATTGAACTAATCTTACTTTTGAGACCCCATGGGGTCTCGTAGTCGCGTGCCTGTGTGTCAGGTCGCGAATCTGGGAACCGGGTTCAATCCCGACCAACGCCAAATATTTTCAATTTTAAATGGCACAAAATTGACCCGTGTGGTGCACTCTCTACGCCAGCAATAAGTATCCTTGAGGTGACGCCTGGTAAGCGCCCGCACGGTGCAAATATTTCATAATTACCGATATCTGTGTACAAAGCAGATCGGCACAGCCAGAAATGGGTATAAGCCGTGATGATATATTTATTTACTTATTTTTGGATTAGCGAATTTTACTCTAATATTGGCAGTTTATTTCTAAAATATAGTCTAATCTAATCCAAGTAACTACATTTTTTGATAATAAAATGAAGATTAAATTTTAAATACTTGGATAAAATAGAATTCACTAATTCGAAAATGAATTAGCTTAAACTTTTTGGCGAATCGTTAATTTTTATTAATCTAAATACATACCTACATATTTCGATATGCTGGAAACTATCGATTTCCTGTCCTATTGTTCTATTTACATTTTTCTTTTTAAAACGTTACTATTATTAATTTGAAAAGATTAGTTCTTTGACAGTGACATTTATATACATTTGTATAACTGCCAAGGAGTATTATTTGTTTAAAGCGTAGGATCTGGGATTTAAATTATAGATAATTTTATAAATTTATCCATATAATATGTAGATAAAGTATTAATGCAAATCTATAGAAAATTTAACAATTTTTAATTTTTATAATAACATTAATGCCGAAAAAATAACTTTTAAAGGTATTTTTCGAAGAAAAACTATTTTGAGCTTCTAGTAAAGTGTCATTTCCGGTTATCCGATTTACACCAAAATCTAATGGGCTCTTTCCATTACAGAAAAAGTTCGAAATACAAGGTTTCAAAATTTTCTAAATGATAGTATTTGAGTTAGAGTGGAGGATCCACACACACATACACACAGACATCATCGTGAAAATGTTAAAATTGGATTCTAGGGACCTTAAAACGAGGTCATTTACCAAAATCTGCGATTTTTAGCACGATCCCTTTACCTCCCTTACCAAGGGTAGCGGGAGGTAAGAACGTAACTCCAAAAACAAAATGAATGAAATAGGTATTAATTATCAAGAAATAAAAACGAACATAATAATCAGTATGAGTCATTTTTGAAAATTAGTCATTTTGGGATTATTTTCTAGAAACACAAAGTTGTTTGTGATTCTGCAATATTTTAGTCTTATTTTTCACCTAGCAGATTCCAAACATATTTTCCTTTCGTCTTCTTACTGTTAAATGTAAAAATGGTTTGTGAGTGTAAAGTCATATATCATTCCCCCAATGCGACATACTGAAACCTCTACAGCATTGTGGTGACGTTTTCCTGAGTGAAAAATCCTCTGTTATCCCATTAAATGTCATATAGGTTACAAGTGAAATATTCAGGAAAATAATAATAGTGTTCACCAGTGTTCACTGGATATATGTCAAAATTCTGTAATACTTTGAAAGCATATTTTATTTACAATGTTTAAATACCTAAATGCTACGTTTAAATAAGTAATAAACACGGGCAAATATATTTTTCTTTAAAATATTTATTTAGGACGATTTAATTCTACGTTTATTTAATACTAATGATTGATGAAATTTTAAATAGTTAGTACTTTTGATTGTTTATTATATCAAAGGGATGACATGTAATTAAATAAGTATTAATTAAGTACTAAAGAGTTCTTTGAATACACCTTCATATTTATTAATAAGAAAGAGTCACTTATGGAAAATTTAGAGAAGTAATAAAAGGGAATATTTAATGAGGCGTAAATATTTAAAAAACTTTATTTTAATTCTGAAACTGAAAACTTTTTATAAGAAAAAAACATTAATAGCACCAAAAAGTCATAAGAAGAAAATAATTCTGCCATCAACTTGCATGATGTTATACAGGATTCAAATTTATTTACACAGTGTTTGAAAAAAATGACAAATGGGTAACATTTTTTTAATTTTTGTTCTTTATAAAAATGCTCTGGATGCTCTCAATCAAAAAATAATGATTTTCTATTTTTTATTTCACATGTGACTTGATTCTTGATTCAGGCACAAAATATTAAATAAAAAATACCCCATTGCAGAGTGTGCCAATCTACCTTGTACACAGATTTCGGAAATGATGAATAAAAATTATAATAAAAGTTGTTCATTTCTTTTAATCATTCGGTAGAATACTCTATACAAATTATGGAAATTACATTGACTAGCTTAATAGGTATATGAAAAAATGTAAGTAAACAAAAATATTTTAAAAAATCTGATGTGGCCAGCACATTACCTTCCGTCAGTTCTATATATTTTGTACAAATTTCATACGGAAAGTTCCTTGCTAAATTAAATATTCTATTTCTTGTACATTAGCTTCCGGCAGTTGCATGTATTTTATGCAAATTTCATACAGAAAATTATTATTTTGTGACGTTTTCTATATACAGTATAATGTATCTGCAGAAAAAAAGATTTATTATTATTATTTCTTGTACATTACCTTAAAGCAGTTGTATGTATTTTATACAAATTCCATAGAGAAAGCAAAAGATCCTATATTTCCAGTAAAATTATAAAACAGACACACTATGTCAATTTCACTTGACACTGACATCTTTCAATCAGAATTTTCTTAATATAGTAGTTGTTTCCACAGGTATGGCTACTTTATGAAATTTAATTTCTTTATAATTTTTTAACTCAATATCCATTTAATATTAAGTATAAAATGCAGTCAAATCGTATAGAGAATAAAATATTCTTTAATATTTATAATAACATCAAATGTGAAAAAATTATATTTAACATAGTTTTTTCAAGAAAAACTGTTAAAATCTTCAAATGATGGTACTTCCGGTTGACCAATTGTAACCAAAATCTAATCAGCTCTTCCTATGGATGTAACGAAGAAGTATACGAAAAAATTATAATTTTTGTAACTGTAGTATTAGAGTTATCGCAGACGAAAATTTTGTTACACACACACACACACACACACACATCCACACACACACACATCCACACACACACACATACAGACATCATCGTAAAAATAGTAAATTCGTATTCTAGGGACTCTAAAACGTGCTTATTGAGTAAAAACTCATCATCGAATTTTTTGACCAAAGACAATACCTTCCTTACCTAAAGGTGACGGAAGGTAAAAATATCATCAAGGCATTGCCCATTCTTGGATGTGCCAATCTGTTGTGTACATAGATATCGGTAATAATGATATATATTTGAACCGTGCGAGCATTTACCAGGCGTAACCCCACAGGCACTCTTTCCTGGCGTAGTTAGTGAACCACAGGAGTCACTTTTGTGCCATTTAAAACTCGAAATAATTTTGGCGTCTGTCGAGATCTGACCCGACACTCAAACCACAATAAATTCACTGAAAAACATAAATCTAAATAAACCTAACATAATTTACATTTTGATTCATATTTAAAATTTCCTGAGAAAATTTGCTAAAGAATTTTTTATTGGAAATTCCGGGAATTTTTTACATACCATTCTATTTCGAGAATTGATCTGTCACTAGTTCTGTGCACGGTACCGCAGAAGGATTTTAATATATTTTTTAAAAAGAATAACTTAAAAAAATTAAAATTAGTGAAATACACAATGCTGCATGGATGTAAAATTACCGTAATTTATTTTTTTATCTATTACTGCGGCAATTTAAAATTTTACCGTAATATCTTATATTCTAAATAATGGTAAATTACCGAGAAATTACCGTTATTGTAACAAAATTTGATAATTTACGGTAATTTATTTAGTAATTTACCCGGTAGTTTACCCTTTTACATCCCCGGATGCTGCTATTTCAAACTTATAATAATTTGTTGTAATTTTTTACCTCCCGTCATACCGAAGGTAAGAGAGGTAATGTTATCGGTTCAAAATCAATAAATAAGCACGAATTAGGGTCCCTACGACACGTTTTTATTATTTTTACGATGATGTGTATATGTGTGTGTATGTATGAGTACGTGCGTGTGTGCGTGCGGGCGTACGTGCGTGTGTGCGTGACGATTTTTTCCTCCACGATAACTCTTCCGAAACTTTCTATTTTCCGTATTTAAGCTTTCTACATTTATATAAAGACTTGATTAGATTTTGGGTAAAATTAGACAACCGGAAGTGATACTTTACTTGAAGCCCATAACACTTTTTAATGAAATGTTAAAAATAATTAAAAACTTTTCAATTTTAGAATTTAACACTTCCATGTTAAGGGGAATAACATATTAGATTTTGGATAAAATTAATAAACCGAAAGTGATACTTTACTTGAAGCTCTGAACAGATTATTGTGCAAGATATATTATGATATAATCAAAACATTTTTAAATTTGATATTTAAGACTTTTAGATTATTGAGAACGACATTAGATTTTTTTTTAAAGTTGATAAACTGGAAATGATATTTTATTTGAAGCTCTGAACAGATTTTCGTAAAAATATGATATATACCAAAAAAAAATTAAATTTGGTTTTTAAAACTGTTATATTAATATGGACATATTAAGTTACTTAAAAAAAATGATAAACCGGAAGTGATATCTTGAAGAACAGATTTTCCAAATGTTAAATTTGGTATTTAAGACTTTTATACGAAGGGGAGCAACATATTAGATTTTTGGCCAAAATTGATAAACCGGAAGTGATTTTTGAAACTGAACATATTTTCGTGAAAAATATATTGATACAATCCAAAACTTTACAAAATTAATGCAAACGACATATTAGATTTTTTTCTAAGATTGATAAACCGGGAGTAGTACTTTACAGAAAGCTATAAACAGATTTTCTTGAAAAAATATATTAAAACATGTTCCAAAATTTGGTTTTTAAAACTCGTATAATTTGAAATAACATATTAGATTTTGACTATAGTTATATGATAAACCGGAAGTGGTACCTAAATTCGAGCTCTTAACAGATTTTCGAGGAAAAACATAATAAAAATATAATCCAAAATTTCGTATTATAGATTTTTCTATTTATTGAAACGACAAATTAGATTTTGTTTACAAACGATCAATCGGAAATGATACTTTACTTAACGCTTATTGCTATTTTAAACAAAGAATTGACGAGAGGTTATGTGTTGCCCACATCAGATGTTTTCCTGAGTAAAATTTTTATACTTAAATTAGTAAAGTACATTTTCTAGCAATAACAATGGATATTCAAAATTGCCATTGCATTGCACACCTGTAATGTATACTATATCGAATTAACGTATTTACGAGTAGTTCCCAAATAATTTTTACCTTATTCATTTCAAATCATTGAATAATGTAATTTACGTGCTACTATAATCTGAACGTCAATTTTAAATAAAGATAAATATTGGTAAAAAAGAAACCGTAATAAATGCGAGCTTGCCGAATCCGACATTTCATATTTCTCAAATTTTTGTTGTACTTGCACATCCTTTAACACACAACACAGCACTTTTTGTTGCACTCTACATGTATTTTTTTTAAATTAGTTTATTTTTCATACAATTATCTGTTACTCGAAAGGATGGTTTGTAATATTTAAATATTTGATAGATCCTACTATCCGCCATTAATTTAGTTCCTTAAAATTCCGCTGGTCTCGTACACTATTCTGCGGGTCTTAAATGAGCCCCAAAAATTTACGGATCTTGTTGTAATTGGTATTAGCAATCATTTTCGCTTAAATTGTTTATTTTGGGTTTCTTCCATTTTAATTTTATTATATTTTCTATGAAGATATTCATTAGAAATTGAAATTAAATCTGTGTAGAATTCTTGTGAAAATAAAAAAACTAATATTATTTTCTTCTTAAAATTTTCTTACAATCAACTGTTATAGTTTAGGACTTTCAATTGTCAATTTACATACTTCAGCACTGTTTTTATTTCGTTTGGTGTCATTCAAACTTGTTATTTTTACACAAATTGTAAAACAATCCAACTATCTGTAACTCCCTTGTTGAAATCTCACCGAACTTCGCAATATCTTTTCGAAACTAGCCATCACCGTCCGATCCCAAGTTCCCAGTCGTGCAATCGACTGCACTCGAACCACGTTTACCTCACGTGAGCTTTTTATCCTTGTGCACGTACGAATATCCCTCGATGTATCCAACTGCACTGGTAATGGCCTGTGAAAACATCGATGCAAGAATTTTATTATGCCGTATGTTTCAAACTCTAAAATGCGGTAATGGATGCAGTAATGACATGGAAATGATACTGAAATACGTTTATGGAAAGTGGGATTGTGTTCACATCATAAATGCATCGTCATGTTTTCGATACTTGTTGCAACAATAGATTGTGTTCTTAGATAATTGTTGACTGATGTATATGAAAAGCCTTTTTATAAGTACACAAAAATTTCATTAACAAACTAGAAATAATAATGCATGTTTTACTTATAAATATTATCTAGGAGCATAGTCTGAAAAGTTTTGAGCCTAAACAGAAACGAAAGAGTTGAAATTTTGTGTAATTATAATTAGATATTTTATTAGGTAATATATTTAAATTTAGTATAACTTACAAATCTTACTTTAGCATTTTAACTAATCCGACATAAATAATAAGTATATTTTAAAATCGTCTCTTTAAATAATATGCAAATGGTTAGGTACTTTAATTACTAATTTTGATTTCACTATTGTTTTATTACTATTTTTGGTAATGTATCTAATGTAATAGATAAATTAAATAGAAAATTTAAATATTTCTCTAGTTAATTTCAGGACATTTAGTTTAATACTTATTACGATATTATTGTGGCCATTTTTTTTCATTTTATATTTAATTTTTTATATTTCATTACAAATTTATAAAATTTAACTTTATCAACTTAGATCATAACGAATCTTGTTAGACTGAAACGTAAGAAATTTGTTTAGTTAATTTTACTACAATTTAGTTAATGTAGCTAATTAATTACCATCTTTGGTCAAAAAATTCGATGATGAGCTTTTAATCAATAAGCACGTTTTAGGATCCCTAGAATACGATTTTACTATTTTTACGATGATGTCTGTATGTATGTGTGTATGTGTGTGTGCGTGCGTGCGTGTGTGTGTTTGAGTGTGAGTGTGAGTGTGAGTGTGTGTGTGAGTGTGAGTGTGAGTGTGAGTGTGAGTGTGAGTGTGAGTGTGAGTGTGAGTGTGAGTGTGAGTGTGAGTGTGAGTGTGAGTGTGAGTGTGAGTGTGAGTGTGAGTGTGAGTGTGAGTGTGAGTGTGAGTGTGAGTGTGAGTGTGAGTGTGAGTGTGAGTGTGTGTGTGTGTGTGTGTGTGTGTGTGTGTGCGCGCGCGCGCGTGCCCGTGTGTGTGTGTGTGTAACAAAAATTTCATCTGCGATAACTTCAATTCTACAATTTTAAAAATTATAATTCTTTCGTGTTCTTCTTCGTTACATCTATATGAAGAGCTGATTCGATTTTGGTTACAATTGGTCAACCGGAAGTACCCTCATTTGAAGATTTTAACCGTTTTTCTTGAAAAACTTATGTTAAATATATATATAAGAACATTTTATTCTCTATACGATTTGACTGCATTTTATACTTAATAGTAAATGGATATAGAGTTAAAAAATTATAAAGAAATTACATTTCTTAAAGTAGCCAGCTATGGAAATAGCTACTATATTAAGAAAATTCAGACTGAAAGACTGAAATATAGGATCTTTTGCTCGAAATTTTCTGCCGGAAGGTAATGTACGAAAAATAGAATCTTTTTCAAGGAACTTTCTTTATGAAATTTGTACAAAATGCATAGAACTGACGGAAGGTAATGTGCTGGCAACATCAGATTTTTTTTTCTGGGTATACCTTGTTTCACTTTAAGAATGGAGGGTTGACGATGTAATGAAACTGACACTAAAGTTTGATGTTCGTAAAAAGCAAATATATAACAACACCTAATTACTGGTACAAGAAAAACACATAGAATTCAATATTTTTACAACTAACTTGATTCATATTTCAGTTGTTGACTTTGAGCATGCCAACTTTTTTTGTTCAATAAAATGGTATTGGTAGTGATGGAAACGTGATTACAAGCAGATCTCAAACAGTTTTGTGTATAATACAATTCAATTGTATATTCCAGTTAAGAATGGACTTGGTGTCACTTCGGAGCCAGCCCGGTTTACAAACATAAAACTTCGGAAATTAGTTTTATGTTTCGTGCAAGACCTACTTGACAGCTGGAAACGTCAAAATTTGATAATTATTTAATTCGTTAGTATAAAAAGTGTGCAAGCATGAAAACCAACGCGCAGTCAGCTTTCTCATGCTCAATTCTTCATGTAATATAAAAAAAAAACGTGTTCCTTCACTATACCTACAGCCTCTGTTATCCTCCGAACCTTAATTCAACGATCATCTTGTATAATTTTATGAAGTTTTTTGATGTTATCTATGGTACCCGCAGTTTTTCAACTAAGCTGGTACGACCACGTTTAAATTCAGCTATAGTGATGAATCGTTCGTTCAAATTTAGTGAGTCAGTTTATTTTATTTGGCTCATTAAAGTGAGTCGTTCATTGGTAGTCGTTCACTTGAACGACTCTTCAAACGCACAAGCGCTATTCATGTGTACTGTGACTGCTGTGCTCACTTGCGCGAGCGTCGCATGTTTTTAACGACTCGGAGCGCAGAGCGTAGCATTAGTTCAGCTCTATTCCCTGCTACGTGCTAAATTTCTTGCAGCTGTGCTACTGTGCTATTTAGTGAGCACTGAGTCATGTATGCTAATGTGCTGTTTAATGAGTGATTTAAAGAGCACAGTACGTGAACGATGGCACAGTGCGAACGCACAGATAGTGTGAACTGGTGAGCCATGTGCCGTACTGTGCAAACTAGAGAGCCGATCGTTCTTGGTGCTAAAGTGAGTCGTTCAAAATGGCACATCACTATTCAGCTGCCAATCTTTTTAGGGTGCGTATTGAGAAAAGAAAGTTCCCGTAAACAAAGAAGTATTCTAATTTTTCTATTAAAAAGAAACAATGACTGACAAACGACTGTAAACAGTAACTCCATGTCCAAAATGGCTAAAAATTTCGGAGGTATCTTTCAAACATGTATAATTTAGTATCTGAATTGTTTCGAGGAGTAACGACATTTACATGTTGAAGCTATAAACTTATCAGACAACCTACCAGAAAACTGATTGTAAGAAAATGGATTTAAAAAAAATATATATAAAAAATATGTATCATCACGGCATGTTACCCATTTTTGGGTATGCGGAACAGCGTGTGCAAATCTACTTTATACGCAGATATCGGTAATAATGATTACATATTCATACCGTGCGGAAAATTGATCGCGATCAAAATTTATCGCCAGTAAATTGGTAGCGAAGATACCTAATCGCAAGGAAAATATTAATCTCAAGAAAATTTGTTACCGAAAAATTTATCCTAAAAAAATATTATATTAAAGAATTGTTACTATATGCAAAAATATAACAATTGCGAGCATAACTATACAAATTAATAATTTTTGTATGTGTTAGGGATTGTCTTTAGAACTCATATTTCTATTCTTAGTTTTTTGTAATTTGTTAACAGCAATGTTTTGTGTAATATGTCACTAATAATCTATTCTTGTACAAGTGCCAAATTATGTTCCGGATGAATCTCAAATATTCTGTTAACCACGTTCTTATATTCAGAACATAACGCAGAGAATGCTGTCTCTCATTCATTAGCACCACTATAAAAATAGCACACACTTGTCATTATGTCACTTATATATGTCAGCCTATATATAGATGAACTACAATACCAGAAAAGAATCCTGTATATTCTTTTTGCATACCACAAAAATATGAAAGATGTGAAAAAGACGAAAAAAATATATTTAAAAAAAATAGACGCTGTGGCATACGAAATTTAGCATACAAAATAAATACAGTCTGAACATCATAACATTGCTAATTAAGAGAAAAGTATTTTAGGTTAGCATTGAACACAACAATTAATTTTAGTATTATTTAACAAAAAAAAAAAAATTATAGCGTATACGAGTATACACTATTTTATATTGCGTGCAGTTATATTGTTTTATAATTTATTTACGAGATATTTTCTCTAAACTGGCGAAAGTGCAACTCCCAAAAACTTTTGTCCAAAATGATAACTTTCAATTAAGTCATCTACCATGTACATAAACAATTCCAAGAAAAAGCGACCTCAATGATATATATTTTTCGTAATCTGTGAACAAAAGTATATTGCCACAATCAAAAATGGGTAATAAACCATGATGATATATTTTTCTATAGAAAATGTAATATTTGAGAAATAATCACACAATCAAATAATATATCAAAATTAATTAATATAAAATAGGGTTGTTGCAAGATTTTTATATGCCTTTCAAGCAGGAATTGGAAACCGCAGAAAAATGGGTTCGGTTTGGGTTTAGGTTGAGAAATGAAAATAAAATTGGGTTCAGGTTCGGTTCGTGTTCAGAAAAAATATTTGTAGGTGGTTTGGTACCGGTGCAGTTCCGGTTCGGGTTCGAAAAATTAAAAAATATGTATCTGAAATAAAAAAAATGTACATACGTGTAAGTATGGTAAATAAAAGGCAATATGCTCAATAATGACAAAATAATATTACTGTATTAGGTAAATTATAAAAATAAAAACAATTGTACATTATGTTATTAGGAGTAGAAAACGGTCTTTTGTGTTGAACCACCCCAGCTATTGCGGCCGAGGCGCTAGCGGGGGCTAGACAAGCTGGGTAAAACACAAATGGCGCTCTACTCCGAATGACATATACTATTTTTTCTTCAAGTGTTTCAAAGAATTTTTTGACATTTTTTTGGAATTTTTTAATTGTAGTGTTTGCAATTTCAGCCAAAGCTGGCTATGTACACTACAAAAGTAAAACAACACAACTGCGAAATAACAATTTTCAATATAATATGTGTTGCTGTGACAACTGCCGCCGCCAGCGGTGAACTAAGACACTAACATTTTTTTACTAGTACAACAATAACAACATTTTTATACTAGTAAGACAATGAACATCTTCTATAGTGTGTGTACAGGAGCATAATATGAATATTATAATACGCTTGAAGAAAAAAACTATTATTTACATTAGAAATACCCGTACCAATAAATTTACTTTGTAAAGATATTTTTATTTAATCTGATAATGAAAACATCTGATATTTCTTCAGACATATTTGTTCGTTGAAGTTGCAAAAATAATTTTGGTGCAGAAAATGACCCGTTCCACGCTAACCTGTGTAGCTGTAACTGCTATCTCAATTTGAGCAACGTCACAGAGTGTAACAATTTTTGTTCTTCCCAAAAATTTAATATATTAGCAATTTGAAGTCTTTGGACGTCTTTACAATTTTTAAAAACTATGTACTTGTACATTAGGTTTATTTTAATTTTAATATTTCTGCTTTGACTTTTTTATTATCTTTCACTAGCTTTCTAATAAATCTTCCTCATCTCCAAATAATGAAATAAAATATTAAAAATGTAAGTTTTGTTTAAAACGTAATTATATCAGTACAAAACTAATCCTATTTGCAACTATGTGTTACAGAAGTATTAAAACATGTTGGTTCAGTGAACCATGTTTTCTGAACCTGAAAATAATGGGTTCAGTTCCGGTTCGGGTTCATGTCGACCAAATTAACAGTGGTTCGGTTTCTGGTTCAGGTTCACAAAAAAGGTGGATTCGGGACGGTTTTTGTTTGCAGTTCAGTTCGCTATCCGGTCCCTGCTTCCATGTAATAAATTTTTAATTATATTATTTTTTAAAAAGCCTCAAATTTGAAAATATCACGAAATATTTTTATATATTTTAATTCTTGAAATTTGTGTAACATTTTGAAAAAGTTATGTGATCTGAAATAGAATGTAACGTCAAAGTTCCTTCATCTTAGCATGGAACCAACTGTCGCCCATGTTTTCTTTATATACATAACTTTAATATATTTAAAGTCACTTTTACAATCATTAGATATACCAGGTATAAAATTGGAAATTGTATTTTGCAAACCTCGGATAAATCTGATAGAATAAACACCAGTATTTCTTATCCCATGGAAATCGGTTGTATAAATTTCGGATGACTTTATCCCTGGTTCTTATGGTTACCACGTAAACACAAACGATGTGTTGTTATTCATACGTTTGACAGATGTCAATAAAGTATTTCATCATCACTCTCAGAATCAAAAATATCGTTTACGCACAACTGTATTGTAATTGTTTGTTTACATTTTAGTTACCATGGCGGAAAATGAAAGATTACACCCTGCGGGCGGTAAAGTGTAAAGCAAAAGCCCGCCGGGCGGTAAAAAATATGACAAAGAAAAACAAATAACGGTAAATAATAATTTATTTGTGGATATTTATAATACAGTTGGATATATTATTCAACGAAATTCCTTCCAAATGAATTGTATCTGAAGATTACTTTAACTGGAGCTTCAACTGATTTCTGTCTTTTTCAGTTGCAGAAATATCAGATGACAGACCAGGTTTATCATGGTCTTTAGCACCAATAATCAGTCGAGCTGTTTATAATAACGACCATGATTCATATTATTCTTGATCATTAACATCTTCTTGATCATAGAAAATTTGGACCATAATGAAGAACTCTTATATATTTTAGACTGAAAAGTAAGCACAATCTATAAAATAACAATATATACGAGTAATATTGATATATCACCATACCTTTTCATTGAAATATGCGAGCAACACAGTTTCGTTTAAAATTGTCACATTTTTTTCTGTCAACCAGGCTTGCTTGCAACACATCGTATTCGTTTTGATATGATTCAGTATCATATTCAGGTTGAAGCTCCATTTTTAATTATTTGTTTACACAAAACAAATGGTTACCAATACAACGCATCGCCTAAATGTTTCTTGGCATAGCCATCTAATATTTTTTACATAGCAACAAGCTTTTAGTCATGCAATTAAAAATTACGTTTCATTTGGTTTCAGTTGTGCGTAAAACGTTGTACGTACCTCAGGCCGAAAGAAGTTTACGCCCTTGGACGAATAAAAGCCCTCCGCTTCGCGTCGGGCTTCAAATTTCGTCCGCAGGCGTAAACCCTTTCTTTCAGACCTCTATACGTAAATAACTATTACATCATCTAACATTGTGAAAAATGTAAATTTGAATGCAGAAATAATAACAATATTGAAAAACATAGTCTAACAAGAATATAATTTTATTGTTTCAATAGCAACCTAAAATGATTTAACGTAATTCCTGGTATAACTATATGATAGATAAAAATGTATTGTAAAGGACTGTCTTGTTTATCGAAGGTATTGTTGCTGTTGCTAGGATAAAGTTATACCTCCGGTAGCTATACAATAGTTTATCCATCAATTGTAAGAGTGGGCCTTAATAACGGAGGTATTGGAAAAACTACTCGTATAAATAACGTGCTGTATGTAATTTGACATCACAGGAGTGGGAGGTTATTTTTCATGAGTATCTATTTCTGGCTTTTTAATTAATTATTTACGAAAATATAAATTATTATTATTATTAGTTTTATTGCTATCAAAGATATTGCATAAACTTTAATTTAAAATACGTTTTGAAATGCGTACGAGTGTACATAGTAGGTAGTACCTACCTACTCGTATAAATGTGACGGAATCAAATAAACTAATTCTTTATTGTTATATAGTCATCCTGTTTCCTTCTTTTTATTGGCTCGTAATAAAACGATAATGGAGTGCAGTGAGAAAAGTGCAGTCTCGACTATTCAGAATTATGGGAGACAATCCCGGAGCAGGAATGTGTTTCCCTCGGGAGGCGACGTGATTCCAAACTCACTCGCCCGATAACGATTTATGTTTTAATAAAATCCCTGTCCGACTTATAAGATAACCTGCCTGCGACACTTTTTAGCTTTAGCACAGACGCTGCAATTTTGTACTGGTGTTACATTATTGCTATCGCTATAGTTGTGTTTCATATATGAAACAGATTGGAATTTGTCGAAGATAGACTAGTATTCACACATTTTATTTCTAAGCTTTTTATACACACTTCAGCTAAGCGAATTATTTGTAAAATATTGTAACGTTTTTATTTATTTGGGTGAAGTGTAAATATTAGACAATTATTATTATTTAAAATAAGTCTTTATTAAACTGTAATGAAAATGACTATTACTAATAATATTAAACAATTATTAAATACTAATTAAGACTAAAACTATAATTAACTAGATACCACTAACACAATTTATTTATTTAATTAATTAACACTACTATTTATTTGCACGATATTACTGATTATTTATTTCCACTATTTATATCACTGTTTATTTAAATCTCGTTCAACTGTCGGCCTACCGACCTCCACAGCGTCTATATACTCAACTGACTCAACAGCGTCTGTATATTCAACTGCTCGGACAGATGTCACTTCTTTCACAACACTATCTGTCTATTTATGTAACTCTCTTACTTCCACAGTCTTAGTATCACCGACTGTTCGTATGCCACAATCCTTCAACACCACTGCCGAGTATCCACTTTCACTCGCCGTTACTGCCCTCGTATACCTAGTTTCCCAATACTCTTCAACACTACAGAGTATTCAATTCCACAGCTATCCCGGTATACCAGTAACTTCCCGACTCGCTGTCACTATCCTTGTACACTAGCTTCCCAATACTCGTCAACACTACCGAGTATTCACATCCACAGCTATCCCACTTAACCAGTAATTTCCCGAGTCCTCCACTCGACACTATACTGCATACGCTCACCACAATACTGCTGTGCTTCGCTAACACTCTATGTGAAGTCCCTATATGTCTCTCCATATAGCTAACTATGAAACTATGCATGTAACTAACTCCCGAGCATAGCTCCAGAGAGCTCTAGAATGTTCGACCGCATAATAACAATGAACACAAAAGGTTCAGGCGACCGGAAGTAATTAAACACGTCGCGGCTGGTTTGTTTACATAGCTCGGCTGCTAACGCGATTGCGTCATCGCTATACTTAGACGCTTGTTCAGCGTAGCAGCGGGGCTCTCACGTTACAATATCCTCAACTTGAAACTGAATAACAGTACGTAAGCATAAACAGATTTTAGTTAGGTTTACTTAGTTATACTTTAATATATAGATCAAGGACTCAAATTTAGAAAATATGAGGTTTCTTTACAAAACGGATGTAAGATAATCATTTTCTTATAAATAATCCATTTACAATGATTTATCGTACTATTACACTAACTCATTCTACCTGAAATAGTTATTTTTGTGTATCTAGGGTGAAATGTGATACTTTGTCACTCAAGCAATCTTTCGAAAGTGGCAAATAAACTTTACGCTCTTGGCACTCACATCGATTTGAAAATAACCAAAAATATGATAAATTTTACTCTGAATGATTTCATTTTGCGCTTAGCCACGCTAGACAATTTCCAAGGTATTTTGAATTTTATTATGTCCATCAGATAAATTTAGCTTTCGTTTAAAAGCGGAAATCGTTATATCAACTGAAAACGTCAATTTTCTGTTGTAAAATAACAACTGGAAAAGTTAACGAAGCACGTTTTAGGTTCCCGTAAGTGTATGCGTTAAATAAGCAGTTGCGGTTTTGGCAGTGCGGGTTTATTTTCAATTTTCAAATAGCAAAAAGTGACCCCTGTACTGCTCTCTCCACTATAAACTAAATGCCTTCAAAAGTACGGATGTATAGTTATTATTAAAATCTAAGAATAGAACGTAGGCAGCATCTTTGGTTCGCCGTAGTTTTCCGCTACGAGCGCTAGTTTAGCATGGAAACATGAACGTATGTCTTCTATATTTTATATTGAAACGACAAATTCAATGTCAAATAGCAAAAAAGAAAATTATTTGATTTTAAATATGTACATGTAAAACCTAGAAAATACGATGAACACAGAAATTAAATTGTCAAGTGACAAATGTAAACATAAACAGGTGGCCGCGTTTTGCTTCTGTCTCTTTCTATGAAGCACGTTTTTGGTACTTACGTCGAAGCCTAATTCGCACATACTTATGTATGCCGTAATGGCGGGAAGAAAATATTGCAAAACTTTAACTTTTTTTACTCCGGTATTTTTAAAATTATACAAAATATAAAAGTAAAAACGCTTTAGATTTAAAAAATATTTTAACAAATAAATATAAATTTTGGAATCTGTGTATACTACACCAAGGAAACATATAAGATATTCAAATATTACTCATTGACAATATCAGTCGCAAAAGCAATTTACATAATACATTCGTGAAAATAGTTTTACTGGAAATAATATAATCTGTTACAAAAAAATAACGAATAAATTAAAAGTAAAGTGCTGTCAGATTTTGTGACCTCATAATCAGAGTATGTTCGCTTTTAAAAGTCTCTAACTACTCATTTAATCTCCTCTTTTCAATACAAGTAACACTATCCAATGAATTTTACGATACTTTACATCCTTTGACCATAAAAATCTGATGATTTCTAAATGCTCTTTTATAGCGCAAACTGTTACAAGCGCCGTTATGATGCGTTTATGATGTATACGAGTATGCGGCCTACGTTCGAAAATTAACACAATTAGAGTTAAGGGATGTGGGATGTGGCCAACTGTAAGCATATTTTCAAACGATTTGGAATAACATGAGTAGAATAGAATGAATTCATCTTTAAATAAAACTAAAAACTAACCTATTATAAAAAATGACAGAAAGGATTGAACACAGCACACGTACACTGGCTTGCAAAAAAAATTGCGTAAACTATTATTCACGGTCATTTGTGGGCCGTCTGATATAATATTACGTGCAGATAACTTCATTGCATTTCGTAAGCATAGGCGTGCAACATGAAATATTCATGGACACATTTTAACTGAAAAAATAAGAGAAATTTATTTAAAAATTATGTTCCTTTCTAAATAATACCTTTCTGAAAGATTTATGTTCTTCACTTATGTTTTTGCAAAATTCAAAAACATATAGTCTTAACTATAAACCAAGTAATAATAATTTGATTTAAACGGCAACACCTCTGGGTAAATATTAGCACAGAGGGCAGTGTAGTAGATAATTAGGTATCTGTAATTCTACGACATACGTCATTATTATTTATAATGTGTTAGAAATTAATGCCACTATTTACGTATATCTGTTCCACCACATAAATTAAATAGACATAGGTCAAATAATCTTTCTCTTTCTAATACAAAATGTTGCCAAGGTACTGCTGTAAAGTGATGTGTATTCTTTCTTCCAACAAATGACCTTGAATAGTCATCTTTCGTGAATAATAGTATACACTCATTTTTTGCTGCATTGAGTCGGTCTTGAATTTTGACAAAGTCACTAGTGTCAATTAAGATGTTAAAGTTAACAGAAAACCAGAAATACATACTTGGTTGTTCTCTTATTTTTCTGGAATTTATATACTTGTAATTTAATAGTAACTTAAAACACAATAATGAACTTGCTCTAAAATAGATAAAATAGTGACAAGATAATGACAACAGTGACAACTGCATTGACAGTGGATTAAAAAATCGTATTTGCATAGCTATAAAAAGGTAAAAACTCGGTTGCTTGATTTTTAAGGTGTACGCTTTTTTTGCAAGCCAGTGTACAAGTTTAGCTTGTGCGCATGTCGAGTAAATCGTACCCATCTCACTCGAGGTAGGTTGAAATTAGGGCTGGTAGACTTTAAAATATGGAAGTCGACTTTCGATTTTTCAAAATATCGATTTTTGCCGACTAGTCGAATATACAAAAAAAAGTCGAAATAATCGAAAGTCAAAATAATTGTAAAGTCGAAATAGGCGAAAGTCGAAATAGTCGAAATAATCGGTTTTTATCGACTTGTCGAATATACAAAAAAGCCGAAATAATCGAAAGTTAAAATAATTGAAAAGTCGAAATAGTCGAAATAATCTGTCTAACTAATCTCTAAATTGTCAGAAAATATAAACTCTAAACTACGAATAAACCTTAATTGTAAAAAGCTTTCAGAGCCAGAGACATAAAACAATATTTGGAAATTGGACTATATTTTTTCGAAACGTGTTTAAACAATCAAAAATATTTCATCTAAATACGTATACAAAAAGTAATAATAATAAGAAACTGCTAAATTGGAAGTAAGGTATATGAAAAATTTAAAAGCCAAATGCAAAACTTTCTTTTGTTGTTGTTTTTTTTTGCATAATATACACTACGTTGACTTTTGTCCTGTACTACGTAGATCTTCAAAAAACAATCAAACTATGCTTCTTCAATTTATTTTTAAGGCACAACAATAATTTAAGAAGCTCAAGATATTAAGAAATGCATCAATAAATAATATTAACGTTAACTAAATCCAAACGCGCACTAGCTCTGTTCAGAGAATTTAATTGTAGACAGACGTCGCGTCGTGCGTCGTTTTCTCGCAGTTTACATAAGAACAGCACGAAAGACTAAGGCACGAATACAGCAACATACCACATACACACAACTTGAAATGAAATATGTAAAATAATTAAGTCTAATCGAAAATGAAATTTGAAATTATCTAACAAGTTGAAATAATTTTAAAGTTCAAATAGTCAAATGTCGAAATAGTCTAAAAGTCGAATTGAACTAAAAATCGAAATAGTGTAAAACTCAAAATAATCTAAAAGTCGAAATAGTCGAAAAGTCGAAATCATAAATATGTCGAAATAGTATAAAAGTCGAAGTCGAAATAGTCTATATTCGACTTATCGACAGCGACTTTTTTTTAAAGTCGACCGACTTTTTTTTAGGTAAGTCGAATAGAAGTCGATATATCAATTTTTTTACCAGCTCTAGCTGAAATATTTAACTCTGAGTAGAGTAAATTTAATTATCGAACGGAAGTAAGAGTAAAGACAGAGTAAACTCTACAATTTTCGAACGTGTAGAGTTAACTAAGAGCTAATTTTCGAACGTAGTACTACCTTCTGCTTACGTACGTTTCGTACGCGGGAATTTGAAATACTAAGATGAAGTGATCTGTTTCAGAACTGAAAAATCGTCAATTTTGTATTACATTTTGAATTGTAACCTTGTAATATAAACAAACAGAAATATTATAAAAATGTAGATAGGATTTTCGACCGACAAGTTAAAATTAAAAATTTTTAGCTTTTACAATCGGACAAAGCTACTACTTGCAACGTGCAAACTGTTAAAATTTAAACAATAAACAAAAAATATACATCCCTCTGGAGTTTTCCTAAGTTGACTTCAATTATGTAATTCTACTCCTCTCAAAAAGCACAAACAACTTTTTATTACGGTTTTTTGAAACTTCCAAACATCTTTTTCTTGTTTGTAAAATGTATGTCGTCGTCACGTATGTCGTGTATTTGCTCTCATGTGATGCAGTGTAGTGTGTCCTGTGTCAGCATTTGTGAAGCACTCTTCAGCAGAGAGACACAGGCTCAGGAAGTCTCGATGACGCAGCGAGTCCAACCAAAGGACTCCGTGCACTCAGGATTGTGCTCTTTCAGGAATGCAAAAAAGAGTATATTACTATGTTTAGCAGAAAGGAAAATTGAATATGAATGCCAATTATAATGACAAATTCAATAAAAATAAAAATTTGTACTCTTATGGGAATAACTACAAATGCGGGTATGCCACTGGTTCAAATTCATGTTCTCTTTTAAATTGTTAGTTAGAATTGGATAACTGATTAGGGGATAGTTATTTGTTTAACAAGGCAAAAAAGTTGCAAATTTACTGCCGCGCCGAAATTTCAAGAATGAAGCGACGACCGAGTCTTTGAATTTAGCCTATGCAGTGAATTACTACGTTTACATGCAGTTTTGAAAATGGTTTCAGTTTTCAGTCGAAATTACGCAAAACTGATTACATGCAATTTTCAAAACAGGTTTACAGAATGATTTGAAAACAGTTTCGGCGCATGCGCATTTGGCTGATGTAAATGACAAATCCTTTTCACTCCAAATTCTTCGTTTTGCCATTATTCCAATTATTTTTTCTACTTCGTACCACTACGAATAAAACTATATAACTGTCAGTTTATTTGTAAGTTAGTAACACCAAATAACACAAAGCGACAAAAACGTTATGCTATATACGCATGCGCAATATGGGAACTGAATTTTAAGTGTTTGCATGAGTAGTTTTAAAACTAGTTTTCAAGTCAAACCCATGAATTTTAGTTTTAGTTTGAGATAACTCAAAACCGTTTTGACACTGTATACATGGCGTTTTCAAAACTATAAACGTTTTGAAAACGGTTTGAAAACTGCATGTAAATTCAGTAAATGTGTACACTTGCCGTGCTCAACGCGTAATTTATTCGCCGTTTGTTTGAATTAATAATTATTTTGTAATTATTTTACATGTCATTATCAACAATGTCATTAACAAAAAGAATAAATACAAATGGTTTAGGAGAGAGCCTTGAGTTACACCGGATCTGTATGTAAATGAATGAGCCATATTCGTAATAGTTGCAAAAAAAGTCCGCTGGGCGGCACTAGTAGTAGAGGAGGTACAAATTTGAAATGTATTGAGTCTATAGCGAAGAGAGTGATCTAAAATGTTTATGGACAAATATGATGTTCTTGGGGCAAAATTAAAATATGGTGCACCCTCTGATAACAAAATACATTATTTAAAACGATGGTTAGCCTGCAGAGGATTACCGGTGGAAGGAAAAAACTGTGATTTAGTGAAAAGGTAAGTTAAGAGTTACTGACTTTATGAAAAGTGGCAATGCAAATAAAATTATCATATAAATAGATGGTGGAATATGGTGGAAAAAGAAAAACAATAACCCGTCATTGCAACAAAACAAACATTGGATAGTGTTTCAAAAGTACATTTTCATCCATATGCATTCCTAGAAGTTATTCATATGCTCTAATTCACAACTGGATGGTATAATTTCAAAGTACACTATTGTGTGAATCTAACGAAGATGAAACATCAGTTTATACCAAACTGTGGAAATTCTAAGGCACTGCGTCGAAGAAGGTTGTCTTTTAAAAGTGGCCATGTTATGAACATGCAAGATAGTGATGATAGTGTATTCTATTAAAAGTTGTTCACATATTGCAGCTCTCTTATTCGCACCAGAAGATTATACTTTAGAGTTCAAATACGAACCATCAACATGTATGTAAATCTAAATTAAAAACATGGAATATGGGAAGAAAAATTGATAAATCACCAAAATCATTTTTGGAAGCTACATATTCAGACGAACATAATCTTATGAAAAGAAACCAAAATCTTGCCATGGCTTTGGAAATCTTATAAAATACACTCCGTCTATAGAATACCGAGTTTCTAAATTGCAAACACCATAACAACAATGTTTTGTTAGCATTTTCTTTGACTTAAAAATAAAAACAAGTATTATTTACACGCTTTCTCAAGCAAACTTGTACCTCCCCTACAAGTATCGCCATCTATTGGCGATGTAATGAACTGGTTTTACTAATATGGCTCATATGAATACTATCATGTACGAATAATTGAAATTTAACAATTTTTGACTAAATATAATTTTAACAAACGGTGTCGAGCGCTTTAGAAAAATCAGTTTATGGTAATAGTGGAGTTATATTCACATTTTGATTTATGATGATACAGTTAAGTTTCTTTGTATTCATAATGAAGGGACGTTTTTTCATCAATGCTGATCTCCAAGTTTTGGTGAAATGAATAATGTTATCTAAACTTTGATCAAAATTTAATAGGCAATTTCCTGCTCTCCTATTCATTTTATAGCAAAAACTGTAAAATGCAACATTGTTAATTAAAAAACATTATTTATTTATTCCTGGTTCATAATTTTAAAAAGAACATGACATGACATTCTAGAAAACAAAATTAATTTATTCATACTCTGTATTTTTTTTCTATATAATAAATTAAATAATGTATGTTTATTCGAATGAGGAACGTGTTTATTATAAAGAATTATTATAATGGAAATAAATCGAAGTATATAGGATCCTACAAGTTTGACTGGCGTTTGACATTTATAAATTTTTAATGAAAACCATAACTTTTCAACTTCAATTTCAGAAAAAAATAAATTCAGTTTCGGAAAAATAACATCAATTTCAGAAAAAGTAAGTTCAATTTCGGAAAAAGTAACTTCAATTTCAGAAAAATTAAACCAATTTACCTTTTCCGAAATTGGAATAACTTTTTTTCGTAAATTGAAGCTAGTTACCTTCCATCACCTTTAGGTAAGGAAGGTATGTCTTTGGTCAAAAAATTCGATGGTAAGTTTTTAATGAATAAACACGTTTTAAGATCCCTAGTTTTACTATTTTTACGATGATGTCTGTATGTATGAGTGTGAGTGTGTGTGTGTGTGTGTGTGTGTGTGTGTGTGTGTGCGTGTGCGGGTGTGCGTGTGCGGGTGTGCGTGTGTGTGTGCGTGTGCGGGTGTGCGTGTGTGTGTATGTATGTATGTATGTGTGTGTGTGTGTGTGTGTGTGTGTGAGTGTGTGCGTGTGTGTGTGTATGTGTGGGTCTTTGTGTGTAAAAAAAATTTCGTCTACGATAACTGTAATACTACAATTCCCAAAATTATAATTCTTTCGTATTCCTCTTCGTTGCATCCATATGAAGAGCTGATTAGATTTTGGTTATAATTGGTCAACCGAAAGTACCCTCATTTGAAGATTTTAACAGTTTTTCTTGAAAAAACGTTTTTTTCAAATTTAATGTTACAAATATAAAAGAACATTGTATTCTCTATACGATTTGACTACATTTTATACTTCATATTAAATGGATATAGAGTTATAAAATTATAAAGAATTTAAATTTCATAAATTAGCCAGCTATACTAGAAACAGCTACTATATTAAGAAAATTATGATTGAAAGATGTCAGTGTCAATTGCAATTGACATATTCGTAGTATATTTGTGTTATAATTTTACTCGAAATATAGAATCTTTTTGCTCGATATTTTCTGTATGGAAGTTGTATAAAATACATACAACTGTCGAAAAGTAATGTACATACAAGAAATTTAGAATCTTTTGCAAGAAACTTTCTGTATGGATTTTGTAGAAAATACATAGCCATGTAAGAAAGTTCTACCGGTAGATACCGCATCTACTGACTGCGTTCGAAAACACGAGTGGTAAATATACCGTGTTCGAAAATTGTACAATATCTACCAGATCCATCTACCGGATTCATGAAGAATCTAATCTCAAAAAAAGGTAGTGATGCAAAGTAAAGCGCGCGCGTCAAATTTCTAATCTGTTTCAAATTTGCAAATTTTTTATAGGTTATGGTTCTACCATGTTTACCACTTGCATTCTTAAAATATCGATTCCGGTAGCTATAACCTGATAAACAGCTGTTTACCGATATATACCGGTAACAATTCACCGGTAAAATTGTCTTAAATGCCTCATATAACTGACGGAAGGCCACATCAGATTTTTTTTCTCTGAAATTGAATTTAGTTGTTCTGAAATTAAAGTTGCTTTTCCGAAATAGAATTTACCTTTTCTGGAGAGGATAAAAAAACAAATGTCTTGGCTATTTATACGAATGACATTAACCATGTTCTCTTTGCATTTAATTTAAAGATTAAACAGTAACAGCATACATATGTACATACCTTATTAAACTAGACTACTGTCCTACAACCACTACAACACAGGTTCTCAATTAAATTACACGAAGCCGCTGTAGGTTATGCTTATGCATATAAAAGTCCTTATGCTACCTCTAGTTTTAATTAATGGAAGGAAGCAAAAGTAAACGCAACGGAATGCTATCTGAAACGGTGGCAATTCCTAACAAGTTATGTAAATATTTCAGCGCTTACTGCGACGCAGACGTCTTGTTTGTGTTGGTCGTAGCATTGCCGTTCGCGAAAAGAGCTTCAGCAGAAATTTGTTTAGCGCCCCCAAGGAAAGAAATTATACACTTTCATATTCACTTCTGAAGAAGATTTTTAATAAGCGAGAAAATTTAAATTGCGCTAAATATCTTAATTTCACACTAACGCCAGAAAGAAGTAGATGTTGATGGTAAATCAGTTACTTAAAAAAAATATATTGCAATGTTTTAAAATTCGTAAATTAAATTTTAAATTTAATATAATCTATGAATAGTTTTTAATAAAGTGAAATGAATAATTATCTTTATCGAGTCGAGAATCATTAATTGATCTCATTGAAAATTGATCGATATACAAAATATACATATTAGATCATATGGGCGCCCGCCGAGAGAGGCAAGATGGGGCTCAACCCCATCTTTAAGTTTAAAGAAGAATAAAAAACAAATATAATAAACAAACATATATTACAATTTTATATATCGACTATGGCCAGTGGCCAAAAGAAATAGTTAATTTTATATGCATTTATAGTAATAATACTTGATTCTCAAAAACAAAATGAACTCGCCTTTGCGATTCTAATAAAAATTCAAGAACTAAAGTGATGAAATCTTAATTTTGTTATATACAACAGTAGCGAAATACATCGGTGACACTTCTCCTGACAGTAAATTATTTTTCAGCCCCATCTTACGTTTTCAGTTCAATCTTTCAAAAATTCCTGCGGGCGCCCTTCGTACAACAAAGTAAAGGCAGTTTGACACGATGCAATTTTATGTTCAAAATATTGTACATAAATTTGTACAAAATTTTATCATACATTATACATTTTTTTGTACATTATTCTGCAACACACTATGCCACTGTCTCATTATTTTGTACAGAATTCTGTATATGTGCCTGCGCACAAATTGTATCACAACAGATATCTGTCAGATATTGTAAACAAATGCTTAAAATTGAAGAGATACCATTCGACACATTTATTTAAAATTATTATTATTTAATAGGCAATAAAAAAAAATTGTAGGTGCATACAGAAACAAACAGTAGCTATCAAGAAAATATGATAGAAAGGAATTTCGCGTTTATTAAATAAACAGGAATTAAAGTACATAATCCTACTTCATTTCGTAAAATTATTTAAATTTCGATGTGAATCTATTACAACAATAGTCTCACTAAAATAAACATCTTTATCTAATAAATAATAATAAGTTATACCAATGAAAAATTACGTGAACTTTTTCATTTATATTTATAGGTTATAGGATAAATATAACATTTCGATTTTTAGGAAATAGGGAAATAACTCCATATAACAAATGACAAAAGTATTTAAACGTCAAACATATTAAATTTTGCTAGAATATAGAATAAGTCCTATATTATTTTATATATTTTCCTCAACGCTATTCTTCTGTATTCAACAACACATTTATTTCTTTATAATTTTGAAACAGAAAAATATACATGACGAGGTACATAATTTTGAACTAAATATTGTATCGTGTTAAACGGCCTTAAATAAAACTTTGTGTATTTATTTAACACTAATTCTTCTTTAAATACGTAAGAGTTTTGACAAAAGAAACAACGAGAATTTTTTATTTTGCGCGTTATTCTTTTTGAATTGAGCTCATTTTTTTAGCACGGTGGTACTATCTATAAAGTGTTTGTCAGGTTTCATTATTATTGGATGTGTACTTTATCTTTGACAGCCACATATTGACGAAGTAATTTGACAAGTTGGACGATTTTAGAGAAAACTTTTGGCGAGGAAGCTATGTTGAAACCAAGGGTCACCGATGTAAATGGTATTGATGATTTTTTGTTTATAATTTAGTGGGTTGTATTAAGGTCTGTATTAAGGCTTATAGCATATGAAAACGTGAAATCCGTCACATCATATATCTGTCAAAGGAAAATCACTTGTAATGTGAGCATTTGTCTCCGAGAACTGAAAGAAGATATCCACTGGTTAAATGAGGAAATGTTACTGCGATAGAAGGAATAAATAAAAGGAAAACCAATATTGTAAAATTTGGTTAAAAATATGAAGAATGTTTCTAGTCAAATTTATGTAATGCAGACTTCAGAGATAGTTACAAATAAAATTTAATACAAGTCCTTAAAACAGTTCGAACCCTGTTGCGTGCGCACTTATGTAAGTTTTATTAAAATTTATTCATATAGCCATACATAAGTTTGATTTTTAATATTTCTGGTAATAGGGTCCTGTACTGAAAAAAAGTTGCATATATTTTGTCATATTATGAAAATATAACTAATTTTAAATAATTTTGTACCAAAATATTTTTGAAATATAAAGCTATTAATTCATAATTTTAATAAAAACTATTAGCTCTATAACGCTATGACGTAATAACTTCAATTTTGTTACAGTCTACCAAGCGAAAAGAATATAATCAAAACTTGTGAAAATAAAATCCATACATTTATATGTAGTTCTATGTTACATGAAAATGTATGAAACACATAATTTTTATTAAAATAAAACATATTTATTCAAAATATTTACAACAGATTTTTCCTTTGATAAGGTAAATAAAAATAAATAAGTAAATATATCATCACGGCTTATTACCCATTGCTGGGTGTGCCAGTCTGTTTTGTATACAGATTTCGGTAATGATGACATATTTGTACCGTGCGGGTGTTTACCAAGCGTCACCTCACGGACACTTATTGCTGGCGTGGAGAGTACACCACAGGGGTAAATTTTGTGCCATTTTTTGACAAGGTACAACCATAGTTTTCTGAAAGTGACAGCAATTACTAGTTAACCCACTTCGACATAAATTTTTGGCATAATTGATAAACAACTTTAGTTAGTATAGGCGAAGTAAAATTGAAGATATGATGTCAGTTAAAATTCATTAAATTAAAAAAATACATTTAAAAAAAATGTACACATTTAAAAAGTGTAAAAAACGGTAAAATTCATCATTTTGTTTAATCTTTCAGAAAAAATAAATAAATTGAAAAATGAGTACCTATCGGACATTATTGCATCTTTATGAACAATATTTTTTCTTTATTTGATCCCTTGGTCTCTCACTTCTATTTTCTTGCACGGTTTTCAGTAGTTATACAACAAGAGGTTCGATAATAATCAAATACAGAGTTGAGAACTGTGTTTTCAGGTAACACATCGAGTCAGCAAACTGTATGTATTCAGGATGTTAAGACTATAGAATGATTTTTTACAAAACTATTACTTGTTGATTTATGAATATCCATGGATATGATTACATATATGATTTATTTTTTTGCGGCCTAAATACGCCAAGAATTGTGTTTCGCGAAACACAACTTAGGAATGCAAAAACCGATGTTATACAGCGTAACTAAGAAAAATTGATTGGTGTATTTTCCGACGAGTTGTCTAGTTGGGTTTCCTTGCTATCGGACTGAAATTTCAATGTTGTCAAAATGTCTTTGTGTAAAGGTCTGTTTTACCTTAAAACACGCTAAGAAACACACGGAATTCCATTCATTGTGTTTAGTAATCGCAAAATCACATTAAAGGAGGTTTCTGGGCAAGTTGGTATTCCATATGGCTCATACAAAAAGAATTGGGGCCCAACAACTACAGGATTTTGCACCACGATAACGGACCGGTTCAGAGTTCATTAATCATTGGTGATCTTTTTTTAAAAAAAAAATATATCAACATAGTGATATTTGAAGATTCTGGATTATGGCGCCGATTTTGGTCGCATCACATTGTGAACAACAAGGTTTCGACAAAAACCAAAAAAGGACGAAAAATAAGAAGGTGACATTTGTAATTCTAGATAAACCGAATTAATCTATTCCCTTTTGGACCAAAACGAAAAAAGTCCTCTCTACTTCTAACAAAAACCAAAGAAGTTCTAACTTTATTTTTGTTATGATCGTAACCTTCATTTTTATAATTTTACTACATCGGGTAAATGAAAAAAATTCCATAATCGTACAATGAACGGTGTTGAAATGAGATTTTTTAAGGGTGGATATTAAGATATTCAATATGACAACTATTGTCAAAAACAAATTTACTTAATTAATTTTATACAAGTAGCAAATGAAAAAAATAAAAAATAACGCTCAGTTTTATGAATGCCATAATTTGTCGTACTACACTTTTACAAAAAAAATCTTCCATTTCTGTTATAAAGTCGGCAAATTAAAGGGACGATTTTTGCTGAGAAGTTTTGGATGAAGTTACATTTAAGATGAAAACAGAGAGAAGCCGACGCCTGCCAGTCTATATCGCGAATCTACGATGTAAGAAGTTTCTCGTTTAAAAACGCACGTCTACTACAAATTTATTGCACTTTTTATATCTCGTGTGAAGTAATGAACGGTTCATAAAAAGACTCCATATGTTTTTATGTCAAATTACTGCAACTTTGATGTATAAATAAATAAGTATACAGCATAAAAAACTTTGAAATATGTGGGGTTAATTATTTCACGTTTTTACCACGATACAAGAAAATAGGCAAACTGTAATTAGAGATTATTCTAGAAGAAAGTTGTAAACTTTTACAATAAATAGATGTTACTCCTATATTTTAAGATAACATATTTTTTTAAATTTATTACTCGTGTATTTTATGTATTAAGCTTATAAAAGCAGTCATAAATCATTAAGTTTTTAAATTTGAAAGGATATATAAGCCCCCTGTCAGTGAAAGTCGAACGTCTACAAAATTTAATGATATATGTTCAAAATCTTTTCACAAGTGCTTATTTCTTATGTTGATAAAGCTTTTGTAGAATATAAACTGACTTCAGTAGCTTCACAATATAGGATGTCTCTATTTTCTGTTTTTCACCTCCCGCTACCCTTGGTAAGGGAGGTACAGCGATTGTGCTAAAAATAGCATATCGAGATTTTGGTAAATGACCACGTTTTAAGGCCCCTAGAATCCAATTTTAACATATTCACGATGATGTCTGTATATATATATATATATATATATATATATATATATATATATATATATATATATATATATATATATATATATATATATATACATATGTGTGTGTGTGTGTGTGTGTGTGTGTGTGTGTGTGTGTGTGTGTGTATTTGTGGATCCTCCACTCTAATTTTGAAATTTTGAAACCTTGTATTTCTACCTAATTCTAAAGACGGAAAGAAGCCATTAGATTTTGTTGTAAATCAGATAACCGGAAATGTCACTTTACTTGAAGCTCAAAATAGTTTTTCTTCCAAAAATACCTGTAAATTTAATTTTTATAGGTTTATGCTATTATAAAAAATACAGACTATTAATTTTTCTACAGGTTGGCATTAATGTTCTTTCTATATATTTTATGGATAAATTTATAAAATTATCTATAATTTAAATCCCGGAGCCTACCCTTTAAACAACATGATTACACAGTTCAGATATTAAATATATGTAACTAACAGATAAATGTCACTGTCAAATAACTAATCATTTTAATTAATAAAAGTATCTTTTTAAAAAGAAACTAGTAAAAAGAACAATAGTTATATGGAAATGAATTTAATACAGTATCTAGCATAAATGTAAGTATATATTAAAATTAATAAATATTAAATTGCGGGAGGTATAGTGTTGGCCACATCAGATTTTTAAATCTCAGGGCTGCGTTCCAAAACCCTACTCTATAGAGTACGAAATATAGTCAAAGTCGTTCCAAAACTCATAGTCTTACTCTCAGAGTTCTCAGAGTTTCAATACAATCAAGAATTTACTCCAAAGTGATACTCTACTTACCCTGCTAGCAAGCATATTTTCAAACATGAATGCTGAACTTTTGAAAATAATTTGCCGTCTTGAGAAAGAAAACATAGTTTTAGTTAAAAATAAACGTATAAGTAAACATTGGCATTAACGTTTGTTGTAATTCATGTAGTATTGAAAATTACTTTTTTATGTATACTATAACTTATAGGTTAGATCAATGTTTACATTGTTGTTTTTAATTTTATGATGACAATAACATATAATTTCATTTTTAGTAACTGCACAATTATTGAAATTGTCACTGTAAGTGGATAAGGCAAAAAAATGATGGCGACGACGAATTTTTACTCCATCACAACTCTCATTCGTTTCAAAGTACATTGCACTCTTTAATGATGTCATCATACTTTAACTCTAACTCCTACTCCAATAATCCCTACTCTTGATTTTGGAATACGGCCCTGGTAATATTAACGACATAGCAAAATATTTTGACATTACTTGCCACAGGAATTTTCTATCATGTTTTGTGTTTTGTTTTTGGGCAGAAACTTGTTTTTCACTCATTTACAAAATATCTCATAGAGAGATGTTTATATAATTTTCATGCAGTTTTTCACCTAGGACAACTTGATGTAATTAGATTTTCCTACAACCGTGCGTGAAAAGTACTTTTCACGCACTCATTACAGTGTGTAAAGTGTCACTTTTCAAGCACTAGTGCGTGAAAAGTACCTTTCACGCACTAGTGCCTAAAAAGTAAATAAGCGTTGCTAGGCAACATTAAAATTCGATTAATTTACCTGTCAAGTAGATAATTAGGTAGTAAATAATAATGAAAGTAATAAAATTTATTAAGGGCCGGTTTATCAATGCAAGGATAAAAGTGCCAGATAACAATCTAACAGTTAACGTTAACTGTCAGATAACTTTACACGATTGTTTATCAATACAAAGTTATCTGCCAGTTAACAAACTTAAATTTAATTATATATTGGTAACACTGAAATTGTAAAACCTTTAATGATTGGCTTGGGACTCATGTGTCAAATTTCAAAATATTTTGACAGATCAAGAATACATACCTGACAGATCTTTATAGGACAGATTTTATTGTTAATTATTTGAGAATAATGAGGTACTTTGGATATTATTGTATGAATTGTACATCAAAATACAGAATTGTTATATTTTTAAACTGATAGGTAAATATATTAAAAATATTTATATTGATAAAATAACAATATATGTTCTAGGAACCATAATATGTATAAAAAAATATCAACGCTAATGGAAAATTTGAGAACGAAGGCACAACATCTAATTATTTATATCTGTATATTCGACATTCTTCATTGTTGTACTTGCCCAAATTTTATAATTATGAATTAATGTTGCAATCATTCTTACTGATTATTTCATATTATAATCTATATTAATTTATTGCTACCAACAAATATTATTATTGTTGTAATCGGTATGTTTCATTTGACATGAATGTTGTATTATACAACAATTTTATTCACTATTGTAATGATTTGTATGATTATAATAAGTTTTTATTTTTGTATATAACATCTTTATTCATTTTATCAATATGTTTAACCATTATCTAGTCTTTAAGAACGGGGAAATAGCAACGTCCAACTATCCAACTGGTTGATTATATCTTCATTGAATTCAACGCTTTCCTTATATTAAATTTTGGAAATCTATATCTCTCTGATCTCTTTTTCTTGTATAATGTCCGTAATTAAAACTATAATACGTAATACAAGGGTAATAAAGCATTTTACATAAGGGATATAGAATCGATTTAAAAAATTCTGCAACTATACATTTTAGGTTATAAAAATTGTAATATTTGAATAGAATTAATACAAAATATCAGTATAATATACTTACGACATTTTAATTAATTAATTGTTTATTGTATTTATTAATTTTTGAGGGTAAAATTTTCTACTTATATTTTAACTGCCAGATAATAGATTTATCTGCCAGTTGAAGTGACGGATAAATTTTGGCCGATTTTATCTGACAGTTTACGTTAACTTTTGTTTGATAAACGCTTTCTATGTTTTAACTGGCAGTTAAAAAGTTATCTGCCAGTTAAATTATTTATCCTTGCATTGATAAACCGGCCCTAAGAAATATGAATATACACTGTAAATGAAACAAACAGATTGAGTACTAATCTAATTTTTAAGAACATTAACATTTATTTGACATGTTTTCTAACCTAACCTAATTTTTAATATTAATATTAAATGTACAATTTGTACATTATAAAAGACTAATCATCGTCTGTCTGAGATTGTTCCAAATGTATAAGTTACATTTTGTACAGTGTGATGAGAAAGAGTACTAATAGTATTTGAAGCTGCTGGATGCCTGTACACTCAGTATTATGAGAAACATCAATACCATTTCGGTTGTAGGAAAAATGTTGTATGCAACTCGTGTGTAAAATAGTATTTTTTGTCTCGTGCTACAATTACCGCATTCGGCTGCATCGCACTCGACCAAAAAAGTACTACTTTACACACTTGTTACTTAAATAACTATTTTCGAACAAAATAAAATTCGCGAATTATAACGCAAACAACATATTTTGTGTCCGCTGGCCCAGAAAGTGATCTTTTTCGTGCCTGTTTTACGTGCGCAAAGTGGTTCATTTCTTAACAGTTCGATAGACCGTGCGGCAAAGTAAAAGAACCGTGCGCATAATTAGATTTTGCGCACGGGTTTTTTACTTTTCCGCACGGCATTTTGGGCACGGCTCTTTTACTTTGGCGCACGGCCTGTTCGCAGTGTTACGAAATGAACCACTCGCAAAACAGGCACTCAAAATGTCACTATTTGGGCAAGCTGTACACAAAATATTGTGTACAAAATGACATTGCCGCTCTCGCATCATTGAAGCTCTCAGCTGCGCTTCGAACTTCAAACTTCATGCTCGTGCGACAATGTAGCATTTTGCACCCTTAATACACAAATAAGTATTTCCACAACTGAGGCAGTTTCTATGTTAGCAAGATAATGAATAAAATATTTTTTTAACTATGTACTTCTACCCCATGGGAAATAATCTAAACGATTTCCCCTGCCAGACGAACTGTGCAAAAAACTACTACAATATTATTCATTGCTTCTGTAGTTTCATATAAATTAAAATAAATACTAATGAGGTCTATATTTAACACTACAGATATAATAATATATTAAAGTACGAATGTTAGAATTGTCATATTATTTTGTGAGAAGGAAATTTGGGTAATGACGCGCAGAGAGTTTCCCAACCCTTCGAACAAAATAATCGACAATTATGAAATGAGTTCTTTATACTATTTTCTCTATCATTTTTGTTTGTTTATTCACCTAGATTTGACATTTCATATTTGTTGAAATTGATAACCACCAACATTAAAAAAAATTGAACTAGTCTATTTCAGCATTCGAATGAACTCTTTTGGGTTTGGGTGCTGTACAAGCTTTGTTACAGGCGTAAAATAGAAAAATAAATTCATGGTATATAATTTTGATGTTTAGCGATTTTTGATGTTTGTCACGAAATTAATACAAAAAAATTAAGGTTAATAATATTACAAGTCGAATTATTGTAATTATATTTTGATTGATCAGAATGCAAACCTAGTTCACAAAAAAAATAATATCGCCTGTCAGTTGTTAGTTATCAAATAAAATCTATAGAATTAAGTGATGTTTGACAATGTTTTGTTGTAATTTTTAATATTCAGGTCTCGTACTTTTTTTACAAATAAATATATTCATTATTGACACAGTTTGGTTTCACGAATTTTAATTATTTAATGCATATAAAAACGGTCGGCTCTCAAGTTCTATCTACTATTTTCTTACATGAAATGATGTATAGTAATAGTTCGGTTATATGGTTTGTTTATTGTTTAATATATATCAGTGTTTGTAGGTAGATAAATCCACAACGTGTTCTGGCTAATTTTTGGGTTTGAGCATTTTAAGGAGTTCAAAACTAGTTCTAAGCTCATTTTTTGGACAATATCCGAATTCGGGTATGGAGTGTAACATATACGCCACATGAGCGATGCGGGCTTTATTTCTTGTTGCATATTCATTTTATACGTATTAAGGATACTATTCTATTCTGAAGTTAGTAATTAGTAAGTAATATATGTAAATAAATTCATGAATTTTCATAAAGGTGTGCATTATCTTTTGCTGTAATTGCAGCTTTATAGTCAGTGTCTTCATACTATTCATTTGAAAAAGGTCTGATTTAGTTATTAGGCAACATTTTTATAATTCTATTTTATATTACTCTCAAGTTCTTAAGATATAAACATTATCATAACGGCTTATTATATATATATATATATATATATATATATATATATATATATATATATATATTATTTATTGGTATGCTGTTGTCAAAGTTTGAGAAATAATGTTCATATTTGACGACAGTCTCAATAGAGCTTGAATTATGATATTTATATTATAAATAATTGTTTTCAGTCTGTTAAACATTTCTTGTTGTAAACTTTACATACATAATACAAAAAAAATCACTCTCACTCCGAAATTTGCAAGTGAAACTGCCGTAATGTAAAGAAACCGCGACATATTTTTCATACACTATCATTTGGAAATTAGGCCAGCATTTAAAATTCATGTCTGTTATGGTAATGTCATAATGTGCATGTAAATACAGCCCGAGTAAAATTTATAAAAGATATTCAAATATTCCTTGCTGCGTACATTACACAAGTTTGCATTTCAAAACATCATAACATTTGCACCATGCGACTCCGACAGAGACAAATGAATATCCATTCAACAAAACACGAGTAAAACAAACGAAAATCGTCCAGCACTCCAATTAGCAAGCCAAATCAACGAGGGTGGAAGCAAGTGAAGAAGCTCAACTTTTTGCTCAAACCAAACTCAATTCGAAACTCAAACTGTACTCCGTGGATCTAATCAAATATCACTCATAAATTCATGTAACAAAAGCCACTTTCATCTGGATAATTAAACCATCTTCAAACGGACAGAGTAGATACAGAAAGAGATTTACTAATATATACTATGCACTCAGGAATTATTCATTAAAACTAGACTAGTGAATAACGATTTAATATGGATGAAGAGTTAAATTGTTGGGTATACCAATCTACTTTGAACACTGCTCTGTTCTATTTAAGCCATGCAGTAGACGACACTCGCATCAGCGCTAGTTGTAAGTAGCCGAAATTACATTGGGTAAACTTGTCTCATTTCAGTCAATCAGAGAGGTCAAAACTATGCCCTATACTCTACAATACCGAATGGCTTAAACGGAACAAGATATAATATCAGTATTAATGATGACATATTCCTACCGTACGGGCATTTACCAAACGTCATAATAATTTTATTGAATATTTCAAAATTCTTCATGTAACCTAAAAGAAAAAATAAACTGTTTAAAGATTCTAGAAAATAGAAAAGTTGTTAATTCACCGAAAAAATGCCGTGAACCGGTATAGTTACAAAATCACCCTTACTAAATATGAGAAATTAAATGTTTTTTTTTCTTAAATGAACGCAGTTGTCTATTGATATCTGAAACAATAGAATAATCGTCATCGCTTTCAAAATATCTTTGGAGAAATCATGTGTATTTGGTAAATTCAAATACGAATGAGTGTATATTTATCATCACTTAATTCGTATAAAATTGACTAATAAGAGTTAAATGCTAAATAAAATATTGGAAAATTCGAATACGGTTGTCTTCCGTCCTTATTTTTACTTATTTATAAATCTCTCAAGAAATTTCTTAGTGTGAAATGCAGCAAAAACCAATTCACTCTAAGTTAAGACAATCTATAAGTACTTAACTGCATAATTATTGATAGATACCAACCAAAGTATAGTTTAACTATTTAAATGTGTTTCATCAAGGTCATTTCAACTGTAAAGCCTAATTTATAGATTTACGCTCTGTTTACGCAACGCTATCATCCCCGGTAAGGCAAAAAACTAATTATTTAAGATTGATTCGTTTATAATATCCCATCGTCGTTCCGTTAACGCGCTGGCTTACCCAAAAATAATGATGATTCATGTTTTGCGTTAGCGGTCAAAACGGTAGCCAATAAAGAGTTATTGCAGCTTGTGATAACCCGAATGCGCATGCGTACTGATAAGGTTCACTTTAAATGAATTAGGTGATCCGTTGTGTGCAATGGAATAGCAAGCGTTTGACATCATACGTTTTGTATGTGTTGAGGTTATGTTCCGATGAAAAGTGCGGCTTTAACTTCGTTTGTGTTGCTTTTAGCGTTACCGTTATATATACCCTTATTTTTATATTTTACATAACGTTAACGTTTACGTTCTTTCATTTTAGAAGTTGCAATAACTTATTGTACAAAAACATAACCTTTATTTTTGAATACTCTGTTCCATTTAAGCTATTCAACAGATGGCGTTAACATCAGCGCCAATTTTAAGTATCCAAAATTTCATTGGGTAAACTTTTCTCTTGTCTCCAATTTTAGCCAGTCAGTGCGTTCAAAACTATGCCCTATTCTCTACAATATTGAAGAGCTTAAATGGAACAAGGAATAGATAGTATTTATGTTTATTTTGAAATAAATTCAACGATGTAGTGTTAGATAAACAACAAGTCCAGCTAGACGCTTTTCGAAATGGTTCTCGTCCATATTTACTCAAACTCAATTTTTGCAATAAAACTGTCAAATGAAAAATTTAACCTCCAAATGGTTGTTAGATATTGTAAACATGCGCGACGCACAGTAAAATTCTAAAATTAGTCAACTGGTAAGTTTATTAGCAAAATTGAAACCAAATCTGTATCTGAAAAATAAGATACTGACACACTGTCAGATATACTGGCATAAAATAACGCTATACGCACTATATCCGAAATATTTAATGAACTTTCGTTACAGCGATAGCATTGTCATCATCGAGCATCGTTTTAAAATGGCATGTCGTAACTTAGTCGAGAAATATGAATTTTTGTAAAACGAGCGTGTTGCATTCATCCTAAACGCACGCCTTTCTTGTCAGTGCAGTTATGTATATGAGAGAGATAAATGTATGCCAGCTTGTTAATTCGTTCATGATACAGATGACCTTGTTCAGATATATTTTAAATTAAACCGTACATTATGTTTCAATTATAATATATTTTAGTTAAAAGTTAGGACACTCAATCTTATACCAATTCTTATACTTAATATTAATTTTCTTTTTATGGTTTAGTTTTAATATCTAGAAACAAATAGGCAAATAAAATAGGGTACTACACCAAATAATTAAGCAATACCTATTTATTAGAAGTTCAGAGCAGTGAATTTCAATATAATACGAAGTAAAGACGTGAAAACAAGAACTATGTAATACACTAGAAGAAGATACATCTCGTATGTTAGAATGTATATTTCAAAATCTTCTTCCTTCGAATATTCAATCATATTAGTTGTGCATCCATGTGTAACAAATCACCCAGTTTCTCTTACTTCAATAACTGCTACTCAATATTTCTTGTTGGAGATGTGGTTTTTACTCATATATTTTCCTTGTGAAGCAGTTCGCGCCGCAATTTTATTACATGTGACACACAAAGACGCGGAACAAAGGTAAACAGCAGCAGCGAGACAAACCGCAAACAAGTGTACGGCATCAAAGAAATGTCGCGAAATAACATGGAAATGTGTCGCTACTACATGTAACACATACAAATGGAAACAAGCTGCATGTAGCGCGCAAGGAGCAGCAGCTCTTTTTAAGAAAATTGCAAGATAAAGAAGCATAGTTTTATTTGATAAGCAAAACTTAGTTGCGTTTGCGACTAGTTTTGAAAACAATGTACAATAACAAACAATAGAGATGTAATAACAAAAATAAAAATCGGATTTTACCCGACATTTTTTTTTTTGTTTTATGTAAATAAATACCACTGCTCACAAAAGAGATTTCCTAGAATTTTCCAAAAATAACATAAATCAAGTTATACAGGCTGTTCGAAGATCAAACAACCAAACTTGTGTCTATCTAGGGCTTGCATATACATCTGTCACTGCTTACCCTTTCTCACCGAGGCGTAATTTTTTTATCGCTACCGTGTTTTCGGTTAGATTACATCCAGTGGTAATTATATAAATTTCAAAAATGAAAGTTTCAAGCCTCAAATTTCATTAAACTTTCATAAGCTTCACTGCGCATGCGCCGCCCGATTTGTGATTGCAATAGACTTGCGCAGATGACATGCATGCACCTGCACTTATCTAAGTGCCAGTTATATTTGGTTAATCTACATGCTGGAATATAATATTTTTCAATTCAGGATTCAGAATGGTGAAATTAAAGTTAGATTTTGGTGTAATTCACTGAAATTTATTTTTTTACTTTTTTGTATTACGCTTAAATAATAAATTTTTATTTTGCTTTGAAGCTTTTGTTTTTTTTCTTATTTATTTTCAAATTATTTAATTTGAGATCCAAATTGAACTAACAATGTTAAGTTTCTTGAAAATTTCATTGAAATTCATAGTGAAACATTGTGTGAAACTTTCAATCAAATTTTCAGTGAAACTTTCAAAAAATTGAGTTTCCGAAACGCGCGACCTTATACGAGAGGGGATCGAAAAGTTTTTAGAACGAGCTAAAAGTTGGCATTGCGCGGGAATATCGTTCATATATTTTGAAAGCGTGATCTTTCAAATAATTACTGTCAAAATTTCAGACCGATCGTACATTCAGTACAACCGTGAGAGTCTACACAAGTAAACAATTTGTGCATTTTTTAAATTATGAACAAAAACGAGTTTCGTGCAGTAGTAAAGCATTTCTTTTCAAAAGGCTTAAATGCAAAAAAAAAAATGGAGCTAGACGAATTTGTGGTGGGTCTGCTCCTTCCTATGCGACAGTTGCAAACTGGATTGCTGAATTTTAACGCGGTCGATCAAGCGTAGAGGATGCACCACGTTCTGGTAGGCCAAAAACAAATACCGATGAAGAAACTGTCAGAAAAGTCCACAAAATCGAGATAAACGATCGCCGAGTAAATTTACGAGAGATAGCAGAGGCAATAGGTATTTCATATGATCAAGTACATCATATCTTGCATGAACACTTGAACATGAGAAAGCTCTCTGCAAGATGTGTGCCGCGTTTGCTAATAAACGACAAAAGTTCGAATATCCAGTTCTCAGCAATTCCTAGACCTATAATATTTGTTTAAAAATTATTTCTAATATTTCTAAATTATCTCATTTTTCTCGAAATTTTTCAAATACATTAATAAAAAATAACACATCGTTGAAAAGAGAAAAAATGGCGGTTTCTATTTTATTAAAATAATTATAGGTTGATGTTTGAAAAATAAAAGTTGATAGTCGTATCTTGTAAACCTGACTTTATAAAAAATATCTACATCTGCCATCAAATAGTGTATGTAAAATAATAAAACTTTTATATGAGCAATTTTTTTCTATTACTTATTATAAAAAAGTTAAAGGGGGGGGTCTTCCCAGACTCACCCTGTATAATAATTAACTGTTCGTAATTCCAATTAAATAGTTGTTCAGTTCATTATGTCAAAAATACTAGAGCTTGGTTAAATTACTAATATCCCCTTATTGAATTGGTCGAGCAGAACCTATATGGCCAGCACGTTATCCAGATTTACCATCTCTCGATTGTTTCATATTATATCTACAAATAGTTTACATAGAACCATTAATGAAATTTTTATAGCACTCAGAAATTATAACATGCTCTAAATTGCATCTGTGATGATGGAGCGATGCCATGGGTGGTTCAAGATCAATTTTGAGTAAATTATGTAAAAAAAATGTTATGATACCTATTGAATTTTGTACAATAGAATCTTAATATTGATTATAATTCTATTGTTATAACTAAAATTTATTTACACAGAGCCAGTTGTAATAAACCAGATACTGACACCAAATGTAATAACTCAATCAATGTGGCTAATAATTCCACCGAATGCTACCAAATGTAATAGATCAGACGCTGATCTTTTTTAATGAGTCATATTTTGAATTTATATAAAAAATAAAATAAATAAATTTTCAATAATTTAATTAGGGGAAAATATATGAGTTCGTAGCCCTGGGTTTTATTAAAATAAATTGGTTTATCATTACAAACTTAAATGCCCGGTTGCAGAAACATTCATCAAGGCCACGGATCACCTCAACTACAGATAGGACAGTTAATGTATTTTCGAAATACAAAATAGTGACATCGACAGATTGTTTCCATGAACTAACGCACACTGTGATGGCTTGGTCGGCTTGGTAGTTTGTGACTTAAGAGACATGTCATGTATAGATAAATTGAAATTGATTTTTTATAATAAAAGACATAATAAGAAAACTGAATAGAAATACATACATATATTTTAAATAATCACAATACAATAACTATAAATTCATTTCTAAATAAATTTAAAATTACATGTCAGATAGACATACACTTCTATTTTAATATTTGTTTATATGTAAGATAAAAGGATATTGGAAATCGTACGACATTTCATCATTAAATATAAAAGTAACCGTCTAATTGCTTCTTTGCACTGCAGTTTATATCAAACAGCATAACGAATGTTCATCAGCTTATTGAATTTCAATTCCATATTACGTGAAAATTAAGTTTAGGTTTATGGTTTATACTTTAGATTTAAAGACTTTGGCCGCATATTATGTAATGACTTTGGGGTCTCTAAATCCAAATCATAAAGCTAAACATTGCAAGGTCCAAACTTTAAGGTGCATTCACAAATTAAAATTAGATTTATGGTTTTTGTTTACATTTAAGTGTCATTCATAAATGCAAGTTTAATTTAACCTTATTGATTGTACTGACATGTAAATGCTTAAAAAAAAGGATTAAAATATCGGTAGAACAGTACTCAACAGATACCCGTGCGCCGTGCTCATTATCATGTTTGTTCGCTCAACAAAATAAGCAACTGACTGCTAATTATTCAGTACGCCTGCGTAGTTTGAAATTGGTTGCAAACTGATTGGAAATTTTTGTGGTTTGCGAACAGAATGAGAGGTTATTGTTCTTACTACCATCTGGAATGGTTTTTATCTTATTATGATTGTTGTTGTCGTCATTATTTGTAACTGTCACGGAATGAATTTATAATCTTTAAAATTTATTCCTGCGTTTATTTCTGGTTTTCTTATATTTATACTCGATAATCTACATGACAATATGGCAAATACTTAGTGGTTTGGAAGATTTTATAATAAATGATAATATTTGGTCTCTCGTTTTGGTTAGTACTAGTCACTGTGCTAGTGCAACAATGCTCATTAGTCGGTAGTCAAAAGTTCCACTGCGCATGTCACAAACTAAAAATTTCTTTAAAATCCGCGGACTGTTCTGACGATTGGAAACTGATCAGGGATTGAAATATTTTGCTGAACGAACAAGCGATTTTTAATCGTAGATTTAAAATTTCTCTTGTGCGAATACTTTTAAACAGATGCGCATGCTCAGAATGTTTTGTGGCGGTTTCTGACTGTTGTGCAAACAAACCTATCGGTTATTTTTCAACAATTAATTTTTGTCTCCTTGTTCTTTTCGCATTTGCTTTAAAGACCGTATCCACCAATAGTCCGGTTGTTAAGGGCGAAATTTTGCCTCCACCCTGCATTTTGTGATGCAAGCAAGCCGTTTGGGTCATATGTTACTGAACCTGTACCCTAGCGATTAAGAGATGTAGCCACCCGGAAATGCCCCGGAGGCACAAGTTGTTGCGGGTTATATACCTCATTGGCGCAGTTTTCTTAAAGTCGCCGTGGTGCGCAAACCATTGGGTCTTCAGAGTTGAATTTTTCTAATAATAAAAACAATGGAACGGTCGTTGATGCTGCAGTGCAAAAAAAATATTTGGTTACATATAACGTATACATTTTCCTCTTGAATTTAGCACATTGTGTTTTTTGAAGAAAATTTTGGCTTCCTTGGCCAATTGCGCAAGAACGCTACGTCATACTAGAAAATAACCCGAATAAAAATTATAGCTCGTTCAAAGAGCTATCAATATAGGGCTTAGTGGCGTGTCGGTAACGTTCAGAGGCCCACCGACACGGAAGTTTCTAAAGAGACACGTAGGTGAGCCGAGCTGCCCTGTGCAAGATAGACCATTGTTACGTCAATTGGAGCAAGGCGTTTAGTTTATATGTTGCTTGGTCAATACTCTACCGATTAAGAAATGTAGCCACCCGGAAAGGTTGCACAGGCTCTGTGTATTGAGGGTTGTATACTTCATTGGCGCGTTTTTCTTAAAGTAGCAGTGGTGTGCAAACCATTGGGTCTACAGAGCTGGTTTTATTTTTATATTACTTCTAATGATAAGGTCTTTGATGCTGCCGCGCAAAAAAATTGAGTTTGGTTACATATAACGTATTCATGTTTCTCTTGAATTTAGCACATTGTGATTTTTTGGAGTACATTTTGGTTTCTTTGGCCGATTGCGTAAGAACTCTACGTTATAACGGAAAATAACCCAAATAAAAGTTGTAGCGCATTCAAAGAGCTATCGATATAGGGCTCAGCGCCATGTCTGTGGCTATCAGAGGTCAGCCGACATAGAAGTTTCTAAAGGGAGGCGTAGGTGCACAGAGCCGCCCTGTGCGAAAGAGAACATTGATGTGTCAGTTCGAGTAGCCGTTTGGTTTATAACTAACTGGGACCAAACCCTCCCGATTAAAAGGTGTAGCCATCCGGAAATGCCGCGTAGGCTTTGTATATTGCGGGTTGTATACCTCATTGGCGCGTCTTTTCTTATTAAAGTCGCCGTGGTACGCAAACCATTGGACCTACAGAGCAGATTTTTTATATATATTAATTGTAATGATAAGACCTTTGATGCTGCAGAGCAAAAAAGGAAGTTTCATTACTTATAACGTATCCATTTTCCTCTTGAACAGAGCACATTGTGGTTTTTTGGAGAAAATTTTGGCTTCCTTGGCCGATTTCGCAAGAACCCTACGTTATACCGGAAAACAACCCTAATAAAAGTTGTAGCGCGTTCCAAAAGCTATCGATATAGACCTCAGAGGCGTGTCTGTGGCTATCAGAGGCCCGCCGACACGGAAGTTTCTAAAGAGTCGAGTACGTGCGCCGAGTTGCTCTACGCGAAAGAGAACATTGTTGTATCAATTGGAGCAAACCGTCCGGTTTATATGTTGGTGGGACCATACCCTATCGTTTATGAGGTGTAGCCACCCGGAAATGCCCCGCAATTACTGTATATTGCGGGTTATATATCTCATTGGCACGTGTTTTCTTATTAAAATCGCTGTGGTGCGCAAACCATTCGACCTACAGAGCTGATATGTTTTTTTGTATAAATTGTAATGAAAGCGTATTTGATGCTGCAGTGCAAAAAAGGAGTTTGGTTACATATATCGTATCCACTATCCTCTTGAACAGAGCATTTTGTGGGTTCTTTTGGAGAAAATTTTTGCTACTTTGGCCGATTTTGCTAGAATGCTGCGTTATACATGAAACAACACTAATGAAAGTTGTAGCGCGTTTAAAGAGCTATCGGTAGAGAACTTAGCTGCGTGTCTGTGGCTATCAGCGGTTCGAAGACACGAAAGTTTCCAAATGGACACGTGGGTGCGCAGAGCCGGCCTGTACGAGAGAGAACCTACGCATCCATTTAGAAACTTCCGTGTCGGCGGACCGCTGATAGCCACCGACAAGCCGCTAAGCTCTCTATCGATAGCTCTTTAAACGCGCTTTAACTTTTGTTAGTATTGTTCTGTTGTATAACGTAGCGTTCTAGCAAAATCGGCCAAAGAAGCAAAAATTTTCTCCAAAAAAACTCAAAAAATGCTCTGTATAAGAGGATAATGGACACGATATATGTAATCAAACTCCTTTGTGGCACTGCTGCATCAAAGACGTTTTCATTACAATTTCTACAAAAAACATATCAGCTCTGTAGGTCGAATAGTTTGCGCAACACTGCGATTTTAATAAGAAAACATGTGCCAATGAGATATATAACCCGTAATATACAGTAATTGCGGGGCAGTTCCGGGTGGCTACACCTCATAAACGATAGGGTATGGTCCCACCAACATATAAACCGGACGGTTTGCTCTAATTGATGCAACAATGTTCTCTTTCGCGTAGAGCAACTCGGCGCACGTACTCGACTCTTTAGAAACTTCCGTGTCGGCGGGCCTCTGATAGCCACAGACACGCCTCTGAGGTCTATATCGATAGCTTTTGGAACGCGCTACAACTTTTATTAGGGTTGTTTTCCGGTATAACGTAGGGTTCTTGCGAAATCGGCCAAGGAAGCCAAAATTTTCTCCAAAAAACCACAATGTGCTCTGTTCAAGAGGAAAATGGATACGTTATAAGTAATGAAACTTCCTTTTTTGCTCTGCAGCATCATAGGTCTTATTACAATTAATATATATAAAAAATCTGCTCTGTAGGTTCAATGGTTTGCGTACCACGGCGACTTTAATAAGAAAAGACGCGCCAATGAGGTATACAACCCGCAATATACAAAGCCTACGCGGCATTTCCGGATGGCTACACCTTTTAATCGGGAGGGTTTGGTCCCAGTTAGTTATAAACCAAACGGCTACTCGAACTGACACATCAATGTTCTCTTTCGCACAGGGCGGCTCTGTGCACCTACGCCTCCCTTTAGAAACTTCTATGTCGGCTTACCTCTGATAGCCACAGACATGGCGCTGAGCCCTATATCGATAGCTCTTTGAATGCGCTACAACTTTTATTTGGGTTATTTTCCGTTATAACGTAGAGTTCTTACGCAATCGGCCAAAGAAACCAAAATGTACTCCAAAAAATCACAATGTGCTAAATTCAAGAGAAACATGAATACGTTATATGTAACCAAACTCAATTTTTTTGCGCGGCAGCATCAAAGACCTTATCATTAGAAGTAATATAAAAATAAAACCAGCTCTGTAGACCCAATGGTTTGCACACCACTGCTACTTTAAGAAAAACGCGCCAATGAAGTATACAACCCTCAATACACAGAGCCTGTGCAACCTTTCCGGGTGGCTACATTTCTTAATCGGTAGAGTATTGACCAAGCAACATATAAACTAAACGCCTTGCTCCAATTGACGTAACAATGGTCTATCTTGCACAGGGCAGCTCAGCTCACCTACGTGTCTCTTTAGAAACTTCCGTATCGGTGGGCCTCTGAACGTTACCGACACGCCACTAAGCCCTATATTGATAGCTCTTTGAACGATCAATAATTTTTATTCAGGTTATTTTCTAGTATGACGTAGCGTTCTTGCGTAATTGGCCAAGGAAGCCAAAATTTTCCTCAAAAAAACACAATGTGCTAAATTCAAGAGGAAAATGTATACGTTATATGTAACCAAATATTTTTTTTGCACTGCAGCATCAACGACCGTTCCATAGTTTTTATTATTAGAAAAATTCAACTCTGAAGACCCAATGGTTTGCGCACCACGGCGACTTTAAGAAAACTGCGCCAATGAGGTATACAACCCGCAATAACTTGTGCCTCCGGGGCATTTCCGGGTGGCTACATCTCTTAATCGGTAGGGTATGGTCCCAGTGACATATGAACCAAACGGCTTGCTTGCATCACAAAATGCAGGGTAAACTCCCTTAACATCCGGACTACAAGTGAATACTAAATAAAGATGGATGTATATTTCTATATCGTCTTAGACTCGTTCTCATTGGTGAAGTTTGTGATGTCACACTAAATCATAAACCTAAAGTTTGTACCTTGCAATGTATAGCTTTATGATTTGGATTTAGAGACACTAAATTCTGAAGTGTGAATGAAGTCATAACAAAATCTGCGGCCAAGGTCTTTAAATCTGAAATATAAACCATAAATCTAAACCTAATTTTCATTTGTGAATGTACCTTTAGGTTTATGATTTAGTTTGACGTCACAAACTTTACCAATGAGAACGAGTAAGAAGAACATGGAGACTGTCATAACTTAATTGCTCAAATATAACCTATAATGTCAAGCGAATGACAGTTTCACGGCGCACAGGTGTCTTGTTGAGTTCTGCTCTACCGATATTTTAATCTTGTTTTTGAAGCATTTACACAGATGTCTATACACATCAAAACTAATTTTCAGGTAATTTAAACTTACATTTATGAATGACTTACTTAAACCTAAACAAAAACCATAAACCTAATTTTCATTTGTGAAATCTTGAAAAGTGTATCAACTAGTTGTCTAATCGAATGTTTGTCGAATCTCTTGAGCGCTGAAATTACACTTATAAAGGTTTGAAGCGAAAGTACGGGACACTGAAAAATTATTTCTTCTTAATGTTTAATTTAATTTAAATATTAAAATTCTTACACGCAGGCCCGCGCCAAGGTGCTTTGGTGCCGGGGTGCCAAAAAAATTGCCGCCCATAAATAGCTAAATTATTTTATTCTTCATTTGTTTAATGATTAAGATCTATCGTAGAATTTATTTATCTGCAACTTTTATTTTTATTTAAAATTAATAGAGAATTTTGGCGCAAGTAAACTGTATGTTAAATGTGTATGACCCGATTTTTAATTAACACACTGTATACATTATTTACTATGAATGTTTTTCAAAAATAAATAAATAAACAATATTAAACAAAATAAAAATGTAAAATAATAACAAAGTTTAGAATATGTTGATATATCGATAAAATATCAAAAATTATTGTGCATACGAAATTTGAAAGTAAAGGTTAGCTTCATTAGTTGATATAGTAGCTATAGAGTTTACAGATTTAAATATTGAATAGAAATTGATTACTTCAAATAAAATTCTTATTTACAAAAAAAATCAATTAACTTACCTTTCTTAGCAAATTCATTAATTAAATTTGAGGTATGTACATTTTCAGCAATTTTTTGTATGCTAATTAAAATCAGAGACATACTAGATCTCAAATTATAGATACTTGTCTATATTTAAATGTATAAGTATGTACTTTACTTCTTATCACATAAGAAATATTGTTAAGGAGCGTCGTCTTAAATTTATTAGTAACAAAATAATAATTATAAAATTTGTTGCCGCCTCTGTAGTCCTGCCGCCCAAGTGTTGGGCACCCCTAACACCGCCGCTTGTCGCGGCCCAGGTTACACGTCTTCTCATGCGAATATCTCTGAAACGAAGCATTTGTGTGATTTTGTTTACATGAACTCGCTACTTGTTCACTTGCTTACAGTGTTTCATTAAAATGTTAATTTTTGTTGTTTTACCTTGGAAAACTCTTTACGTTAATTAGAAGTTTATTAACAACTAAGTTAAGTTAAAGGTAAATACAAACTAAAGAATCAATGATAATATTACAGTTAATAATATTTTTGCTTGTTTAGAAAATTAGGTGCATTTACAAAAAAAATTAACGTATTTCACAACAAAATTATTCTTTACATCTAAAATGTATGTATTTCCAGAAATGTGTGATGTGCGATTTACTCACTTCGTGAGAGAATATTTTAGAAGTCGCAGAGGAATTATTTCTAATTTTTGTGTATTTTTAATTTAAATAAAAAGCAATTTTACAAAATTAATTTATTATTGAAATAATTTAACATCATAAAACTTATTTATTTCAATAAATATTAACATAGGTTACTTGTCTTTACATAATGACAGCTGTCATGTGCGGCTGATGAAATGAAAACGAGAAACGAATTAGTTGGGTACTTGCTTCGGAATTAAATTCAAAGCTGCTGTTTGTCTCTCTAAGTGAATATTTTTTAAAAGAAGTTCCTCCTTTTTACCCGCTTTAATGTATTTTTCTTTCAAATAATTCTCAATGACATACAATAATTATTACAGCATTTTTTTTTCAATAACAGTATAAAAAACACATAACAACCATTCAATGGCTACTTTGTAATTTAAAATACTACATCAATTTAAGAAAATTAAAAAAAATTGTTGGATAAAACGTTGTATTACACTCGTGTGGAATGTATATTAGTCACTAAAAAAAATTAGCCACTCGCCCTGCGGTCTACGTGGCTAAACTTTTTCTTTCGTGACTAATATGATACATTCCACACTCATATAATAAATAACTATTATTCCAGAGATTTTCGTTTTATAAAGAAAGAATAAAATTACTAGCTAAGTAAATCTAGAAAATAAATTACTCGCCCGATTTTCGAGGAAAATAATTTTATTCTGTAGAATAAATTTGACACATCAACATTAATTAAATTAAATTCATTATAAATTTCATCTCTTGCTTTATTTTTACATTTATTTGTATCCAATATATTTGCTTTGTCTATTTCCGTGTAATTTTTCCCCGTTCTCTTTTTTCCATGTTAGTTGACATCTTACACTTTATGACACTTTATTTTCTATTTTGACTTTTGGATTTATTTTGTGTCAGGAACATACAGAATACATATTATTAAAACATTCTACGGCACATTACTTGGAATAGATCCTCTTCAGTTGGAGATTAATATCATCGTCAGTAGTGGTTCTAAAGGATACCGTCTAGTAATGTTTTATTCTGGTTTTATCAATCTCTTTTATGCTCCAGTAGTGGAAAGATTAGCCGGTGTAACAAACCGTAGCCTGCGTGTAGTATGGTATTCATGGAGGCTCTTTTCCTTGTCCCCAGTTAAAATTGTAGTTGCAAATTCAGAGAAAAATTAAATTTTATTACCACACTGGCCTATAGGTTCTTAATATAGTGAAAATCAATATTAAATGTATATAATTATAGAAAATATTATAATATTTATATGCAAAAAATCACAAATGTCATTTCTCTGTCGGTAAATCACTAGGATAAAATATTTACTCTCCAAGTAATTATTTTACTCTGCAATTTGTTTTATAAAACAGACATTTTTATTTACTCGTCAATTAAATTTACTTTCAAAGTAATAACTCAGCAGTTTATTCGATGTTTATAAAAATCGGGCATATAAATGTAATTATTTTTATTTATCTTCTCTTTAAATAAAATTTTAATTTTCACCTTATTGTTTTTCAAAATAGCAGTTACAAAAATAAGAATTAATATCTTTCCTGTTAGTATTCCCTCGTGGAGAGCTGTTTATCCGTTTACCAATGCTTATTCTACTTTATAAAAACTCTTCTTCGCATCTGAGTCGTTCTGAATCCTTCAGCAAGGCCGTATTTGCATAATTTCAGCCGGAAGCCTGAACAGCCAACAGGAAGTGAGACTAGATGGCGTAAGAAGTAAAAGACACTGAATACTAATGTCGGAAAACACCGATTTCCTTTGTTTTCTTCGACTTTAGGATTCAGGAGGTTATTGGTTAACGAGTATTTATGATGAATAAAATAAGCGCGAAAGAAAAGAACGAAGAAAAGATTAGCATATTTTAGGATTTTAAAAATAAATGATTCAACTGTTTAACGTATTAGGATAATTACGAGTTAGACGGCCCAATGTATTTAAGATGTTAAAATCTTGGTGGTTGAGTTTTCATTGTCCATTTACACCAATTTGTATTAGACAACTCTTACATTTAACTTTTTCTTGTATTTTTAATATTTAAGCAGATTCTGGACAATGAAAAACTAACCAGTCTGTATATAATAAAATATATTTAATTTTTAAAGTGGTACGTTACTTTTGCTAAATATTCATATTATATCGTATAAATATTTAATTGTCATAAAAATGAATGAAGGCATATTTTATCAACCAGCGAAAGGTGTCACTCGAGTGTGTTAATTTCTGTGAATTGGTTTTACCTTTTATCCAACACCGATTTATATATAAAAGACTTGTTACTACAGTACTTTGAAATAAATAATATACAACATTTATTTACTTAAATTAATATTAACATTTTTGTTAAAATATACTTGTTACCCAGAGATGTGCTAATGCTTTGAATTAAATATGTTTTTTGATGTATTTTTCTTTCAAACAATTCCTAATGATAAACAATAATAATTATCACAAACAATTTTTCTTAATAACAATATAACAAACACATCACATAGTATCATAACAATTCAATGGCTACTGTGTAATTTAAAATAGTAGTAAATGGCTTGTCAGTATCCAAAAATAAACGAAAACTTAATAATACATATATTATGTATTAAGAACGGTAAGAATAGTATCGATCGAAGACAATTTTGTTTGAAATCGGTTATTCCTTAACGTTCGTGATGCATATTCTATTTTTTGCGCGGCCGATGCACAAAAGTTAAAAGAAAAATAAGATTGGAAACTATTTTGATATAAAAAATTTTAGTTGTCATTTTTGAAGTAAGTTTTGATTTTTACCTCCCGCTACCCTTGGTAAGGGAGGTGTAAGGATCGTACTAAAAATCGCATATGGAGATTTTGGTAAATGACCACGTTTTGACGCGTACCGGCGGGCGTGCGTGCGTGCGTGCATGTGTAACTCAAATACTATCATTCAAAAAAAAATTGAAACCTTAAGTTTATACGTTATTTTAATGTGGAAAGAAGCCATTAGATTTTGGTGTAAATCAGATAACCGGATATGGCAGTTTACTTGAAACTCCAAATACTTTTTCTCCGAGAAATACCTTTTTGTGCAACCGGACGCGAAATAAGCATTTCGCAGCCGCAATACAGGCCGCGAAATTCAAGTTCGCGACCGTTGTTATGATAACGGCCGGTAGCGGCCGCGAAATTAAGTAAACAACCACTTTGATACTTGAGAATTGCATGGTTTTGTTTATCAAATGTTAATCCCATAGCCACCTTGAAAGCTAACTTTCTATTTACATTGAAACTGTTTAAAATTAATAAAATTTGTAATTACATATTTTTTACGGTTGCACAAAAAATATTATGTACACCTTGTCCGCGAAATCCTTTAGCGCCCTCGAGATTGTCTTGACAGTTTTTCTCTCGGTACGCTAAAGAGTGGTTTCGCGGCCTTGATATACGAGTACAAATAACTATTAAATGTTATTATAAAAATTAAAGATTATTACATTTTCTATAGGTTTGCATTAATACTTTTTTTATATATTTTATGGATAAATTTATAAATTAAATCCCGGAGCTTACGCTGTAAACAAACAGCGAACACAACTCCTTGGTTACACAGTTCATATCTCAAAATGTATGTAATTGACAAATAAATGTCACTGTCAAAGAAATGATCATTTTAAATTAATAATAGTAACGTTTAAAAAAAAAATAGTACATAGAACTATAGTTATATGGATGGAAATTAGTACATTTTGCAGCATAAGTAAATATGTAAGTATGTACGAGCCCAGTCACACATGAATTGGACCAAGGAGTTTTGTGTCGAAGATTATTTTTTCAGAATTAAAATTTATTATATACAGTTTGTCTGCGAAGGGGCAGATAAGTGTATTAAATTCACTGTAGTTTTAGCAATAAAATTATTTTTTCAAAAAAAATGCATGGCTCACTAGATAATGACGAAAAACCGATTATTGGTATTATTTTTTTCTTCTTCAAATTACTTCTAACCTATCAGTTATCGAGAAAAATATTTTAAATAAAAATGTCACAATATTATACTGTTTATCCAATGGCGCACAAAAATAATTTTTCTATTGGTACAATTTCAAGATATAACACAACTTAAATTCGTTTCTGAGATACGTACTTATAGTGTCTTTAAACCCTGTATATTTAATGTTGTTAATTAATTGGTAGAACTACAGTGTGTTTAATATACTTGTTTGTTTTTCTGTTAATAATTTGTATATAATAAATATTAGTTCTGAAAATTGATTTTCTGCACAAGGGTTCTTTGGTCCAATACATGTGCAACTGGGCTCGTATATTTGAATTAATAAAAAGTATAACGCGGGAGGTATTGTGTTGACCACGTCAGATTTTTTATTTATTTATTTATTTACTGTCTCGCCTCCTGAGCGGTAAGTGAATTGCATCACTTACCGCTGTGATATACATTACCGTCCAGTAATTTGTAAATAAGACGTACTATCTTGGAAACACTATCGGTAAACATAAAAAAATAATCCGATCGTGTAAAAAAATGAATTAAGAAGAATTTTAAAAAATGGGTTAGAGAAAACGTTGAATGACACACGTGTGGAATGCATATTAGTCACTTTTTTTTCTCTCGTTACTAATATGTTATATTCCTAAAATAATAAGTTACTATTAAGTCATTAGTGATTAACCCTACGTTAGTCGCGCGGTTGTTAATTGCTCAGGTGTAGTTCTAAGTAGCTATTAACTAAACGGCCTACTGTACCTTTAGCCATGCTAAATGCATTTTATAAGGGTAGTAATTTGAGTTTATTCAATTTAAAAACTAATGGTCTACCATTGTAGACCGCGCAACTAACCGTGTTACATTTTATTTCCAAACCGAGATTTTTTATTTTAGTTAATATTATTTATTAATTTTTTTTATGCGCTCGTTATTTTTGCTAATTAAATGTAGATGTCTCTACATATCTACATAAAAAAAATTTCGAATCGAAACTAGTAATGCTCGGAAGACATGGTTTGAAGAATTGAGATCATACTCTTTATACCTTACACAGGCCAAATTGTTATATTTGTCATATTAAAATATGCACATATACAAAACGTGAAATGCAATAAAATTTACTCAAAGGTCGTTTGGACTTATGTGCACCGTATGTTTGAATAAATAAAAATTTATATCTAATTTGGCATTAATTTTTTTAATAGAATTTGTTATAATTTTCTTTTTGTAGTTATTTATATTATTTATCATATCTAACTGTTAAATATGAATAACATATTTTATCATGTTTACCTGAATAGCATTTATTTTCTATATTTATAAAAAAGTATCTTAGTAAAGGTTTGCCATGTAGTGCTATTTTACAGTCCTTCAAAATGTACATATGACAGCTTAAATTTAAATTTATGTGAAAGAATACCCTGCAGAGAAACTTATCATTATTATGTCATTAAATATTTTTTATTAAAACACATGTTATAAAGCAATGTTTAAACGGTCTAGACCGCGCGACTAAACTTGTCACAAAAGTCCACGCCACTAACGGAGGGTTAAAGGAATTTTTTACTTAGTGACAAGATTTCACGAAAAGAAGTGTCATACTATACTAGGGTTAACATTAAATATCTTATATTTAAAATGTGGTAATAAACCATTTATACTTCTTGAAGCTGTTACATTTTGACGAAAGAGGGTTTTTTTTAAACCACATGGGCATTTTGGAAATTTTTGAGAAAGCCGGAACACGTTCTATCATAAATATATTGAATGAAAATGTAATTTAAGATTTAAATACTAGTACATGGCAACCGAATAGTGTTTAAGGTAACACTGCATTACTACAGAATATAATTGTGCAAATTTAAATTATTGTTTTGTACCATATTGGGTTCTTCTACTACTCAAGGATATTAATATATACACTGGATTGCTAACTTGTATGTTGTGCTGTGAGGCAAGCAACTGGAAGGCAGCCATTTGCAGAAAAGGCAAAATACGCGCCAAATTTATTATGATTTATTGCGTATATTTTAAAAATTATAGTAATTTTTTTAAATGAAACAATATACATTTATTACGTATATAGCAAATCTACAATAAAATAGGAATTTAAAAATAGTATTTTCTTATTAAAAAGATGTCATTTGCATAGGTGGTGGAAAATTTAGAAATACAGAAGGTGCTGAGTCTGGTTTTAATCTTATTATATATTCCAGGCCTTTTCAAATAATCAGTTTCAAGAAAATGATCACTGCAAATTTTTGCTGCTTTTGTAAGTGTGAAATCTTTTTTTTATGGCATCTATCCACAATCGCAATATACCACGATTATTTAAAGGACATCTGTAAAATATTTAAACAATAGTATGAATAAATATGTATACATATATATATATATATATATATATATATATATATATATATATATATATATATATATATATATATATATAAATATTTACTTGAAAAATTGTCGACGGTTATCTTTGCTATGTCTATTTGTGCACCCAAAATCAATACAAGAAGGCGACATATTGCCTTTTATTATGAAAATATCTCACTTAAAGTATTTATTCACTAAGAACACAATCCAAACACCACTTTTTTCAAGAAAACTACAATATAATGCAATAATAGACCAACGAACGTTTGACGTTTTGCCTTTTCTGCAAATGGCGCCATACCCCCACCACTTACTTCACTTGTATGTTAAGGTGGGTACACACATGTACAAAATACCGTAACAGAACACCGTCGAGTAACTTAAACGCGTAACTGTGTGGACGGTACATCGTAACAGCGTAACACCGTAACATCGTAACAGAACAGCGTTCCACCGGCTGTCGGTTTTCTAGCGTCGCATCAAAGAAATGTTACACGCACGTGTTCATCCCTCGTGTGCGAGTGTGGACAAGTCACAAGAACTTCGCAGTTTACAGTAACAATATTCAGTTTGTAAGTGTTAACACTATGGAGTGGACGCAAGATAATATCATAAGTTTCATTGAAATTTATCAGAAATATGATATATTATGGGATTCAAAACATCCTCAACATTATAATAAAACATTCAAAAACGAGTCACCAGTCGCCAAAAATCGAATTGTCACTGTTGATCTTTGTTGTACAGGAATGGCCTTCCTCCAGTATGTGTCTTTGCGCATAATTTTTGGACCAATTAAATTTATTAGGTATTCGAAATCCACAGGTGACATTTGTGTAAAATTTTTGTACAAACCACTAACTGTTTGGAATTTAAGATCATTTAGTAAATGGTCCGCACCATAATCAATTCTGTTTGCAAATAGTTGTGTACACCACCATCGTCTTTGTCTTCGTTTTTTACGTATTAAATTATCAATTACTATATATGCTGCAGCAGCAACTTCCATCTCGAACACAGACAAATGACTGCTTGACATAGAACGGGAAAATGTTCGACTATTTGATTCGTGGCGAGGTTACGTTACGGTCACACAAAAATTTAAACGTAACGTCGACGCGTAGCAGAAAAATGTTACGCGACGGTGTTCTGTTACGATATTTTGTACATGTGTGTATCCACCTTTAGATATCCAGTGTTTTATTAGAAGATCTTTGGTACTACTGCTTCGCTATGTAGTGGTGTTTCATCATAGCAATGCGAAATGCTGACGTCATTCTGTGGCGCCATTACATGAACTATTTTAAAACTTTACAATTTATTATAATTCAAATTTATCATCACAATATCAGAAACATAATTTTCATTGCAGAATTAATGATTGTGTTATTAGTGCATTTAAGTGTCAATAATTAATATAATCAAAATTTCAAAATATGATTTATGTTAAATGCCCTATTATTGATTCTATTTTATTTTTTACATTTAAACAACCATTAAGTCCGCAAAGTAATAACTCCAACATTTTAATGTTCTCGACGAAATCACCCCAAATTCTCCATTAGATAAAATTAATTTTCAATGTAAATTGATTAAAAGCAATATACTACATCTAACTTTGTAACTTTGTAATTAAGTGTATTAAACAAAATATGTAGAAACAAAGTTATTTTGATAACCAATAATTCATGTTCCAAATATTGAAATCAATATTTCACCTAAATAATGATAACTCCGCCCCTATACACATATACGATATATTAATCAACCCCATACGTCATAAACCGCCCTAACTAATTACACATTCTACACAATGTCTCTGTCAACAACGACATGTGACATCGTTCTGTGCCTCTCAAGCATACAATATATCATACTGTGAGAGTGTGACATGCGTCTTGAAGATGTCTTTATACCCTAGGGAGATAAGTAAAAGACGAGACGAGGGATTATGATTGTATTGTAAAGGAAACAAAAGATGAATGACAAATGAGCAGTAAGAATAGAATGGGAATTAAATGAATATTAATTTAGGAATTAATGGTGGATAAATGGGAATTATAAATTAATTATTCCTTTATATATTGCAAAGAAAAATCGTTACTATACTCGTACGCTGTTGTAATTGATAGATGTGAATTTAAGTCTGCAAATTACTGAACTAATAATTAACATCATCGTAGTTGGTACATAGGACCGGAATCCCACTGCTTTCTTTGACCAAGTTTTACTTGCGTTTTAAGTTGATAAACCCAAACCCGCGAGATCTTATGATGACCTCAGGTTCATCTGTATTTTGACTACTAATTAGATTTGTGCAGAAAAACAACCCACGTCCCCACGGACTGCCTATATTATCAAGCAAATAGACTAGCCAGAGCCACCAGACGAGCGTTTCTTAACCTATGTGCACCGAGAAATAATATAGCTAGAATAAACAAACAAATGCTGTAGAACAAATATTCAAGGAACAAAGTCTTGCGAATGTTCAGGTTTATTACTACCCGAGTAAAATTGAACAAAATTTTATACTCGGCGGCAACCAGAGGTGGGCAGTAATGCATTATATGTAATGACATGTAATTTGATTGCTATTTTCATTACAATCATATCCTAGTAATTTGTAATGTATTGCATTATTTTTTCACAGTAATTTGTAATTATACATTACAATTACTAAAAATGCGACGCGCATATCCTAGATAAGAAATAACTTGTTCGACTTTTACGAGCGTATTTTATTGAAAATTTCACAAAATGTAACACTATGAATTTCATTGAAACTTTCAATGAAAGTTTCATTTAAATTTCAAGAAACTTAACATTTGTCAGTTGAATTTGAAATAATTGGATCTCAAATTAACTAATTTGGAAATAAAAAAATGTGATGTGGCTAACACAACCCCTCCTGCCGTTTAATTTTTATTAATTCAAATATACGTAGGTACTTACATATTTAGTTATGCTAGAAACTCTATTAAGTCCCATTCCATATAACTATAGTTCTATTTACTATTTTCTTTTTAAAACGTTACTATTATTAATATGAATTGATTAGCTTTTTGACAGTGACATTTATCTGTCAGTTACATACATTTCAGATATGAACTGCATAACCAAAGAGTTGTGTTCGCTGTTTGTTATCCATAAAATATATAGAAAAAGTATAAATGCAAACCTATAGAAAAATTTAATAATCTTTTTATAATAACATAAATCTCGAAAAAATAACAATTAAAGGTATTTTTCGGAGAAAAACTATTTTGAACTTCAAGTAAAGTGCTATATTCGGTTATCTGATTTACACCAAATTCTAATCGCTTGTTTCTGTATTAGACTAAGGTAGAAATGCAAGGTTTCAAAATTCTCTGAATAATAGTATTTGTGTTATAGCGTAAAAAGGAACCACACACACACGCATACACACATATACAAAGGCATCATCGTGAAAATGTTAAAATTGGATTCTAGGGACCTTAAAACGTAGTCATTTACCAAAAATCTCAATATGCGATTTTTAGCACAATCCTTATACCTCCCTAACCAAGGGTAGCGGGAGGTGAAAAGAAAAAATCGGATGTGGCCAACACAACTCCCCCGCTATTTAATTTTCATAAATTTAAATATACATACTCACATATTTAGTTATACTAGAATCTGTGTTAAAATCCATTCCATATAACTGTGGTTCTATTTACTATTTTCTTTTTAAAACGTTACTATTATTAATTTGAAATGATTAGTTCCTTAACAGTGACATTTATCTGTCAGTTACATACATTTCAGATATGAACTGTCTAATCAAATAGTGGTATGTGTTTAAAGCGCAGGCTCTGTGATTTAAATTATAGGTAATTTTATAATTTATCCAGTATATATATTTTATAATAACATAAACCTCGAAAAAACAACATTTAAAGGTATTTTTCGCAGAAAAACTAAGTGCCATTTCCGGTTATCTGATTTACACCAAAATCTAATGGCTTATTAGAATAAGTTATAAATACAAGGTTTTAAAATCTTCTGAGTGATAGTATTTGAGTGGGAGCGTAAACAGGATACACAAACACACACACACACACACACACACACACACACACACACATATATATATATATATATATATATATATATATATATATATATATATATATACGCATATACACACAGACATCATCGTGAAAATGTTAAAATTGGATTCTAGGGACCTTAAAAATGGTCATTTACCAAAATCTCGATATGCGATTTTTAGCACGATCCCTATACTTCCCTTACAAAGGGTAGCGGGAGGTAAAACAAGGTTAAAAAAATTATTATTCAAAATGTAATACAAAAATATAAAAAATAAGTATTAAACTATTTAAAATAGAAAGTATCTTATTGTCTTTTGTATTTATTTCATTGGAATATCGCCAGATTCTACCTTTAATTTTCACCATACTTAAACTGTACAGAATCCTGAATTGTATATTCGAGAAATATACAAGTTTCAGTATGTAAATTAACCAAACATAATGTACGTAGAGAAATGCAGGCGCATGCATGTCATCTGCGCATGCGCAATGTAGCTCATGAAAGTTTCATGAAATTTAAGGCTTGGAACTTTCATTTTTGAAATTTTTCAATTTAAACTTTCAAATAGCACACCACTACCGTCATCCCTCTATGTTTTATTTTTTTATCCTAGTGTTGTGTTTTGTGTACCATTCTTAATATCTAGTTAAATGTTAAACATCTTTTATGGATACTATTATATGTTCAAAATATTGTATTTACCACCAGTATGTTTCATCTGAAGTAAGAAGTTAATTACTTTTGTTATACAGTTTTTAAGCCTGACTTGAGTTTATACTTCCGGTTAACCTGTAAGCGTAAAAGCACATGTCATATAAAACATGTAAAACCATTCTTTACAACAATATAAACTGTATGCAAGTTATTATTATATAACCACAACAGATGCAACTTAAGTTTTTGAATAAGTTTGCTCAAGTTAAAATTATATCGGGTACCTACTATTTGTTTTTTTTATGACAAATAGCATCGGCATAATTGTATTTTAAATTCATAGACATACACTTTACTATTCATCATAATCACACTGAAGCAACTAGCTAATTTTTTTTTATTTTAATACTTTAAATACACACATATAAATGTAAAAGTCGTAAACAATAAAATCAAATTTCACTCATATATAATGTGTCCTGCCATTACAAATAAATTCTAATGGTAATTACATTACTTTTATCACAATTTAAAAAAGTAATGTTTAATGTGTAATTCTGAGCCTTTTTCTTAAAAATAATGTAATGGTAATGCTATTACAATTTTCAAGTAATGTGCCCAGCTCTGGCCGCAACACTGCCGTGCACGTTCCGCTTGGCGAATGTGATGCAGCCGTACTATTTATCGACATATGAACTTAACAAGCCGTGCAGCCGTGTTGCATCAAGGTTCCAACTAATATTTTTGGTGGACTACTCGTATTCCAAAATTATTTTATACCTACAATAGTCCTGTCCCTCGTTAAATAATTGTCGTTTTTGAATAAGTAAAACATTACAAATAAAACTTTTGTTTTTTAAAAATTTTCCTCTTCATTTCTCATTCTATGAATGCAATCGCTACCCCTGTACTAAAATATGAAGTGAAAATTCAAATTAATTGTTACTGTACTAAAACTATTATTTTTTAAAAAAATCAACAGTATACAAACATAAATAATTTTTGAAATCTATTAGGATTTGACTTTGATTGTATAGGCAGAAAGAGAAACGCCTATGCATGTCACACATTCGCGTACGCTGCATGTTTGCAAATCATCGTAGATTATTTTCAGTAGTTATACAACAAGAAGTTCGAAAATAATCAAATATACAGTTGAGAGGAGGGGATGTGTTGCCTAGGTGGTGTTATGTTTTCAGGTAACACATCGAGTCCGCAAACTCTATATTCAGATTACTTTCGAAGATCGAGTTGTATATGTTAAGACTATACAACGAATCAACCAACTATATTTTTAAGAAATGTCTATATATGTATATTCAGATTACTTTCGAAGATCGAGTTGTATATGTTAAGACTATACAACGAATCAACCAACTATATTTTTAAGAAATGTCAAAAATATTACTTGTTCATTTATATCCGTGGATGATATGATTACATTTATGATTCATTTGTTTGCGACTGAAACACCACTAGTTGTGTTTCGTGAAATACAACTTAGCAACGCAAATAACCGATGTTATATAGCGTAATTAAGAAAAATTGAGCTGTCTGATTGGCCTATTTTCCGATGAGTTGTATAGTCACTAATATACTCGTTCATTCTTTAAATTATATATATTCAATCATTCTTATCTGCTAGGTACTTGAATCAATACCTTTAACCGTTTGCCAGATACTAATTTATCTATTTAATATGACTAGGAATAGAGAACATAAAAGCTTTTGTCTTTTTAAAATTATATGAGCAATTTTCTTTGGGCTATTTAGTTCTTACAACATTGCCTTATTCTTGTTGTAATTTACGCAGGTTACGCGACCGCGTAAAGTCTCGGTGAAATACTTTAATGGCTGCAACACTGCAGTGAGCTTGTTTATTTAGAGAGGCGAGTAAATCATTAATTTTTTGAGCGACGGTGGTCATTAATATCACTGAGCTTAAATGTCCTGGAAAGTGTAAATAACGACGCTTATTTATAAAAAATCCTTTAAGCTCTAAACGATCTCTAGTTACAATCCGACAAGGAAATTTCCAAGTAATTTGTATGCTCTAATTTTAATAAATATCAGGAGGGATGAAATTTTTCTTACTCAAAATTTCATGAACGATAAGCGATTCAGTTAGCAGAAAAAATTACCAGAGATTTTTCATATTTTAACTAGAAAAAATTCAGAAAAATTAAACGAAAAAGGCTTAAAGATTTTTTGGAAACTAAAGCCTAATTTATAATATTTAAATAAGAATCTGATGTTGCCACCACATTACTTCTCGTGACTAATTTTTTATTACATACTTACTTTAAATAAATCTACGTAATTATATTTATCAATGCTTGCAAATCTATTAAGTTTCTTTACATACGAGTATAATATAACTATTGTACCAATTTTTATTGTATTAACAATATTTTTAATTCCTTGTACATAGTAAAGGAAGTATTGTAATCGCGAAGTATTTCGGTTTTCAGATTTCAACGGAAATATCCATTTTGACTAATTTCGTCCTGACGTCTGTTCGTACGTACGTGTCTCGCATAACTCAAAAACATTAAGCCGTGGAAAGTTCAAATTTTGTATTTAGGACTCTCTCTTTTTGGTCATTACATAATTTCCAGAAGTGGTACTTTACTTGAAGCCTATAATAGATTTTAATGAAAAACTATTTTAAAGATTTTAATGAAAAACTATTTTAAAATATAATCCAAAACTTTTCAAATTTGGTATGTAAGACTTATATGTCAATGGGAATAACATACTTAGTAGATTTTTGTTAAAATAAGCTAACCGGAAGTGACATATTACCATAAGTTATTAACAGTTTTTCTTCAATAAAATGGTTTTATTTTGATTTTAGAAATAAATGCTTCATATAATAGTTTTAGAGAATTAAATTCTGCGTTTAGCACACTTTAAATTAGCCCTTTCTATAAGCGAGATATGTAATATTAAAAATTATATCCTTTTTGGTTTTTGTAATCAAGCTTGCTATGGATTAGGACAAAAAAGTACAAAAATATGTTAATGTTAAATTACGTTAAATACGCGAAATTTTATAATTGGGTCTTTATTTCATGTTGGTCTTGCGTACAAGGAAGTCGTGTGGTGTTCACATCAGTTTTTTTCCCAAAATCTTACTCTTATACAAAGGTCACGCTGGAATTCTTGAAAATAAGATACATGGTCATATTTTTTAGAATTTTATTTTAAATATATTCATAATATGTAGTTCCTTTCTACAATAATTCATTTCATCATTCCTTCCTTTCCCGTCTCTCCCAACCGATTATAATTTGGAATACTTTAAAAATAATTATGAATTGTAACTACTGCAGCATCAATGTTTTCTTCGCACTAAACCTTCATCATTATTTTCTTCACACTAAAACCATCTACACGTAAATTTATTTTAAGTCTAAAAATAGCAAAATGCACACGTTGCCAAATCTGCTGAGTATGATGGGTTTTATATTACTTTTATATATATTTTTTTTCTAAACTGAAGAAAATGCTTTCAGATTCATTCCATATTTTACTCACAATGATCGATATTTGAAATTGATTAAGTAACTTTTAACTGACTTAACTTTTGCAACTTAAATTCAAATGACGGTTTCTATGGCCTACCTGATTTTTTTATTCCTAATAATCTAGCATGATTCGCATTAATTTACATTTTTTTACCATATTGTGATAGTGAAGCTTATTTCTTATTAATGGGATATGTAACCTTGATCAAATTTGGAGAAAATATTTACCTGCAGAAATATTATTATAACGTGAAAGTGCGAACCGACGCCTATGAATAGAAACATTCTAGTAGGTAGGCGATCGATAACACAGTGCAGCGCGAGATAGGCGGGCGACGTGAGGCGGGCAGTTAGATAAACAAGAGAAGATAAGCGTAATTACCCGCGCATTGTTATATAGTTCGAGACGTTACGAGAATGTTCCAGAAGGTCTTAAGAGCAACTATATAAGCGACGTACGTGTGTGGGAAGTAAAGGCAGTCACATAGAGTGTTAGTCTGCCAGAAAGACAGTTACATAGATAGTAAAAAGTATGGAGTCAGTGAGTTGAGTAGCACAGCAGAATCGTGGAGAGCGTATGCAGTTTAGTGTCGAGTGGAATACTCGGGAAGTTATTGTTATACTGGGATAGCTGTGGAAGTGAATGTGAATACTCGGTACTTTTGAGGAGTATTGGGAAGCTAGGTATATGGAGACAGTAACGACGAGTAGAAGTGGATACTCGGCAGTGGTGTTGAACAGTTATGGCATACGAACAGTCGGTGCTACTGAGGATGTGGAAGTTAGGGAGTTAGTCCGTCAGAAAGACAATTAGATATGTAGTTAGACAGGTAAGTACATAAATAGACAGACAGTGAGGTGAAAGGTGTGAATTCTGTCCGGGCAGTTGAATATACAGTCGCTGTTGAGTGAGTTGAGTATATAGACGCTATGGAGGTCGGTAGGTCGGACAGTTAAACGTGAATAAATAATAGAAATAAATATTTGTGTTAATTTTTTAAATAAATAAATAGTGTTATTGTTTAGTTAATTATATTCTTAGTCTTAATTAGTATTTATTTTTTGTTGAACCATAGTAATCGTCATTGTTATTATCTTTTAATATGTATTTATCATTTTAATAAACTTGATTTTAATTAATAATAATTCTTTGATTTTTACACTTCGCCCAAATAGCAACAACAGTATTTCTATTGCGGCAGTGAAAAGAACATGTACATACATAAAACACCATTTATGGACATATAGAGATATCAAAGACCTAAACTGGATATTTTCAGAGAGCCCACGTATATTATTATTCTCGTTTTCGTTTATAATAATTTTCTCCAATATCTTTTTTTAAATCACCCTATATTTACATTTTCTATCTAATTTTTTTCATTCAAAAAATACTATCTGTGTAATATGTTTTCCAGATACACATCTGCTTTAATGAACAAGGGACGGCAACAAAAAGTAAATTTACCCTTTACAAGCCTGAAAAAATTAATTAACATTCTCTACACGCTATGTAACTAGTTAGTTTTTACTTCAGGAAGTCGCCTTTCAAAGGATATATTGATACAGAGCCTTTGACTAGATTTATGTTGATAGCTGATAGCACAACGATTTTAATAGAAAAACTATTCTGTTGCTACGAAAAATAATATTTGTTTTGAATAGTTGATATACCTACTCTTATCTTTGAGAAACCATATACGTGAAAAAAATTATTGGACCATTTTCAAAAGAAATATGTTCAAATGGTTCAAACATTATTTTTGGTTTTGATATTATTTCCGTAATATTATCTGGAATATAAGCAGTATTTGAAAAATTTAAATTCAAAGAAATCTAAGTGCCATATTTTATGTTTATATTTTTTTTATGGATATTTAAAAAAAGAGTTCTGCAGGCAAATACCTAATATCTATTAATATTTTTATTCATTTTCTCAAATAGGTACGTGATTAACCATTCATAATACGTACATATAAAAATATCATTGTGTTTGTTCGGGTAAACACTAGTACTAAAAATTACTTATCGAAATTTTAGTAAATAAACACGTTTTAATTTAACGAGAAGTTTCTGAAGCTGTGAAGTTTACATGATACGATTTTTTTTATTAAAGCTTCATTCGTTGTTTTTAATTATTTATTGCAATACAATTTTGGACGACGGTTCGTCCCTGGTTTAATTTTAATTTATGAAAGGAAGCACTTCGAGATTTTGCTTACATGAACTATACACTATTTTTTATGTGCTTTATTCAAATTTTAACACTTTGGTTACTATGTGTACCATCAATTATAAACAACTAGAATTTACCCAGAAACTATGTTATCACGTTTGGTCACAGAGCGCAGTTTCATTTTTCCACTGTGTACTCTCAAGTACAGTTGGCATAGGTTTATATGGACATCTTTATAGGTTTACTCGAGGCCACACGAGAATACAGGCCTGAATGCTTATTCCTGCACAATGCGTCACGTAAAACTATGACGCCAGCGCGCTAGTTTAGCCTTCTAATAACAGTCGAACTACAGTATCCAGCGCGAGTGAACTCATGGCACATCGCAACACAGAACGTCAAAATTCGGTGGCAAAAATGGTTTTAAAATGCTGTATGCCAATGTGCAGGAGCAATTACGGTTACACGGCTTAATTGATATACCTGACTTTAGAGAAATTAGAAGCTTAACAAATTTTCTAATATATGGTAAATGTACAGGATGTCTCATATTTGATGTTTTTTAAGGTATCTCGGGAAATATTAACAATAGAGCAAAACCGTTTGCACATTCCAGGTTCATTTTCTAGAAATGTTTAATAGTCACCACAGGAATTTTTGATCTTCTTTTGTTTCTGAGCTACAGGCAAATCTTATTTTTTGCTCATTTTGAAAATATCTCATATTTTATTTATTATAATAGTTAGAGAAAAAATGTTTTTACAAAAATATTACAGTTTTTCAAATAGAATAAAATGGCGTAATTAGATTTTTTGAAAACTTAATGATTCTCGAGATATAACACAAACTTTTAAACTTTTAAATGGGAAACTATTGTTATGTGCAGTGCCCGCCGTCGCCGCCACTGTTATCGCCTCTGTCCCCGTCGCTGGCGCCGCTGCTGTCACAGGGACGAGCGAGTGTCTATTGTTAGCAGTGACGCAGCAGACGTGTCGGAACCTGCTTAATTACGCGGTTGATGTAACCTATTGTGTTTTATCTAGAAATCTTCTAGTGAGTTCTGGAATACGGATGCCGAGGTATATAAGGACTGTTAGCGAAGGCATTGGACAGTCTGATATAAATAACCGTTGCGTGCTAAACAGTTGGTGATATAAACAGATAGTAGACAAGTGGTGAATATAAATAAATACAGTTGCATAAATAAATAAGTGATCTATATATTGTTTAAATAAATAATCTTAGTGTTTAAGTGTTTTATAATATTCTTAGTCTTAATTAGTGTTTAATATTTGTTTAATCGTAGTGTTCGTTATATTTATCATCTTTTAATTATATTTAATATCTATTTATCATTATAATAAACTTTTATTTTCATTAATAACAATTGTCTAATATAAGTAAATAAAAACGTTACACTGTTGAAATAGTCTCGTTTTTTTGGTTATTTTACAAGCTTTGAAACTTTTCAATGATATATAACAAGTCTACATTCTTTTGTTTTAAACTTGAATAAGAAATAATTATTAATTTATCGGGTTGAAATATTTTTAAATTATTAAAAAACAAATGAAAAAATCTATTACAGATCACCATTTGCCTATTTCTAATAGTATTTGTTTCAGTCTTATACATTTTTTCAATTTATTTGCTTAAAAAAGCATATTAAACCATTTTTTTCGGATTGAGTCAAAGCCAAATGTAACGTCGATAACTAGTAATTTAACTATCCCGAAAATAATTGGTTAAGAATAATTTTGAGAACATAATTAATAGATATTGAATCAAAATAAACAAATGATGGTTTTTGATAAATTTTTTCATTCGTTTCTTAATAATTTCCAAAATTTTCACCTCAATAAATTAATAATTCAGCTTTTATTAATGTTTAAAACAAAAGAATGTAGACTTGTTATTTATCATTGAAAAGCTTATAAAATAAGCAAAACGACGAAACTATTTTCAACATAGGTTCCTATTTAAAAAATCATAAGTTCATGTTATATCTCGAGAATTATTAAGTTTTCAAAAAATCTAATTACGTCATTTTATTCTATTTGAAAAACGGTAAAATTTTTGTAAAAACATTTTTTCTCAAACTATCATAATAAATAAGATATGATATATTTTCAAAATGAGCGAAAAGCGAGTTTTTGCCTGTAGCTCAGAAACAAAAGAAGATCGAAAATTCCTGTGGTGACTATTAAACTTTTCTCGAAAAGTTGACCATGCAATGTGTAAATGGTTTTGCTCTATCATTAATATTACCCGAGATACCTTAAAAAAACGTCGAAAATGAGACACCCTGTATATTATGCAGAACATCAATTTTAGTTGTTACGAAAATTTGATAGGAATATTCAGCAACATTTTATTAAATAATTATAGAAAAAAGTGTAAAGAACAAATTTGTAAAAAATTAGTTTAACAAAAAAAAAAATTAGCGAGCACCTAAATTTATTTTATTCCAAAGTAATGGTTATTTTAAATACGAGTATATAATATGCGTACCTATGCATATCATTCATTTTTAGTTTCATTATTATCATTTTCATATTATGTTCTTTTATATTATTTTCATTTCTTAGCTCCAGATCTAAAGATTTATTAATGTTATTATTATTTATTTTAATTATTTCTTGTATTATTTGAACAACAATAAATAATTTAAAGTAAAACATGAGTTTATTCGTATATTTAGGCCATTCATAATTAGTTTTTTATTTGATTTGTTTAGCTATGTATATAAAATAGTTAGTTACAATATTTCTTTATAAATAAAATTTTACAATCCTATTTGTTTAAAATTCCGTATATTTCCTACGCTTCCACTACAGTCGTTCGAGGCATGGCGTGACGTCACGAATTGAGCATTCAGGCCGGTATTCTCGTGTGGCCTCGGCTTAGTTTATGAGTAAAGCCTGGTGGAGCAGTTCGAAAAAAAAATTCGTAGACAAAGCGACAGTGAACTCATATTTTGTAATTATAAAGCCCTGATATGGTAGTAAAAGTACAAAATGGCTATAAAATACCTGAGTGAAGCTAATTTCAGCATTTAGCTGGTAATATAAGTGGCATTGATTCGGATGATTCAATTAGCGACAAAAACAAAAGCTAAAAGCAATGGAAGAGAATATTCAATAAAGAACATTCTACTAGTGACGTTCCAGGCATGAAATACCTGTGTATTGAGAAGTACATGTGTATGGAATGCTTTTTCGATATGAATTCCGTTTAAACCAAAGGACTTATATAGTTTTATTTATTTAGAAACTATGTGTACCTACCAAATTTTGACATTTAATCTTTCAATTTTTATAAAATCTTATTTTGTTGAATTATATTGATTTTTGAACCACTAAAAGGACTATCCTGAAAATTATAATCTTAGTTTTTGGAAGAAATTTATACCTTTCTAGTATACTTTAGGTCACTAGTTCACTAGTGATTAAAGTAATATTTATTTACCATCATCCCTAACATGTTGCTTTAGTAAAGATCAATTTTTTCACTTATTTTAGCCGTACGAATATTACAGACAAAATTCCTAACAAGATACCTTTCAATCTTAATTAGATTAACATTAACAACGTTGGAAACTAGCTGTCCTTTCTCTGATCAAATTCTCAACACATAACAAATGAAAAGAAAACATTTTCGTCCTCGTCTCATTTACCCTCGTGTTAACAGCTTTGTTTCGCTAACTCCGTTTGACTCTACCCACGTCCTACAAAGACTAATTGCTCCTATTTTGTAAGTAAACCCAACCCCGGATTTACTCGGTCTTTATGTGAGTGCTGAAAATGTTGGGGATGATATTACAAATGTATAAGGGTAAATTGTTGGCTTAGAGAGAATTTATAATATTGGACGGTCTAACAATAATTAGGAGATAATCAGTGAAATCGTATCAAATATGTCCAGAGGTTCATTATTAAGTTAAGTTACAGTTTTAAACTATGAAAAATATAAACAAAATTTTATCAAGACTCGTTCACAATAATTTTCACCAATTAATTATGTTTAGGCCCAATATTGCTATATTGTGATGGCTTTTTCAGAGTCTCAATTTGAGTCCAATGGAATATCTTGATAAAAGAATACAGAAAAATTGAAAAAATGCAACGTAGATTATTTATTGAAACAATAATTAATACTATCAATTACAATAAAGTATATATAGTTTATTAATAAAAAGTACCAACCTATTCTTAATAGTTCAAAGTTACATACAGTAGAGTATTGAAATTTATTAGATTTATTTATTATAAAAAATATTTATAAATCATGTAATATTATGATTGTTATTAAAACTGTACATTTTTCATCACTTTCTTGCTTATCTTTATTTATATACGAATAGCTGAAGCGCGTTAAGTTGAGATTGGACCTGCACATACTTTGATTTATGAATGAATACCATTCCCCTTTATACCAATTTTAGATGTAAATGATTTTAAGTACTGCGCATTCAAGGGCAGTCTCAAGTTTTAAATTAACGCGCGGCAGCTATACCTAAATATAATGGGGGAGTTTTCGAATTTTTGATTTTTTTATATGTTAAAATATATTTTGTAGAATTTTAAAAAATACCGGAGAAAAAATGTTAAACTTTTGCAATATTGTCTTCCCGCCATTACTGTGTACATAACATCTACTATGTGAGAAACGTGCTTCATAGAAAGAGTCAGAAGCAAAACACGGCCAGCTGTTTATGTTTATAAATTTGACACTTGGCAATTTAATTTCTGTGTTTATCGTATTTTCTACGTTTTACGTTTTCATATTTAAAATCAAATAATTTGCTTCTTGCGGTTTGATATTGATTTTCACGTCTCAATATCGATTTAGAAGACATACGTTCGTATTTTCATTCTAAATTAGCGCTCGTAGCAGACAACTACGGCGAACCAAAGATGCTGCATACGATTTTACTAACGGTATCTAATATCGTTTGTACAAAAACATACGCTATATTTTCTTACTTTTATTGTATTAATAGCAATATTGCATGTGTAGTATTGCAGTAATGTGGAAAAATCATTGCATTTCAACATAATTAAACTCCCCCATTATATATATATATATATATATATATATATATATATATATATATATATATATATATATATATATATATATATATATATATATATATATATATACAGAGTGTCCCATTTAAGGTACGAATGCATTGGGATCTCGAGAACCGTAAGAGCTACGAGGTTGGTTAAATTAGACAAAAGTTGCTCCATTAGGAGACCATTTTATCGGTATTTTGTTATTTGCGAAAAAATGCATAGGTCACTAGATATAGGCGAAAATGGAAATTTTGCAGTTTTCTATTTTTGCAAATAACTTCGAAGTGTGAAATTATACTGGATTTTGGTTTACACATCTTTAGGGCACTTTTTTATGTTCTTTCGACTGGCGATGCTCAATTTTTTTTATCAATGTTGGTTTTCGAGGATTGATGTCAAAGTTTTAATTTTTATATGGACGCCATATTGGAAAGGTACGCCATTGAAAAGAGAATTTTTTTAGCTTTACAATGATATAAAATAGTAATAATTTATTTTTATAATTAACAGAGAAATTAACAAAAAATGTTATTAATACTAAAATTTAATTGAAAAAAGTAAATCGAAGGCTGCTGTTTAAGAAAATAACTATTTAATAAACAAATAATGTTAAAAATACAAAAATAATTTACAAAAACTCTACAATAAATTTTCTATTAACCCACCATTTTGTTCTACGCACTTCTGCGCTCTTCGTTCTGTTCCTTCTATAACTTTTCTCAGTATTCTTGGCCTAATTTGATTTATAATTCTTACTGTGGCATTTCTTAAGTCATTTTCATTCTGATATTCCCGAATAAACAGTTTATTTTTTAAGTATCCCAATAAAAAAATCTAAAGGTGTTAAATCTGGAGATCTAGCAGGCCACTTGATTTCCCTGTTGGTCCCTATCCATTGTCCTCCAGATCTAATATTTAAATATTGTACTGTAAATTTTAGTATTAATAACATTTTTTGTTAATTTCTCTGTAAATTATAAAAATAAATTATTACTATTTTATATCATTGTAAAGCTAAAAAAATCTCTTTTCAATGGCGTAACTTTCCAATATGGCGTCCATATAAAAAATAAAACTTTGACATCAATCCTCGAAAAACAACATTGATAAAAAAAATTGAGCATCGCCAGTCGAAAGAACATAAAAAAGTGCCCTAAAGATGTGTAAACTAAAATCCAGTATAATTTCACACTTCGAAGTTATTTGCAAAAATAAAGAACTGCAAAATTTACATTTTTGCCTATATCTAGTGACCTATGCATTTTTTCGCAAATAACAAAATACCATTAAAATGGTCTTCTAATGGGGCAACTTTTGTCTAATTTAACCAACCTCGTAGCTCTTACGGTTCTCGAGATCCCAATGCATTCATACCTTAAATGGGACACACTGTATACTGTACAAAATAGCGGAAAATATAGTGACTATAACTTAACTACCAGTAACTAAATATTTTCTTCCATATTCTGTATTTTTCTATTGTTGCTGTTGAGGTCGTGTGTTTTTCATTTATTTCATTGCTGGAACCATTATTTTTACTACGTATATTTTATAATTCTTGTATTTTTGCTCCTTGGAACAACTAAACATTGACAAATAGTGCATCGTTGAAAAGCAAAAAAAATCTTTCCAACGATGTAAGTTTTACTATGATGCCCATTTAATAATTACAACCTAGACATAGTAATTCCAAATTCATTTGTCAGTTGTAATAAAAAAAATATAAACTTAGCCATTCGAAAGAACACAAAGTGCTCTAAAGATGTGCAAAGCAAAATCCAAAATTATTTCGTACTTGAAAATTATTTGCAAAAATAAATATCTGACTAATTTACATTTTCGTCTATACCCGGTGTAACGCGAAAAGCGGCATACGTTACCTTTCACAAAAGTTGCCTATTTGTTTTTAGAAAATAATGCTTACAATAAATTTTATAGAGAATTAAATTCTATACTCACATTTTATTTTGCACGTTTTACAACTAGATAATCGAAATTAAAATTAAATAAACGTTACTACTTTATAAAACAATAGGGCCTATTCTGTAACTCAGTAGTTAATTTTTAACTACTGGTTAAATTTTTTAACCAATCGTATGTTGGCATATAACAAAAGAGGGTTTTTTAGTTGTCAAATCAATATCTATTGGATAAAAATTTTAACCAGTGGTTAAAAATTTACCACCGAGTTACAGAATAGGGCCCAATGCTAACCATAGAATTAAAACAAAATCAAAATAGTTATTTTTATCACAGAGCAGATTTTTGTGACGACTTCTTTCTAAATTCGTTATGAATATTATTTACTGTCCAAATATGAGATACTACGGATTATTTTATGTTGGTAACATCGGAAGATTTCGAATGTCATGGATTTACAAACACCCTGAAAAATCAGCAAACATTTTTTTATCGGTTTTCATTGCATTCAAATAGGTATTTAGCTTAAAATGTGTTCATTTAATGTGTTCGCAATTAAAAATTTAGTAATAAAAGTTGCAAACATTTTGCTAATTCTTGTGTTGAGATTTCACCAGAATAATATGAACTTATAACAATAAAAGTCCTTATATTTGATCGGCCTTGGATGGTAATGCATAAATCTAATAGCTGTGCCCGAATATGTTACGAAAATAAATAATCTAAATTCAAATTGTAAATTGAAGATGTGAGCTTACTTTATTTCCATTACTGTACTAACCACTAATACAATTTGTAAGTACAAATTGCTCGAATTCAGTTCACTACATCCTAATTCAGTAATCTGTAACCCAATCAGTGTTGTAAATAGCAACAAACGAACTGCATTACATTGAATGCATCCTTTGTAAGTGCACTTGCAGTCCGCATTTATCCTGAAGGACCAAGGACCCAGGACTGTAATTAGAGCACACCAAGTTCTCCACAGAATACGAATTCCTTATGGAGCTCTCTTCCTCCTTACCCTAACTAGAGGGCAGGAACGTAGAAGTGATAAATTACGAGGAAACAATGCCGTTAATGAAGTTTGTTGGGCACTAGTTGCGCAGGTGTTTTTCTTATAAAGAATTTTTTAAAGAAATTTGATGAGGATAATTTATTAAGATGAGGTTTTGCAGCGGTTAAATTCTTAAAGAGACAATTTAAATATTATTAATAGCATAGGGTTAATTAATTGTTTTATACATCGTTTCAGTTAGGAAAATAATAGATGGAGCTCGACAACCTACCGTTTTTACATAAACTGAATAAATAATTTATATTTGTGAAATTAAAGTTTATGTATAGTCAAAGCTGGGCAAAGTACCGGAAAGTAGTACTTGAAGTACAAGTAGTTATTCAGTATCTAAAGTACTTGAAAATACCAAGTACCTACTTGTAAATTTGGATGCAAGTACTTTTTTAGATAATCGTTATTTTTCTGATTATATGGACTTTAAAAGGTGATTATTGTAAAATTTTAATATGCGATATTTATTGGATTATTTAAAACAAGAATTCCTCGCTGGGACTGTCGTATCACCTAGCGATCGCATGACGTAAAATTGACGCCATCTGATCGCCAAGCAATACGAGAAGCTGGACCGAGATGTTAGAATGACGTCATTTTTACGTTATGCGATCGCCAGGAGATACGGCAAAGTCCAAGCACCGTAGTTAGGTAATATAAACATATGTATGTATATGCAGTATGTAGATTAGAATTAATTCATTTATGCCTAAAAAAAAAAAAAAAATGCAAATATATCTTTACTTTCATATTATCGCTGAAAATATATTTATTAATGAAATTCACATTATTATGTACTACAGGAATAATACCACACCACTGCAAAAGAAATACTGACAGACAAACAATTCTTCAAGTTCTTTTCATTGTATTTCAAGTATTTTTCCAAGTATTAAGTATCAAGTACATGTGAATAGACTTACTTTGTCAAGTACTAAGTACTATAAATAGAAAGTACTTCAAGTACATTACTTGAAGTACTGAAGATACTTGCAAGCCCAATAAAGTAATTTTATTGCCCAGCTCTCTAGTATAGGTACATATAGTTTGTCTATGAAAATGGATCCAACCTGTATATCCGAATTACTAAGACAGGACCAAAATTTGGTTAAATATCAGTTATTACCTACTTTTGATTTTGTTTGATAACTGCTAATTGTTGCCTATCCGTATTTGCTACGGTGAATAGAAATTGGTGGGCGATGCATTCATTTATTTCCATATATGAATTCTATTGATATTTCGATCGATTTTAATGTTACAATATTCTGGAGACAAATGTTTCCGGATAATATAAATAACTTTTTTCCAACACCTTCTTTTAAGTTACAATTTAACTAGTGAAATCTCATAAGGTATTAAATTAATAATTATTAAGATGGATAAATAGTTATTTAAATACTCATAGTATATTTTATTTGACGTATCTTAGATTGGAAAAAATCTAATTTTATTCCATGACAAATGAATTTATATTATACTCTGTTTGAAATAACAAAAGAATTTTCATAAATAAATTCTTGTAATCCTATTGGTTGCTACGTACTGTAGTCAAGCGCGGTTTACACAAACACAGTTCAAGTATTATGTCAATTATGATTTCATTCTTTGTAAACCCTGTACGTTATTTTTTTGTATTGTCCTTTTTTAAGTTTTACCTATTTTCCTGTATATATTGTCTTTCGGTTTGTGCAATTTGCGTATCTTTTTAAACATTGAAAATATTTTGTTGTAAAACAGACTCAAACCACGCCCCAATTAACTGTCAAACTTGTTTCGTTATTTCAAACAAAGTGTAGTAACGTTTAACTCTTAAAATTTTAACAAGAATTGTTTAGCAGTGACACTTATGGTTCTTAAAAGTAAACACATACTTATCCATAACAGCAAAAAAATTAGCGATGGTAACTACACAAATAAAATAAAAATGTCACAGGTCAAATATAATCAAATAATTAACCTTAAAATTAGCTTTTGGATGGATTAAAAATATTAGTTGATAGCATACACAACTGATTAAGGATGATGAGCGAGCAGTTGACTAGCACTTTGTTATATCGTCAACCGTTTATGAGAAAAATACTTCAAATAAAAGATGTGTACAAGTAATTTTCCTATAATTGTTAATTAAGGTATTTGTCTACAAAATGATCCACAAACAATTGACATAGATAAAATAGTGCTAGTCAACTTCTCGCTAAGCACCCTTGATCAGTTGTTTATTTAAATAAGGTGCTAATTTCTTTGTTTTTTATCATCGCTGTGATAGACATGTAACTAGGGAGATTCTGAATTTTGATTGGCGGACAACATGTCACGTGACTCATGACTTATATTCTCATACGTAATATAACAAGTGATATGATTGTCATCGATGATATTCTCGAGTGAAACCGAATTGCAGATGTGCTGCTTCGGTTTCACGAGCAATATCTTCTATTATTAATCATATCACGAGCTTATTTTTAATGAGAGAATATAATGAATTTTTGTGACACATTGTGTGTGCTTCTAACCTAACTTTTAATATATTGTATTACAACATGGTTAATTTGACAATTGCGTTATTATTTTCATCGTTGTTGATATCAAACCCAACGATTATCGCACATTTTTATACTCAAAATTAACTGTCAATGTAAAATAAAGAAAACAAATCCCTTAGTAACGAATATAAATATGGTAATAATTTCTTTGTTTTTTTATCATCGCTGTGATAGACATGTAACTAGGGAGATTCTGAATGCTGATTGGCGGAAAACATGTCACGTGACTCATAAACTATATTCTCACATAAATAATTATTACCGACCATTATTAATTATTAATTACTTTTAACAATAATTTTTTTCAAATTTTTTTTGCAAATAACAATAATACATTTTTTTATATTTTGCGTTCATAATAAAGTCATTACGATACGCAATTTTTTATTTTAGACGGTTGGTACTAGATGACGTTTCTTTAACCCATTTTTACCTAATTTATTTTTAGTTGATTGACAATTCATTTTAATAATATATTGTCGAAATTATTATAATTTTTTTTATTTAGGGAAGATTATTTACATGAAAATGTACAAATGGTTACAAATATAATCACAAATTGAGTAAGTAAATGTTATTGTAGAAGGCGCAAAATATAAAAAATAGTATAAAGGACTCATTTTATAAGACTTTCTTTCGCACTTGTCAATTAGAAAACTCGCTAACGCTCGTTTTCTAAATTTTGACGCTTGCGAAAAAACATGTCTTATAAAACACGTTCTTTAATATACTATTTTCTATTTTGGTTCTTTAATATGTACTTTATGAAACTCATTTGGCATCCAAATGAGTTTCATAAAGTACATATTAAAGAACCGAAATTGAAATTCCTGGACATAAAATAACGTACATTTTTTGAAAAAATGACCAAAATAGAAAAAAATAGTATAAAATACACGTTTCACAAGACATTTCAGCGCACTTGTCCCCTTAGAAACCCGCGGCAAGCCGCTCGTTTCTAAAACCGACGCGATCATGTCTTAGAAACTTGTATCTTAATGCACTATTTTAGTTCTGAAATATTTATTGTTACATACACCTGTTTATGAGTCACCGTCCTGTATGAACATGAGAAACTAATACATACTTATTACTGATTTTTTAAATAAAAGTTGTTTTTCCATATTTTCCTTTAAGTGCTCTCAGCTTTAACAAATATCAGTCTTCTTTTGAAATATGATCAAAACGTAATATCCTTTTAAAGTAAACCAAATAAAACCAAGTTCTTCTTACAAACAAATTTGTCTCCTTTCAAATTCGTTTGACATTTCAATCACATCACATTCCCATCTATAGAATAAAATCCTGCAAGAGCAAAACATCCTGCAATCCTGCACAATCCTGCAGGTTGGCCCAGGGCCAAATGCAGCCCAAAGGACCACTTGGGTAGCTAAGTGCAGGCATTATACATACACGGGCTTAAAGCAGGAGGTAACCTAAATGTTTACACTTTATCTCCGTTTAAAATAAGCCAGGAAATTAAACTAGTTACACAGGCTCATAAATTGAAAGATAATGATAAAAAATGAAGTTTTTTGCAAGATGTAAGTGATATATGGTTTTCAAAGGTTAATTGCAGGATTTGAAAATAAAAGATAAGAAAGAAATTAATGATAGTAAAGATTATCTCTATTATATTTACAATCAAATACCTTATCAAATTTTAATTTTAAATATGATAATACATATTTTATATTTTACGTTCATAATGATGCCATTACGAAACCCAATTGTTTAACGAAAGAGCTTTTATTTCGAAATGCAGTTTTTTTTTCGTTTTAGAACGTTGGTACTAGAAGACATTTACTTAAATTAGCAAGCAATGCAAACGTCATAAATTAGAATTGACATGAATTTTCAAATATATGTAAATGCAATATTACCCGCTAAACTATTATTCACGAAAGAAGACTATTCAAGGTCATTTATTCGAAGAAAGAATACACAGTGTTTTATACCAGTAGCTTAGCAACATTTCGTATTAGAAAGAGAAACATTATTTGACGTATGTCTATTTAATTTGTGTGGTGTGATAGATATACGTAAATAGTGCCATTACTTTCTAACACACTATAAATAAAAATAGCAGTGACGTATATCGTAGAGATACAGACATGTAATTATCTCCTCTGTACTAATGTTTATCCAGTGGCGTTGACATTCAAATCAAATTATTATTTTATGGTTTACGTCAAGTATATAGTTTTGTTTTATTAAAGCACCTAGGTGAAGAAGATATAACTTTGAGAAAAGCATTATTTAAAAAGAAACAAAATTTTCAAATAAAATATATTTATTATTTCGGTTAAAATGTACCCATAAATATTTAAAGTTATCTGCAAATAATATTTTATAAGACGCCTCATAAATGACCTTGAATAGTTATCTTTCGTGAATAATACTATACAGCACTACACATTTGACATAAAAACTACTTAAATCAAGTCGGTTTAATATAGCCGGATTAAAAAAAAAATATTACTGAATGAAAGACGCAATATATTTAAAAAAACAGTTTTTTTATATTTTGGTTCTTCAATATGTACTTTATGAAACAACCAAAATAGAAATTCCTAAAAATGAAATAACGTATAATTACAAATATTTTTTGACAAAAGGACCAAAATGGCATAAAATAGTACAAAATACACGTTTCATAAGACATTTCAGCGCACTTACTTCCTTAGAAAACTCGCGGCAAGCCGCTTGTTTCTAACAAAGACCCATTCGCTGAAAACATGTCTTATGAAACTTATATTTTAGTGTACCAAAAAAGGACTTTTTCGCTTTTGTTTTATTAAACTCGTTCTTTTATACTAATTTCTACAAATCTATTAAAAGTAGTGCTGTTGATTTTGAAAAAAATAGAATTCGAAAATTCAGTTGAAAAATAATTCGAAATTCGAAAATTCGGATTTCGAATTTTAATCTAAATTCCAAATTTCGAATTTTTAACAAAATTTGAATTTCATACACATTCAAAATTCCAATTTCGAGTATTTACGAAGATAGAATTACATATTTTCAAGTGTAAGTTAATTGGCATTTATTACACTCTACTTTGTTATTATTTCTACTTCGCGGCGACATGTTAATTAAGAATATTTTACTTTCAACAAATAAGCGACAAATCTCGGTGTTTGGACTCAGAGAGCAAGTTTAAACAAGTCATGTCATTGTAAAACACGAATAAATAGATGGCGGCTTCAACTATCGAATTACAAAATTCGAAAAACATTCCGAATTTTGACTTCGAAATTCGTAATTCGAAAATTCGAATTTTGTCAACAGCACTAATTAAAAGTAGGCTTTTAAATGTTTTTTTCGAGTTAAATATGTCATCTTATGACACCAGTATCAAAAGTCACAGATCGTCCTTACTTTAAACACTAGTGTTAATAGGAAATTAGATACCTTATTAATGACGATTAAAACAACAAAACGACATTTTTGACACATGACTAAAATTTATTAGAAATACAAAATTAAATCAAAAGATAGTTTGTAGAAAAAAAATAGTTCGAAGGTTTAAATCACTCCGGTTCACGTCGTATTCCAAACTTCCTTTCCACAAACTAAAGTGTCACTTTTAACATTTATATAATAAATAACTATAATTAATTCATATAAAAATTATTTCTTTCCTGAAAGCCTTCTTGTTACAAGACTGTATGTAAACATTTGTATACGTTATTTTGTGGATATTAGTTATTTATACATCAAGTGAGTTAAGATAATGTTTATTCATGAGAAGTATAGCCAACAAGGTCGTAAGAACGAGTGGGTTAATTCCTCGATTGAATAAACATTCTTAACTCATGTGGTTTATACAATATTTGATTCGATTTTGATGAAATAATAATAAAAACCATTATGAATTAAACTTTTTCAAATAAAAAACTAGTCAATTAAAAATTAGTACCTAGTCTGTGTATGATCATCGCGATCGTTATTATTTATTCAATTTTGACGCTTACGTCAGAGCATAAATCACTCATTAAAACGATTCAACAAACCCTGACGGACAAAATGCAATTTAAGTTTATTTATATTTTCAAGTTTATATATTATGCTTAGAAGTGAGAGAAGTGAGGTTAGAATTTTATTTATAGTGTAATATTTCAACTAAACATGGAATCATGTTTTGAAGATGCAAATTCTAATAATTTGACAAATGTCAAAATGTTGTTAGAGTTAATCACTTTTATGTTAGAATACTATGACGCTTGACGTTTTGTTATGCGTTTGTGAATAATATTGTGTGAATAGTGAATTAATGATGTCACAAGAAAAACTTAGCAGAAAAATATTTTTTATAAACCTACGAATGAAAAGTAGTGATTCTGTCGAGACGAGAAATTTCTCGATTCTCGTCTCGTCTCGTACTCGAGATTTGTCGAAACGAGATAATTTGCCGAGATCTCAATTCTCGAAAACTGTTTCGAGATTTCTCGGTTGTTATTTTTCTCATTAATTATATTTGCAAGCGTGTGAAATTTAGCATATTTTCAGTAGTTAAACTTGAATAATATTTATTAACAGATGATTTTGGAAGCTCGGGTTGTATATGTTAAGACTATACAACGAATCAACTAACTATATTTTTACGAAATGTCAAAAATATTACTTGTTCATTTATATCCATGGATGATATGATTGCTTATGATTCATTTGTTTGCGAACCGAAACCCCACTAGTTGTGTTTCGCGAAACACAACTTAACGCAAATAACCGATGTTATACGAGTACAGCGTAACTAAGAAAAATTGAGCTACCTGATTGATCTATTTTCCGAAGAGTTATATAGTCAGTGATATCTATCTCTATTCATCTTTGTATATTTCATGGTTGATATCTTACTATTTACACGCTTCAAAGTTTGTTAATTTAAAATTTGGATTAGTATAAAACAACTGGACCAGTAATTGGACATATTACGCTAATCTACTATCGGGGAAATTACTTGTTTAAAAATTCAAAAATTATTATACAAACTTTCCTATGGACTACATATTTCTACATAAATATGGTATTTACGAGTATTTTAAATTTTGTTTTTAATAAAAAACGAAAAAATATTAGATATCAGCTTCTACTTCTATTAATAACTTAGGATTGAAATTTAATGGGTTGATGCAGAATGCAATTTCTAAATAGAATATTAAGATATTTTTATTTGAAATTGACTAGTTTAATTTGTTTATGGTCATGAACGCCTTGTGCGCTGAAAAAAAAATATTAAGCATTTTTAAAAACGCGCTAAATTCGGTGTCATTTTTGACATTATGTTGTCATATTTCTTATATTAATTAATTTATATAAAATTAAATTTGAGTCGAGAAATTTCGGCGAGAATCTCGATCGAGACAAGACTCTATCAAACGAGACGAAAAAAATTTCGAGACAAGACATAATTTTATGAATTTCAGACGAGACAGAACGAGCCAATGAATTTCTCGTCTTGTCTCGTCTCGACCGAATCACTAATGAAAAGTATTATATTTATGGATAATTTATATTACAATATTTATATATGTGAAAGAACGGTATTACAAGGGTACTTTTATAATCAAACCGCTTTTACGCAGCGCGCTTTTACATTAGATCCTCATTACTTATAAGGAATAAAGGAGTGTGTAAAAGAGATTATATTATAAAAGTGCGCTCGTAATACGAACAATAGTTTTCTATTTTTTTGTCACTATATTTTTTTACAAATAATATCTACTTATTAACAATACCTGAACATAAATAAAACTACTTGCGTTATACATTTTAGTGTCCTTTTTAATTGCAGATACTTACAGTCCGTAATAATTAATTTAAAAGTAGTAAATACAAAATTCTCTAGTATTATCTATAATTCTGAATGGGTAGTGTTCAAACACAATAATTTTTCTATTTTGATTGTATTTTAATATCTCATATCCAATGGCGCCGACTATGTGGGTGCTCCAGGGCTTGAGCACCCGACAAGAGAATTTGTCGGGTGCTCAAACGTTAGACAAGAATGGTTCACGACATCTACTGTATATTTTTGCAAGCCAGATTAAATGATTGGGGTGTAATCTGTAATCGCCATGTTAATTTTAACATCCTGTTAAAGTTTTTCAATACTAATAATAGTAGACACTGAATAAAAAATTTAAATGATAATACATTTTTTCTATACTGGCTACAAATTTTAACAGGCTGTAAAAGTGAACATGATAGGTACGATACAGAATACATAGGTGATAGGTGCATATTGCATTTGAACTTAAACATAACCTGTCCAGCACGTTTATTGTAGAGTAACGTAGGCCCTGTATAACAGTTGCGCCACATTGTGTTGTGTTTAGACAGTTTATCCAGATAAGTCAACAAACCGTTAAATATATTCTCTTTTTTAAAATGTTCTGAAATCTGGCAATTCATTTTTGTGCATGACAGGGGAAAAACATGCAACTTCACATCCCTTGAAAAAATGTAACTTTCAATTATAAGGCATTTGACCTTGAATGGAAAAAAAATTCGCCTGGAGAGCTTTTTTTTCTCTTGAATACCTTGCATCACTAAAATTTTAGTACACAAGCCGCCATTGTATAAATACTACTTTATAGGTTACGAGCACCCGACAGAAATATAAAAAGTCGGCGCCACTGCTCATATCTTTCAGCAAATTATTCACATGTCGCTCTCTTTCAGCGATATTTGCAGTCAAAAATAATCAGTTCTTATAAACTCTAATTGTACTACTCGTATATCGTATTAGAAAATCAATAATTTAATTATGTTGTAAATATTCCGTATATATACCTATTTCTTGATTTTTTATATTATATCTGACATTGGATTTACTGCTTCTAATTTAATATTATAATATTATTAAATTGTTAAATAACTACGTACGAATCTTTATTAATAAATAAATTATAAGAAATTATGCGTTTGAATATTGTTTGAACTATTTACTTCGCGCATGCGTTGTTTATGTCAGATGTCAGTTGATTGTAGATGTTCGGTTACATTAATTTATTGAAATAATACATTACTTCATGATTAAAAATATATATAACTCTTTAAATGTGACGGACGAGCTCTAGTTAGAAAATTAGTGCTTGTAAGTGTAGAAAAGGTAATTTCATTAAACTTTAAGTTATTAAGTATACAAGATATACACTGAACAAGCTTTGTTATATTTTATTCTGTTATATTACATTGCTTTTAACAAACTTTGGTACAATATCAACTCAAATATTAGTACCATATTATTTTTATTTTATATTACAAATTTTATTATGTTATTAACATTTTAAATGTTTGTACTACTGTATATAACCTTACTTTTCAATTTTAAATACTTCGAAACATGTTCAGTTGATATCATTACAAAGACATTCATTACCTAAGTTATAAACCAATAAGAATGCGTGATTTTCCATAGTTACCACATATAGCAGCGGTTATTTTTAAGTAACCATGGTGAACGAATATAGGAACCTTTGTACATTCGAATATACCAACCTTCGTACAGACTGATGAAAAATGGCTGAATGAAAGTCACGTAACTTTTGTTCCAAAATAATGTGAAAATCATATTTCAATTTTCTATAATTCATCACAACTTTATTCCATGACAGATAATGACAGGTGCTTGAAATTTGATATATCATTGCTGTACGTTGATTCATTTGATATTTGTTTTGCATACCATACTGAAAAATCTTTAAGTGATTTCTGTTCATTATGGTTTTTAATGAAGAGTGTCACAAATTTCATATTTTCTTCCGTGTGAACGTAAAGAAGACGGTTCTTAGGATTATTATTATGACAGCTAACAAACATCGAGAGGTACGCCCATGGAAATTGTAATATTGTCATACTAAGTAAGCGGTAACTGTCAAATTCATATAGAGTGGTACGCTTCGGCCATTTTTGATCACTCTGTATATTCACTGACTTATAGGTACGTTTAGTTAGGAGAAAAATCATCAGCTTTGTGTGTTTTAAGTAGACATCTGAAATAAACCTATTATTTGACAGCAAGGCATTATTGACATAAGTTCAGAAACTGCACTGTGAGGTCGGCCAGTTGTCAGAAATGTGAAACTACGTCACGTCAGAGTTTGACGTTTCTTGCATACATTACAGGCTTATCTTTAATTTACTCTTTACGTTTTAATTACTTTTTCCTACAACTGTGCGTGAAAAGAACGCACGCTTTACACAGTGTAAAGAGTCACTTTTCTAGCACTGTAAATGAAACAAATGTAATATTTTTTTAACAGATTGAGTACTAGTCTAATTTTTAAGAACATTAACATTTTTTTGATATGTATTCTAACCCAACCTAATTTTTAATATTAATATTAAATGTACACAATTTGTACAATTATAGAAGACTAATCCACTTTTGTCTGAGATTCATCCAAGTGTTTAAGTTACATTTTGAACAGTACTATGAGAAAGAGCACTAACATAATTTGAAGATGCTGGATTCCTGTACACTCAATATTATGCAAAACATCACCAACATTTCGGTTGCAGGAAAAATGTTATATGCAACACGTGTGTAAAATAGTGTTTTTGTCTCGTGCTAGAATTTCCGCGCCCTCAACCAAAAAAGGCCTACTTTACACACTTGTTGCATAAATAACTATTTTATTCATGATATAGTCTACCTGAATACAACTCGACAATCGAAAATTCTCGACATACTCGACATGTTGCCTATAAGAAATACTACTCGACCTTCGACCTTGTAGTGTTTCCAGGCAACACGTTTCGTATAATCGAGAATATTCAATCGTCTTGTTGTTTAATATATGATTTATAAAGCAAAAGGAAATACATACAATATTACTTTTTTACACATATTCAATTTTCAGTTGTTTTGTTAATATTTTTATCTTACAGTTATTCCTTTTTGCAGATCAACATCCGTACATCGTGTACCCAACCGCCTTACCCAACAATGGTAAGTTCATTTTTACATTTTTACAGTTTTACATATTTTTATTCAACTTTACATCTCCTCGTCTTTTGTTTGAACATAATAATCTCGTAATATATTCAGCAAAAACGGTCGCAAATGACGTGTATAATAAGGCTCATTTTCCTGCGAAATATGGTGTGGACAGTCAATTTTTTGTCAATTTTTCACGCGAATAAATTTAAACAGTAAATTATACGAAGATAAATTCGATGTTTTTGTCACGTTTTTTATCACTCTTTCATCCGATAATCTTGATTAATGTCTACATAATTGGTTGTGTATTTTTTGTATTTAAATAAAGAAATTTATAAGCCAAGGATAATTTATAAATCGAGGAAAATTAGTGGTCCACTTTACTGTTAATTATTGGAGTATAATGAGGACGTTGTGAAACAAAGAGAAAGAAACTTTACAAAGTTTGAAGAATTTGTGATAAGAGGATTATTTTAGATAAGGATCTTACCAAAAGATCGCTTTATACAATCTTAATTATTTAAAAGACAACCGAGGAAATTCATTCATTTTACTCTAGAAGACTGCCTTAATTTATAATAAGCGATGCATTCAATATGTATTTCTATTTCTACTCGTATTTGGATATATTTACGGGACGGGTAACAGAAGACAGGTAAGAGAAAATTATATCTGTAAAAATTTTGTTTCATTACGTAAAACGATCAGTACAAATGAAGATCGAAATCTTGAAACCATAGACCTGATTAAAAGTGATTAGCATTATTGTTTCTCTGTCAGTAGTTAATGGATTATTTTGAAGAAGAAAAAAATCCTTGAAAAATACAAATAACAGGTGGGTAATATACTTGTATTTATCACACTAGATTGCTATACGCTGGTCGTTGACGTTTAGATTACTTAATAGATGTGGTTTCTTTTGAAAACATTTCCCCATATTTGATTTGAAAAGAAACTGACCCTTATGTATTCCGTTACAGAGGATTAGAATTGTACTCAATACCAGGAGGCATTTAAATTGACTTTACCAACAGTATTCAGGAATGTATTTAAAAAATTTAATACCGCAAAATCTAGTGTTTCGTCTCAGGTGTAAGCAACCCTCGAGTCGGAATTACTGTTAGAGGATATTAAAAATAATCCGATTTCATAGAATTGCCAAACTAAATTGTTTAAAAATCAAAATATTTTGTTATAATAAACATAAACGAAAAATGTTTAAAATATTTTAAACGCATCCCTGTGTTGATATTCAGTTAGCCTAGCCGGCTATCTATTTTCACCCAGCAGTAATGTATTTCTGTGCTTTCCTAGTTCAGTATTTAAATGGTTTATGCAAAAATATCATACTTGAATATTTCGTACAATTCTATTCTTCTCTGGGGTGTCAAAAGAAACTACATCTATAAAATAATTTAAACGTCAACTTTCATTCGCTAGTCATACCATGCGGCAGTGGTAACACATTGTGGCTTGGTGAGTGGGTAAATCCGGTTGGAGAGGGTAAACGGCGATTGTCTGTACACAAGCCCTAGATAGGTAGAGGGTAGAGATATATTAATTAGTGTATACGGTCTCGTGGCTAAATGCGATAGTTGACGGATTGTGATTTGGACAACTAGGCATCCATTCCGATCGAAGTCAATCTTAAAAAATATTTCAAATTTTCAAAAAGCACAAAAATGACTCCCGCGGTTATCTCTCCACGAGCCACGACAGCTTTACGATGGCACTTTTTGTTATTTTGAATTTTGTTGCTCAATTTTTTTATCGCTGTTGGATTTCTATTTATGATTTTAAAGTTATAATTTTATAGTGACGCAACGGTGAAACTTACACCATTTCAAATAGAATTATTTTCCAGCCTTAACTTACTAATGTTCAATTGACTTCAAATCTCGCTTCAAACAGATTTTTTTTAACGTTTATTAAATTTATGGGGCAAAAACAATAGCAAATGAGACAATAAAATAGGTTCCAAAGAAACTTACTTTTTTAATATTTGAAAATACGAATTTTAATAATTTATGAACAGAGGTTGAGGTAAGCATCTTTTACAAATAATATTTAATTATAGGTTATCGCATTGAATTTGCTTTTTCTACTTTGAAAAACGGAGTACCCAATCCTGCAAAATACCAAAACATTGTGCTGTGCTAGGCAAACGAGACAATAAAATGCACAAATTTTTAAAATTTTCTGTTTTCAATTGTATTCTTGCATATTACATTTTAATAATTAATCTAGTTTTCAATAAATTGTAGATAGTAGATAAAATAAACGTAATCACAAAATCTATAAAATCATTTTACTAGAATCGAAAGCTTTCCATATTCACTTGTTGGTCGCCATACTACTTCATTTAACCTTTCATCTCCTGGTTTTTATTTCTCCTGTGATGAATGTTAGGTGTAAGAGAATTATTCAGCACATCATGAAAGAAAAGAGAGCACAACACAGCCTAAAATGCAAATGTGAGTAAACACAAATATGAGCTTTTTGAACTCACAGGGATATGAGGCTGTTTTATGAGACAATGAGTGATTTTAGCGTTTTACGAACAAAATACTTTCACAGAGACAAAAAAGCAAGTGCCTTTTAATTAATGGGATAAGTTGTTAAATATTAAAACAAAATAACAAGAATACGGAATATATTTATAACAATGTAGTCCATCATCATTATACATGCACCGGAAAAATTAGAATGAAAAAATATTTTTTGCGAAATTAAAAAATTTACATTTACAAAAAATTTACATATAAATAAATAAATATATCATTAGGGCATATTACCCATTCCTGGATGTGCCAATCTGCTGTGTGCACAGATCTCGGTAATGATGTTGACATATTTGTACCGTGCGGGCGTACACATTTTTTGCTTAGAATTCAAACAAGAGCAAAAGAAGAAATGGTTTTTAACTGCTGATCTATAGCGAAAACTAATTATTAAACTCCCATATTCAACAAAAATACTTCATTTTAACTAATAAAATAGCGTTGGCTTAGATAGGGATATAAATTCTGCCCTTTGATTGACCAGAATACAAACCTAGTTCACAAAAACGAAAAAATATCACCTCTCAGCTCAGCTATCAAATTAAATCTACCTACAGAATGGGGTAAGTGACCATATTCAAATTTCAATATATATGTCATAAAATATAAAAACAAACTACTATAGCTTTTTATTATAATAATAAAAACGAAACATTAATTTGTAATAATCTTGTTATTAACAATTTACTGTCTGGAGAAGGGATATATGCCGTAAATAGACTGCGGGAAAGAAAGAGACAGTTATAAAGCAGCCTATCAACGCCGCGTTTATGTTGTGGTAGGCGTGGTAGGGTGGGGCATGATCACATCTGGCTATAACTATCTCTTTCCCTCCCAGTCTAACCGTCTTTTTTCAAGCTTCTACCATTGATACGTCACAAATCCCTTCCCCAAATGTTTAATAATTATTTTCTGGTGAAGTACGAATAATTAATCGATGTAAAAAATACGGGTGTTTTATTTTTTGTCTAGTATCATATGTAAAAATAAAAATTTGGTCACATACCCCATTAAGTGATATTTAACCATGCTTTATTGTATCAGGTCGCGAATCTGGGGAACCGGGTTCAATCCCTACCGACGCCAAATATTTCTAATTTTAAATGGCACAAAATTGACCCCTGTGGTGCACTCTACACGCCAGAAATGAGTGCCCGTGAGGTGACGCCTGGTAAGCGCCCGCACGGTGAAAATATTTCATCATTACCGATATCTGTGTACAAAACAAATTGGCTCATCCACTAATGCGTAATAAGCCGTGATGATATATTTATTTAATTTATGTACACGTAGAATTGTCAACACAAACATGAAAGCCAGAGGGTTTAAACTTTCTTATATACATTGGGCCGTATTAGAAACGCACTTTTATAATAAAAGCGCTTTTACATTAAATTCTTATGAGCATTGTGCTCTATAAGAGCGCTTTTATTGTAAAAGTGCGCTTGTAATACAAACCACAGCCGTATTTATGTTCCCCAAATTTTTCCGGCGTGTGTATATTTAAAATAACATTCCTGGTCAATAATTGGAAATATACATGGATAATAAGCAATTTATAATTGGAAATATATATATATATATATATATATATATATATATATATATATATATATATATATATATATATATATATATATATATGGATAATAAGCAATTTAATAAAATAATTAATAAAGAAGCGTATACTTATTTTGATTTTTATACGGAACAGCCTGTATATTTTCGCGGAATAAGGTCATAATTTAATTTCTCTTTGCAATTATGTATAAAAATTAAGGGTTTCCCTTCAAATTATGTATAATAATACACATCTGTCATAGAGAGAAAGGTGTCGAGACCGTATTTAATTAAGAAAAATGCTCATTGGTTATATAGGGTGTTCCGCGACTCGACCGACAAACATACCATATATTCCGGGGGTCATTATGATCAAAAAACCCCGGAATATTTGGTATAAGTTTTTCGGTTGAGTCGCGGAATACCCTAAATATATATATATATATATATATATATATATATATATATATATATATATATATATATATATATATATATATATATATATATATACATTTACATTATATTCTTATGGAGAGTATACTCCATAAAAACGCTTTTATTATAAAAGTGCGCTTCTTATATGGGCTATAATCTTTATCTTCACACAAACGCACGTGATACCTATCTGGTATGGCATCATAAATTTAAACAATTGGCTTACTTTTGTTGTTTTTAAAAATGGATTCCGTATTTAAAAATCTGATGTGGCCAACGGTTCTGTTTGCTATTTTCTTTTTAAAACGTTAAGCCTCATTCACAACACGAAATTAACAGTTAGTATTAGTAGTTACGATTAGCGCAGAAAGCTTGACATACGCAGTTGTAGTGTAGCGTTCACACTAACGAAATTAGCGCAGCCCAGGTCTGCGCTAAGTTCAGTTAGCGCAAGAGTTTGTAAGCTCCAAACTTATGGTTAGTGGTTACCAGAGTAACCAATAACAGAACAGAGAAAAGAAAGATATTGTGACATTTGTTGAGTTTGACAGTTGTTTTAAAAGAAATAAATTATATTTTTGTTGAATTGAAGTAGAATATGAAAGGTACTGTCTTTATTATTCTGTTATAAATAAACATTTTTAAAATGCGTGTCTTATAAAAATATCAGTTTTGTAGGTTGTAGGCAATAAAAGCTTATTCTGTTGAACTTTTTTATGCAAAGAAAAAAACAAAAATATTAAATAGTCAAATCTGCTAAACAAGAAGTATTAAATTAAAGCAGCTCTTAAATACTGTGAATCAAATGTACTATTTTGCCAACAGAAATTGTTATTCGTAGTCGTTAATTTCATGTATTGTGAATGCTGTTTACCAATCTTTAACTACTAATTATAAATACTAACCATAACTACTAACACAAACTACTAATTTCGTATTGTGAATAAGGCTTTTTACTGTTATTAATTTAAAATGATTAGTTCTTTGACAGTGACATGTATCTGTCAGTTACATACATTTAAAATATGAACTGTGTAACCAAGGAGTTTTGCTTGTTTAAAGCGTAGGCTTCGGGATTAAATTTATAGATAATTTTATAAATTTATCCATAAAATATATAGAAAAAGTATTAATTCAAATCTGTAGAAAATTTAATAATCTTTAATTTTTATAACATTAAACTCGAAAAAATAACATTTAAATGTATTTTTCGAAGAAAAACTATTTTGAGCTTCTAGTAAGGTGCCATTTCCGGTTATCCGATTTACACCAAAATCTAATGGGCTCTTTCCATTACAAAAAAAGTTCGAAATACAAGATTTCAAAATTTTCTGAATGATAGTATTTGAGTTAGAGTGGAGGATCCACACACACATATACACACAGACATCATCGTGAAAATGTTAAAATTGGATTCTAGGGACATTAAAACGTGGTCATTTACCAAAATCTCGATATGCGATTTTTAGCACGATCCCTATACCTCCCTTACCAAGGGTAGCGGGAGGTAAAAAAACGTTCGAAATTAGTAAGAATTGGAAATAGAGTAGATGTGTGTGTTAATCAGTGGATTAAAAATCAAATACATTTTGTTTTTAAACATTTATAGTCCCTATGATACTACTTTTATTATAAATAAGAAATAACCCATGTTGTAATACGTTACTAAGGCGGAGGACCCCATTATGTTAAGACAATTAATAGGATAAAAATAATAACGAGAATTTAAATATTATCCCCTTCAAAGTATCTAAATTAGATATAATAATAACTTCCCTTAAAATGAATCGGTAATTACTAAGCACGATATCTTCGATTTTTACCTCTTCTTCATCGTTGGTTGATGTACGAAGATGCTCGATGTCACTTAAAATTGTTTGTACCATTCGTATACCTTTGGTTGCGACGTAAGTTCTTCGCCAAAAGTCCTTTTCCAACATTAGCACCACTTCACTGCTATATGAATGAAACGTGACATACACTTCACAGAACATGGTAACAGCGTGATAAAAAAATGAGCTCAATCGAAAATGAACCTGCGAAATTTAAACAATCTCGTTACTTTTTATCAAACCTCGTAATTTAAAGAAAAAATATTGTTAAAAGAGGTAACACTGTTGTCTCGCAAAATAGTAAAGATCATTATCATTATCCTACTTTTCAACAAAATCATATTTCACCCTCAATTATGTCAAACTACATTCTCTCATAACTTCTCAATCATCGTCTCCTGTGCACTACTAATGCATCACCAGTGCACCGAGTGCAATCAACTAATGCACATGCACCACACCTTGACAAATACCTCATCGTGTTAATTATTCTCAACAGATGTCTCCCTGCGAGTACGCTGACAAACGACAAGACGACATATTAGAGCATCCGTGGATTTATTTGTGATTTCTTCCTACAAATTGAGGTGATTTGTTGCTAGATTTAATGAAATAGTGAGTTATGAGGTCGTTAGAAAGATTTCAGAGTGCGCGTTCTTGCTCTAATGATAGAATTTTTTTGGGAGAGATTAAATTGTGATTTACGAATGATGGTTTGATATTTTATGGGATAAATGTTTTTTAATCGGATTTAGATGGAAAATATGCTATAAACTATAACTAATGGGTATTTTTATCGTATTAAAACTGGTTCTTCAGGCAAAAATATACCTACATATAAAGAATTGGTATATAAATAAATTTACGAACGCAAACATAGTAGTCATGGCCATGAGTACCAGTATTTCTCAAATATATGGATATACCTATTATTTTATAAAAAAAATTAAAGTACATACTCTAATTATTTGTCTCATATAATTGTTAGTCAATATTAGGAAACACAATAACATTTTTATCTTATTCTAGAAACTGTTTATCTTAGCTGTCTTTGAAATATGAAGTAAAAGCAATATATTTCATGTTTATAATCAGTATCATTTGAGCTTTTTTTTCAGATCGTTACGTCATATTCTTAAGTTTAAGTATGTTGAATGTATAATAATTAACAATATTTATACAAGCTACAATTATTGAACGTAGCGAATCTACTTAAAATTTCAAAAACAAATAAAGAAAATAGCTTGTGACTTGTGACAAATAGGTAGGCCCGTCCAACTTTTTTTGAATTTTTTTATATGTTAAGAATTTAAAAATAGAAATTCCATATTTTTTGTCCTCTTGAATTGAATTCGATAGTACATATTATACATAAATAAAAATCAGGTAAGTAAAATTAATAATTTTTTCTCGTTTTCATAATCTAGTTAATTATTCACTGTAATTAATGTGACAAGACTTTCTTTAATATAATATTGAAGTTTTCATACTCACCAAGTGCCATTATTACAATTAAAATACTATTTAAACTATTTTCTATTTATAATTAAATACAACAAAGACAGTATTGATTACAATAATGAAAGCATAGTTCATAATAAAAAGTAATCCAACATGTATATTACTATTTACTGAATGATTACAACAATGACAAGTATTGAGATAACAATAATGAAAATATAAATTTAATTAATAAGTAAATTTACATTTCAATTTAATAAAAAATTACTCGGACATATTAAATATGTGTTTGAGAGTATGTGTAAAGCCAATCGCTAATTTATGAGCAAAATATGCATGGTCCACTTTATAGTGATATTTTCGCAGGGAAACTGGACTACTGTAAATGCGCTGACGTCACAACAGGTCGACAATTTTACGTGAAAAACTTTAATTACATTATTATAGGTATAAAATACAAAATATATAGCAATTTTTATTTCGTTTTCATTTATTCATATTCAAAATTCATATGCGACATGTAATTTTTAAATAGCCGAAGACTTGGACGGGACTTTACTTGTTGTTTGATAGTTACGCGTAGTTAGGTAGATAGGGTTATATCTTGTTATAAATTTTTTACCAATTCCACATATCCGATCGAATTGATATTTTGCAAACATCGTCACGATGACTATATAATATGTTCGTAATAAATAATTAGATAGGTAATTAATTCATTATTTTAATTAAATATATTTCAAAAAACATTATTTTGATTAAATTACGCTGTCATTGCATCAATTGGTAATTAAAACAAGTTACAGGGGGCAACCTAATCAAGCACAAGTTTGCAAATCGGACATAATCGCGTAGCAGCGAGTGCGCGAACGAACGAATGTTTGAATAGCCTTCTATAACAATTGTTATACTATTTTCTTTGTTTTGGCTTTGATTTACATTATTTCTATATAAAAATAGTTGAAAATTTCCATTACCTAAGAGAAATGTTTGACATAATAGTTACGTTGGTAATAATGATTTGTGTCCGTTGCTAAGATATTTTGTGTATTTAGTGCAGTGATACCTATCACTCCCAAATTAAAAAATGTCACTAAAACCGTTTTTCCTTCTAGCATCAATAAGCGTGCTAGAATATGTCAATGGCTGTATTATCGTCAAAACTGTAAATCTTAAATCTGTAAATAGTGAAAAATGGCAACGAAAGCTGCGATTCTTATGTATAATAAAAAATAAATGTGTTTTTGTCAGTTTATAGTTACAGTTTTGATCATAATACGGCCATAATTCTGAAATAGAGCAAATGAGTTCTAATAGGTATCTAAACTTTGGAATGATATAAATATGTGAATATTTTGACACTAGATGGTAATAAACATCCAGGAGGAACAATCATCAAAAATGATCATCGTAAAGTATAAAAATAAATATATAAAAAAATAACAAGTTAATCCTTGTCGGTAGACATATCTCACAATTTTATTTTTTGACTGGTTAAGAATAATTATTTTCCTTCGTTTGTCCTCCGATATAATAGGCTACTTGCGTGGTATTAATAATCTGATATCTATCACAAATGGTAAAGTTGAAAACGTATGTAAAACTTAAAAAAATATATGTTTTTTAACAAATTAAGAAAGAAGATTTTCTTTGACGTCATAATTTTGAACTGGAGAAAAGGATGCATATTTAAGAATGTAACCTGTAGATGGCGAGTGAGTGCGAGTTTTAATTTGATTTTGACACTAGTTTATTTTTTTGTACCTAACCTAACAATTTGCGTGATTTCTGTTACTTTTATTACGTATTTCGATTTGTTTAGCAGGATATTGAAGAATTTTAACTTCCAAACTATTATTATACGTCATACACGGCGGTAATTTAAATATTAAAATTTCATTAATTTTTTCTGGCCAATCAATGAAAATTTTGCCAAAAGAAAAAATATGGGTAGCAAGTTTTTATCGTCTCTCCAAAAATATTAAATAAAAAAACGGCACGCAAGTAGCACATTACTATGTAGTGTCGCGTTAGGTCATACCCGTCGGTGCATTTGAAAGCTATGTAATCAAAAAAATACCCGACGTAATACCTCATCAGAGCTCATTTAGGTACCCATTCCGTTATTTGTACCCGTCGGATACGGACGTTCAATAAGTGGTTTTGTGTTGTGTTTTTAAATAAAGTGAAGTGATAATGATATTGTGAAAAAGAAGGCACTCTTCACTTTCAGTTAGTAATAGAATTACTTACTTAATTAGAATAGATACTTTGTTATGGCAAGGATCTGGTAGTCATGTGGCTTACCCTCATAGATCCGATGAACGCGTGTTCATCCTTTTATCTGCCATGTAACATTGGGATCTGGAAGTCATGGGACTTACCCCCTTAGATACGATGGACTTGTGTACATTATCGCGTATAATTTTACTAATCTGAACCAGATAGTCAAGTGACTTACCGCTGCGTTCCTGATATACATGTGTTTATCCAATTTTTAGTAATTATGGTAAGTACTTATAATAGCCTTTCATAGTCCAGGTTTAGTGTTGGCTTATTCCTATTAGTAACATTACTACATACGTTCAATGTTACATTTGTTATGTAAACATCAAACCTTTCTTGATTCAGCTAGTTAGTTACGTGACTTACAAACCTTATATTTTACTCATATAGTTTCAACACAAGAGGATGATATATGCTCGCCCGGTGTGCGGCAATGAGAACTTACCCAGGCACATGGTTTCGGAAACAACTTTTTTTCGTCGGTAGCTAAAGTCTTAAGCGAAGGTGTATATCTTTCTTGGGGAAAAATCCTACCGATTAATAAAGGCCAAAGCGTAAACATACAAGATGAATTTGTTGTAAGAATTAACAAAGATTTAAAGAAAGAAATGGCTGACAAGTACAAGTTCGTAGCCATTTATTAAACCTAAAAACTAAATGGTGAAATTTAAGCATGCATACCGGAAATAGTGGTAAAACAAGACAATTTCCTGATATCCTTACAAGAATAGATTACTCAGAGCCTTTTAGCTCTGGTTACCTTAATGAGCAACATGCTAGTAAATGATCTAACTCTAACTGGTGTAACAGATTCCTTGCCAAAATTAGCAGACGCTTCCCAGTTTACGGAGAATGCCGCAATCATATATAACCAGTGTTGTAACTTATCTAGAAAATTTTTTGGTTAAAAAATTATCCAATTGAATCCCTGTATTTCTGATCACGTGTGCGAAAGTAACCAATCAAAGCAAACTTACACTGATAATTACACTAGGACAATTATCACTTCTATCACTAAGTTGCTAAGTAACAAACACTTTTTGACAGATAATTAAAGAATAATTGTTTTAATATAAAAATGTCGTTTTCACGGTATGGTACCGAAAATAGCGATTCAATTAATAAAATTATTCAAGAAAATACCCCCAAAAATACGATTATAAGTAAAAAGTACGTATGGAAAACATTTATGGACTTTTGCGAAACCAGAAAATATAAACTAGATGGACATCGGACGGTGAATGATCTCGCATTGATATTGAAGGTTTGGGCGGTAAATATGAGAAAACGTGATGGTACCGAATTTAAGGAAGCTACTGTTAAAACTATATGGAATATAACAAGTAAATTATTACAAGAAAAGTACTACAATGAATTCAATGTACTAATTGATCCATTCAAAAGCGTTATATTTCTACAAGCACGAAATGCTCGTGACGCAAAAAATTACAAGCGGATCCTTCCAAACGAAAAATGAGCTCGGTGGCATTAAGTACATCTGAAATAAATAAAATTATTAATATGTGGGATGAAAATACCCCTGAAGGACTTCAAAGGAAGTTTTACCACATCGCCGCATTGGAATTGGCTTGGAGAGGTGGAGAAGCAGTGGCTTGCTTAACATCCTTTTTTCTCGTTGAAACAAACAATGATGGTTCTGCAACTGATCGTATAGAATACAATCCCATTTTCAGTAAAACCTGCCAGGGGGGCTCAAAAAATTGCACTCGCAGTAAATGGTTGGTTCGAAATAATGATAAAAACGCATGCCCAGTCCATTTATTACTGAAATTGTTGTCAAAACGTGATACAAATATTAAAACAAACAGACTTTTTTTAAGGCCAAATAGATTTTGGAAAACTGAAAATGACAGGTGGTACGATAATATGCCATTAGGCAAAAATACTATTAGTGAATGGACAAAATCTTCTGCGGAAGCAATCGGCCTAGATATAAATAAAAAGAAAATTACCAACCATTCCAATAGAGCGACTGCAGTTAGTCTGTTGGTCAAAAGTGGAGTTGAAGAACAGCAATTAATAAAAATTACCGGTCATAATAATTCGAATTCTATAAAACCTTATTTGAACATAGATGACGAACACCATAATAAAATAATTAATAATATGCGTGGCAATACCTCTACAGTATTGGAAACAAATATGTCTTCTGCAGCTACATTAAATTTTACTAACTGTACTTTTCATAATTGTGTTTTTAATAAATAATTTGCTATAAATACACACTCACCATAAAACAATATATTATAAATTAAAAATTATAAAATATCATTCTATTCTTATGACTATTAAACGTTTGTAATAAAACTGAACGTGTCTTGTTTTCTCGTTGTGTCAATGTCAATATTATCGTTACACACTTCACGCTGAACATATTCATAGTTACTACTGACATCTATTGGGTGATTTTATAATTATAAAAATTCTGCTAAATACAAATTCTTGGTAAATTTAACTAAAATTGCAAAAAAAATTCTCACCGAATACCCCTCGATCATTGATAAATACTTATAATTTTATCACAACTACCTCAAGCACGTGCTTTTGGGTAACATCCCTCCGCCTTCGGCGTCGGGCGGTTACCAAGCAACGCGCTTTCGGTAACTGTCATAAAATTATTTCGTTATTATCAATATCCTCGGGATATTATAGCTGATAATTTCATCAAGATAAATCATCTAGATAATATAGTTTTATCTATTATCTTATCTAGATAATTTTTTCGAAGTTATCTATTATCTTATCTAAATAAAAATAAAAATTATCATTATCTATTTTTTGAAAATCATCTAGGTGAAAATTTTAATAAAACAATAAAAAAATTCTTTTCTAATACAAATCGAATTTAAATTAAATAAAGCTGCGCAAACGTAGAACTGTAATATTGATAGAATTCTGAGAAAATTTTAAAATTTTATAGAACCTTAATCTATGAAGATATAAATATGATTACTTTTCTTTGTCAAGATGTCAAGAAGGTACGATTTTGTAAATTCTTTAGTTTCATAATTAGGTAATGGACATATTTGCACAGAATTCCATTACTTTTTTGGTGTGAAATTTTGTTAAATACATTATATTAATACACATTAAATTACTATAACAGAATATTTCTAAATATGCAAAATACTTTATTATTCCGTCCTCTATCTACATTATAACATGCTATGTATATTTTATACAAATTATCTAAAAAGTATCTAGATAATAGTCAATTATCTGTTATCTATTATCTAGATAACTTTACAAAAAATTATCTATTACCTTATCTAGATAAAAACAATGTTAGTTATCTTTATCTAGATAAAAAATATGATTATCTATTACAACACTCTATATAACGCAATCTCGCTCCACAGAAAATACCTTTTCTCACCTCACCAAAATACAGAGTGCAGAACAGTGGTAAAATACCACAGGTATGGACGATTATTTGTTCAACAAAAAGCTTTATGAAAACGTAAAAACGAACACTCCTTCATTCAAAACCGCGAAAACTAACAGCGGCTTTGGAACTCCACCAGGCTGAAAGAGAGGAGGGAGGCGTTAAACACACGGTAATAAACAAGAGATACATGAGAAAATTTGCTGGTTCCTTACCTAATTACTGGTGTAATAGGCAGGCTCTTACGCAAGACAAAGTTGTCTTAATCTGGGTAAACGGAATCGCTATACGTTTCAAAAATATTCCTTTTAAAATTCTATACCAAAAACAGTTATTGAAAACAGTCCGTTCTATGTAATTTATACAGAGTGATAAAAAATGGCCGAAAGTCACGTGACAATTCTTGTTCCACAATAATGTCGAAATTATATTTCAATTTTTTGTAATTCGTCAAAACTATATTCCACATATGACAGATTATGACAGCTGCATGACATTTAATTAATATCATTGTCGTACGTTGATTCATTTGATATTTGTTTTCATTGTGGATTTTAACGAAGAGTGTGACAAATTTCTTTTTGCTGCATATTTTCGTTCAGCTGAACGTAACAAGACGGTTCTTGGCAGTATTGTTATGACAGCTAGCAAAATTTGAAAGTTACGCTCATATAAATAGTAATACCGTCATATTAAGCAAATGTCAAAATTGTATGGAGCGGCATGCTTCAGCCATTCTTGATCACACTGTACAAATTTCATACAGAAAGTTCTTTGTAAAAGATTCTATTCTTTGTACATTATCTTCCGGCAGTTATACGTATTTTGTACCAATTCCAAACAGAAAGTTTATGACAAAAGATCTTACATTTCCAGTAAAATTATTATACAAACAAACTATGTCAATTGCACTTGACACTGACATCTTTCAATAAGAATTTTCCATAGATGGATACTTTATGAAATTTAATTTCGTTAATATGTTTTAACTATATATCCATTTATAATGAAGTATAAAATGCAGTCGAATCGTATAGAGAATAAAATATTCTTTAATATTTATAATAACATTAAATGTGAAAAAATCTGATGTGGCCATGTTTGAATTAGCAATGAGCTTTAAGTGAAGTATCACTTCCAGTTCATCGTTTGTAAACAAAATCTAATTTGTTGTTCCAATAAATAGAAAAGTCTGTAATACCAAATTTTTTATTATATTTTGTCATTTTTTTCCTCGAAAATCTGTTAAGAGCTCCAAATTAAGTACCACTTCTGGTTTATCATATAGGTATAGTCAAAATCTAATGTTGTTTCAAATTATACACGAGTTTTAAATACCAAATTTGAGAAGTTTTGAATCATGTTTTAATATATTTTTTCAAGAAAACCTTTTTTTAGCTTCCTGTAAAGTAGTACTTCCCATTTATCAATTTTAAAATGTATGTCGTTCTCATTAATATAAAAATCTTAAATACCAAATTTGAATAGTTTTGGAATATATCAAAATATATATTTCACGAAAATCTGTTGAGAGCTTCAAGTAAAGTATCACTTCCGGTTTATCAATTTTAGAAAAAATCTAACATAATCTCATTCATGAAAAAATACGAAATTTGAGAGTTTTGTAATATAGTTTAATATATTTTATGACGAAAACACACACACGCACACACGCATACACGCACACACACACACGCGCGCACACACACACACACGCACACGCACACGCACAGGCACACGCACAAGCACGCGCACGCGCAAGCGCGCACTCGCGCACACGCGCACACGCGCACACACGCACCCGCACCCGCACCCACACCCACACCCATACCTCCACACACCCACACACCCACACACCCACGCACCCACGCACCCACGCACGCACGCACGCACGCACGCACACGCACACGCACACGCACACGCACACGCACACGCACACGCACACGCACACGCACACGCACACGCACACGCACACGCACACGCACACGCACACGCACACACACACCCACACCCACACCCACACCCACCCACACACACACACACACGCACACGCACACGCACACGCACACGCACACGCACACGCACACGCACACGCACACGCACACGCACACGCACACGCACACGCACACGCACACACACGCACACACGCAATCGCACACACGCACACACGCACACACGCACGCACGCACGCACGCACGCACGCACGCACGCACGCACGCACGCACGCACACACACACACAACACACACACGCACGCACGCACGCTCGCACGCACGCACACACACACACACACACACACACACACACACACACATACACACACATACACACACATACAAACACACACACACACACACACACACACATCCATATATACAAGCAGACCCACACACACACACGTACATACAGAAGTCGTCGTAAAAATAGTAAAATCATATTCTAGGGACCCTAAAACGTGCTTATTGATTAAAAACTTATTTTTTTGGACAAAGACAATACCATTCTTACCTAAAGGTGACGGAAGGTAAAAACAGCAAAATTTACATTTTCGCCTATATTTAGTGACCTTTGCCTTTTTCGCAAAAAAACGTAACACCAATATCTTGGGCTTCTAAAGGGGCAACTTTTATCTAATATAACCGGCTTCGTATCTCTTATTTTTCTCGAAATTCCTATGTTAGAATAGTTATGCTGGACACCTTGTATAGTTACAAAATTCGGGAAACTGCAAATTGACCTATATGCCAGAATAATTAACAAAAAAACTCCTTCTCAGTAGATGTCTTTACAATTAATTACGCGTATTACTTTTACGCTTTTTCCGCCTTTTTACCTTCCGTCACCTTTAGGTAAGGAAGGTATTGTCTTTGGTCAAAAAATTCGGTGGTGAGTTTTTGATGAATAAGCACGTTTTAGGGTCCCTAGAATACGATTTCACTATTTTTACGATGATGTCTGTATGTGTGTGTGTGTGTATGTATGTGTGTGTGTGTGTGTGTGTGTGTGTGTGTGTGTGTGTGTGTCTGTGTGTGACAAAATTTTCTAATGCGATAACTCTAATACTACAATTCCAAAAATTATAATTCTTTCGTATTCCTCTTCGTTACAGCCATGTGAAGAGCTGATTAGATTTTGGTTATAATTGGTCAACCGGAAGTACCCTCATTTGAAGATTTTAACAGTTTTTCTTGAAAAAACGATGTTAAATATCATTTTTTCACATTTAATGTTATTATAAATATTAAAGAATTATTTATTCTCTATACAATTTGAATGCATTTTATGCTTCATATTAAATGGACATAGAGTTAAAAAATTATAAAGACATTAAATATCATGTATATTAGTCAGCTTTGCTATAACTTTGGAAACAGCTGCTACATTAAGAAAATAGAAAATTCTGATTGAAAGGTGTCAGTGTCAAGTGTAGTTGACAGTATGTTTATGTTATAATTTTACTGGAAATATAGGATCTTTTGTTAGAAAGTTTCTGTTTGGTATAAAATACATACAACTGCCTTAAGGTAATGTACAAGAAATATAATCTTTTTCAAGGAACTTTCTGTATGACATTTTTACAAAATACATAGAACTGACGGAAGGTAATGTGCTGGCCACATCAGATTTTTTCAATAATTAGTTAGAAACTGTTGCAAATAAGTATAGAGAATTAGTTTAAATTTTTGGGATTCATAATGGGCTATTGTTATGTATAGGCTATTGCAAATCGGGTTAGTGCTTGTATGGGCTATACATATATATCATAATGTACAAAAACTGTTTTAAATACGAGACGTTTCAACACGACTTACCTGTAAGGAACATTGATCGTAATTATCGGAGCTTGTTCTCCGATATAATTACGAAACCCCCACCTCACCCAAAGAACCCAAGTGCGAAATTCGTATCACAAATAACGAAATGAGTACCTAAGTGAGCTGTGATGAGGTGTTACGCCGGGTGTTTTTTTTTTTTTTTTTTTTTTGATTACATAGCTTTTAAATATACCGACGGATATGACAATGCGACACTACATAGTAAATATATCGGAGGACAAGCTCGGAAAATTACGATCAATCTTCCTTACAGGTAAGTCGGTTCATCTTACAATTTTTTATTTTTACCTTCCGTCACCTTTAGGTAAGGAAGGTATTGTCTTTGGTCAAAAAATTCGGTGGTGAGTTTTTGATGAATAAGCACGTTTTAGGGTCCCTAGAATACGATTTTACTATTTTTACGATGATGTCTGTATGTGTGTGTGTGTGTGTGTGTGTGTATGTATGTAGGTGTGTCTGTGTGTGTGTGTAACAAAATTTTCGTCAACGATAACTGCCATACTACAATTCTAAAAATTATAATTCTTTCGTATTTCTCTTCGTTACATCCATGTGAAGAGCTGATTAGATTTTGGTTAGAATTGGACAACCGGAAGTACCCTCATTTGAAGATTTTAACAGTTTTTCTTGAAAAAACTATGTTAAATATCATTTTTTCACATTTAATGTTATTATAAATATTAAAGAATATTTTATTCTTTATACGATTTGACTGCATTTTATACTTAATATTAAATGGATATAGGGTTAAAAAATTATAAAAAAACTAAATTTCATAAAGTAGCCATAGCTATGAAAACAGCTACTATATTAAGAAAATTTTTATTGAAAGATGTCAGTGTCAAGTGAAATTGACATAGTGTCTGTCTTATTATTATTAATATTACTGGAAATATAGGATCTTTTGCTTTCTGTATGTAATTTGTATAAAATACATACAACTGCTTTAAGGTAATTTACAAGAAATAATAATAATAATAAATCTTTTTTTCTGCAGATACATTACACTGTATATAGAAAACGTCACAAAATAATAATTTTCTATACGGAATTTGCATAAAATACATGCAACTGCCGGAAGGTAAAGTACAAGAAATATAATATTTAGCAAGGAACTTTCTGTATGAAATTTGTACAAAATACATAGAACTGACGGAAGGTAATGTGCTGGCCACATCAGATTTTTTACATTTTAATAATAACTTGTTTTTTAAAAAGTTTTATTGAACAGTACTTTATATTATGAAGGTATTCACGCTCAGAATTTGACTAAAAATGTAATAGACATAAATAAATTAAATAAAAAGAGTTTCAAATGTAAAATAAACACTATCTATGTTTAAATTTCAGTGAATAAATTTACAGGCATTATATTTGAAAATAAATAAAATCTTAAAAATACAAGTGGTATTTTTGCTTTTTCTTCCACATAAGAAATAAACGATTAAATCTTTATATTTCATACAACCACATGAAACAACACTCCTAGTAAAGCTCGAAACAAACATTCAATTTATTGCGCCCATTGCCGCTTTGTAAATATTTCTGAGTATTGTTTTTCCGTCTATTTCCCCAATCGATCGGAGTTGAGTGCGGCATGTTTGGTTGTTTCGCGGATTTAATCAACTCAACAAACAATCCAGGTTGCTGAGCTGTGTACAGGTGCCTACCGCTTGCTGTAGCAAGGAGCAGGGATACCGGGCTCGGGCAAATGTATTCAGTCACACGGACACAACCGCTGCGAAACCGCCGCCGCGATGTTTGTTTATTCACGACACCAGAAGTGAAGCGGTCCAAAGGAAAACATCAAAAAGGGAAGAGTTTCATTGGCTTAATTATACCCAGGCAAATCATATTAGACGGTAGCGAAAACCTTGAATAAAATAGAAAAAAAATACATGATGTTCCTACCATCCAAACCTTACACCTAGTGATTTGCAAATTTCGGAACATATTTTATTGAAAGTTTCACAACATATTTCACTATGAATTTCAATGAAAGTTTCATATTAAAATTTCATCGAAACTTTCAATGAAAGTTTCATTTCAATTTCAAGAAACTTAACATTTGTCAGTTGAATTTGAAATATTTTTATATTACTATAGTTATCAGGAAATCGATAAAATGTGTTTAATTGTTTATAGATACATATATTTGATTTTCTGAGTACAGCAATTATTATAGTTACTGATTATTTTTTTGTATTGAGCAATCGAAGTAAATTCTTCACACAGAAGGGAAAGAAATCGAGGTTAAAGATCGAGGACTTAGGTCCTTTTAGAAATAAACAGTTTTAATTATTTTATTTTTTTAAATGCATTGAACTTACAATATTACATATTATATATAACATAGGTTCAATTAATTTTTATTTCTTTCTTTTTTTGTTTCCCAATTTTCAATTATACCTTGATAGAAGTCTTTGTATTCTTCCAGTACTCATCTGATTAGGAGTTTGCGATGTTCTATTCTAGTTTCGAGAATTGGAATTCTATCTCCTGAATTGGATTTTTGCTTTGGTAATGTTATATTTTTATTTGGCACTACTAATTTAAAATGATGATGGTAAAAGCTATGTATGTAGGTACTCGGAAGCCAATATATGCCCATACAACTTCTTCACGTGTATAATGTGATGCATCTTTGCAATCGAAAAGATTTTTTTTTCATTTCTAGGACGTGTTTGCGGTTCGTTAGAAATGCATGTTTTTTTATAATGCGATGGCCACCAAACTTTTCAATTAAAATATCAACAGTAGCAATTTCTTTTACAGTAATTTTGTTATTGTTACTGTATTTGATTTTTATCTGGGTATAGTTAAGAACTGCGTAAATTCTGTCAATTTTTGTTGGTTTTGACGTCAAAGTGATTTGTGCCGTAAAATTTTGTAAAGGCACTAAAGAGCACTAAGGAAGCACTAACTAATGACCCCAAGTTCATCAATTTATTTTAAAAACTATTTGCTAATGTGAACTTGGCAATAAAATAATTGAACGTTGTTGTTGACGTAATAGTAGTCTGTACAATTAATTATTTAAATGCATTAAGGTCCCCGTCCAATTGGGCTTGACAAACTATTCCACCAGAGGCGCAGCCATCGAATTGTTTATTTCTCGTATATCAAAACTACTTTCTTTTTCATTCACGCAGGCACACACTAAATCGCCTTTCCCCGTACCTCAGTTAGTCAATCGCTACAATTCAGTATCCGCACGGATCCCTGTGTTCTGAAAAATTACCGAGCATAGACAGTATTTGAATTTTTATATAATCTGAAATCTGACTCATTGACTGTCAGTCAAATATTGTAATTGTAATAAATAATTTAATGACAAATATTATTATAAATTAGTTGCAACAAAATTGTAATTTAATAATGAAAATAATTTTTATTATAATTGGTATACTTAATTAGTTTATTATATTTCTACATTCAACTGCATTTGAGTTGCATTTAAAAGGTGTATAAGATCTACATCTATCTCAAAGAAAAGAACTGTGGTTGCTAAAAAAATTAGTCGGTTTCGCTTTGGGATGAGTTTGTATGATTTTCTTTGTTTTTCCTTTTGCTTTGGATTTTTCTTGTGCTTCTGTAATATATTCTGGATCTTTGCGTCCTCTAGGAATTCTTTTGTATATAAGTTCATGTAAAATGCAATCGAAATAAAAAGCTGTAAGTTCAGGTAATACACAATTATTCCACAAATTTTCATCTTTTTCTATTGTTTCTATAAATAAATTTTCATTGTAAATTTGAACATAATAATACATTATATTTACAGCAATCCCGAACTGGGTGCCTTTTGTAAACATTTTACTTCACCAAATATTTATCATCGATTATTCCCAAATAATAAGAATTTTAAAAAACCATTAATGCACCGGGCATATGAAATAGGTACTACATTATATTGTGTTATTATTATTACCATCAATAGGGGCACCTAAAAAACCACGCTTTACATCCATATATAAACCACAAGGTTTTACCTCAAGATACATTTTATTCTGAAATAATGCAATCGCTACAGACTCTTTTGATTTGTCATGTTTAATAGCAGGTGTGCTAATATGTGTAGTATATAAAATTTGTTTCACCAAATTATACAAAATGTTTATTTTATTGAATTTGTAATTTTTTTTCCTATGGACTGACATATTTCATTTTATACTATTTTTTCAAATAATCATTTTCATATAAGTTTTCGGCTACAATATATAATTTAAAAATATATTAAATATATCTGCCCCTAGACACAAGTATTTAATATTGAAAAAGTATAAATTTATTGAATTAGCCTAATATACAACAATTTAATAAACATTAACAATAAACAAAAATAAAAAAAAAAAAAAAAAATCAACACAACATTAAATATTACACGGAAGCACACCAAGTCATCTACCATCTAGGGGTTTTTCATCACACGTCAGGATCCGCACACCCACTCATCCATTGGTCCTGAATTAATTAATCTAAAATCTTCCAAATTAGTCCTTAGATTGGTGTAAAACACACATGTACAGTTACCATTTTAAAATATTTTTTCTTATATTCAGCTTAGTTTATTGTAGTCATCTTGGACAATTTTTTATTATTTGACGATTTTCACTCTGTGATCTGTGTTTTTTGACTATTTATTTATTTATTTTTTTAAATGTCCGACTTGATTGTATCTACGCTTATCCACACGTGTATTTTTTCCTTCAACTCGACCATTCTGTAAGTTTCATGTTTAGTGTTTTGTAATCTAGAATTTTATAATTATATTGTGTTCTCATTTACTATTTCCTCTGTATATATATTGTAGAGCCCTGAAGAAGACTATTGTATAGTCGAAACGTCGGCGTGAATAAATTGTAATATTGACTGCCAGTCCGAAACTTTATTTATTCCATCCCCAACACAGTCGACCATAATTTTTTGAATTATTGAATTTTGTTCACTGGTTCGCAAATGCAATAAGAATTACGAAAATACTACTTCAGACGGCAGCCTTAAAGAGCACTAACGAAGCACTAACCAATGACCCCAAGTTCATTAATTTTTTACCTTCGGTCATCATTAGGTAAGGAAAGTATTGTCTTTGGTCGAAAATGTCTATGAGGAGTTTTTAATGAATAATCGCGTTTTGATTACATTTTATACTTCATATTCAATGGATATAGAGTTAAAAAATTATAAAGAAATTAAATATCATAAAGCAGTCAGCTGTGCTACGAGTAGAGCAGCCATGGAAACATCTGCTGTATAAAGATTCTGAATGACAAATGTCAGTGTCATGTTCAATTGACATAGTATGTACGTGTTATAATTTTACTGGAAATATACCGAATCTCTTACAAGAAACTTTATGTATGGAATTTGTACAAAATACATAGCTCTGACTGAAGGTAATGTAATGGAAATATGGAATCTTTTGCAAGAAACTTTCTATGTGGAATTTGTACATAATACATAGAACTGACGCAACTGACGGAAAGTAATGTGCTAACCACATCAGATTTTTTTAAAAAAAAACCTGTTTGCTGATGTGAATTTGACAGAAAAATAATTGAACGTTGTTTTTGATGTCATAGTGATATTTGCAAAAACAATTTAAGGGCATTAAAGAGCACTAACGTAGCACTAACCAATGAGCCCGAATTCAATAATTTATTTTAAAAACTGTTTGCTGATGTGAACTTGGCAAACAAATAATCTAACGTTATTTTTGACGCCATAGTAAGTTTTGAAATAAAATATGTAAAGGCACTAAAGAGTACTAACGAAGCACTAACCTATGACCTCAAGTTCATTAATTTATTTTAAAAATTGTTTGCTGGCGTGAAGTTGACAGGAAATAAATCGAACGCTATTTATGACATAATGGTGATACGTACAATAAATTTTGTAAAGGCACTAAAGAGCACTAACGAAGCACTATTCGATCGTACAGTTCGTTTCGTTAGTGCTTCAATTTGTTTGCCCAGTTCACGCATCTGCTTACGAACTAGATGTAAGGAGTTGGGAACGCATAAGAGTGAGAAAGATAGATTTATACATAGCGCGAGAATTGTGCGCAAACTCACAAGGTGCTGATGAATGTCTTCTCCACAGGCGTAGTGGATGTAGCTTAAATACGGAGGTTTCAATTATTTTCATTAAGCAGATTGAAAAATCATTTGTGCGCGATTTGTGTAGCACGGAATACAAATGAATGATTTTATTTCTTTTCCGTAATTATTTACTGCACTATGAAAAAAGCATAGATACACCTATGCTATTTATTGGCGTTTGCGCAGTTACTTCTTGCTATGAAAAGTTTTCTTTCTTTCCCCTACTTACGACAATGTATAAATCTATCTTTCTTACTCTTATGGTGTATTCACAAATGAAAATTAGGTTTATGCGGGTTTATGGTTTTTGTTTAGATTTAAGTAAATCATTCATATATATATGCAAGTTTAATTTGTACTGACATCTATGTAAATGTTTCAAAAACAAGATTAAAATATCGGTAGAGCAATACTCAATAGATACCCGTGCGCCGTGAAACTGTCATTCGCTTGGCATTATTGGTTATATTTTATATTTCAGCAATTAAGTTTTGCCAGTCTTTTTGTTCTTCTCGCATTTGATTTAGAGGCCGAATCTACCAAGTGAATACTAAATAAAGATGGATGTATATTTCTATGTCGTTTTAGACTCCTTCTGATTGGTGAAGTTTGACGTCACAAACTGAATTATAAAGCTATAGTTTGGACCTTGCAATAGCTTTACGATTTGGATTTAGAGACACTAAATTCTAAAATGTGAATGGAGTCATAACATAATATGTGGCGAAGGTCTTTAAATATAAAGTATAAAACATAAGTCTATACATGATGTTCATTTGTGAATGTACTTTTAAGCGTTCCCTACAAATGTATTGTGTAGCAAAGGGTTTCTTACATCTAGTTCGTAAGCTATATGATCTAAGATTCCAGCATGTAGATTAACCAAACATAACTTGCACGTATAGATAAGTGCAGGCGCATGCATGTCATCTGCGCAAGTCTATTGCAGAAAGTTGGGCAGCGCATGCGCAGTATAGCTTATAAAAGTTTCAAGAAAATTACGTCTTGAAACTTTCATTTTTGTAATTTTTCAGTTCAAACTTTCAATATAAAACTTTCAAATGGCACATCACTAGGTACACCTGACACCGTTGGGGTCTCGTGTCCGTGACACAAAAGTGACTCATGTGGTGCACTCTCCACGCCAGCAATGAGTGTCTGTGCTGTAACGCTTGGTAAACGCCCACACGGTGCGAATATTGACGCACCCAGTAATGATATATTTATATTTTATTACTGACACCGTTCTATGAAACACCAGCTTTTCTTGCTATTTGTGGTAAACTATTGCCCATATCAGCCATTGAGTCAGACCAACCTTAGCTCAGATGGTTAGAGCAGAACGTTACTTCGACAAAGTAACGGCTCGGGTTCTAATCCCGGTAGCTGACATAATCCTTTTAGAATTTATTTCGTTCATATTGCCCTCATCTTTCAAATAAATGGGATCTCGTGGCCGCGTGCCTGAGTGTCTGGTCGCGAATCTGGGGAACTGGGTTCGATCCCGACCGACGCCAAATATTTCTAATTTTAAATGACACAAAATTGACCCCTGTGGTACACTCTCCACTCCAACAATGCGTGCCTGTGAGGTGACACCTGATAAACGCCCGCACGGTACAAATATGTCATCATCATTACCGAAAACTTTGTACAAAGAGCAGATTGACACACCCAACAATGGGTAATATGCCGTGATGATTTATTTACTTATTTATCTTTTAATTTTTACACAAATATTGTGAGGTACTTTTGTTTTAACCTTCCGTCACCTTAAGCAGGGGAGATATTGTCTTTCGTTAAATAATTCGATGACTGGGTTTTAATGAAAGAATACATTTTAGGGTCTTTAGAATAATACACACTACAACTCCAAAAATTACAAGTCTTTTGTATTCCTCGGTTTAATATTCATATGTATGGTGCTGAAATTTTCAAGTATGAGAATTTCAAATTAATATAATGGAAATTTGTTTAAATTTTATGTGTTACATCCTTGTATGTATATTTAAAGCTAGCTGTCCGATACGTAGTAGATATCTGGTGATACCTAATTACACATATTTGATTTGAAAGGCCGATGCGTGAATGGCGTACTCAACCCGAGCTCTTCTGGCTTTGGTGCAGTAATGAACGTTCTGGAGTGGAGTGCTGGAAGCTGGATGTGTGTTGAGTGTCAATCCTCATCCGTAGTATCAACGTACGAAATCAATACCGGCTTACAGATTTGCACATGTGATTGGTAAGAAAAGAGATGAGGAAATATCTCAATGTAACCAATATATCACTGGTTGCAGTATCACCTGTAAATTACTATATTGCATCTGGTATAAGATTGCAGTGAGGGCGGAGCTTGACGAGAGCGGTTTACGCAGCAACATTTTAAACTTAAATACGAATCTAATGGCTCGATTCTAAACATTACATCGATGTAAGCGCTGTAAGCCTTGTGTGAATCCATGGTAACCAAAACGTAGTGAAAATGCTATTCTGAACAAAGATGTATACACTGTAACTTTACATCGACGCTGTAAAATTTACGTTGGCTCTTTTTCGCGAAGGAACGCTTACAGTTGTCGAATTATTTAAAAAATTAATAAAAATTTTGGCAAAATGAATAATGATGTACCATTATTTATTTTTTATTAATTGAGGAAAAGTTTCGAGGGTTATTTTATAATAATTAAAATGTGTTATACAGGGTGTCTTGGAAATATGGGGACATGCGTTAACCACAGATTCCTGGGCTCAAAATAAGACGATTTAACTAAACTTACCTGTATCCGACAGTGCACCGTTTAGCAAGTATTCTGCTTCAAAGTCCTTCTAAAAAAATAATATTGCATTTTATAATAACGAAATGCTTTGTTCGATTTGAATGAAATTTGGTATGACAATCCATATGGACATAATTCATCTTGTAAGATGGTATTTGTTATTGTCAGTGAACCACTAGTATATGAAACTTGAGTGTCGCGACCAAGATTAGACCATAACTTTTTAATGACAACGCCAATAATGTAAATTTACTGTTTTTTCAGAAAGATACATTCAATAGTAAACTTTCATGTCTGTGCGTAAGTTATGATATCTGTAACGATTTAGTCAGAAAAAAAATAAAATGTAAGTGACTGCGCCGTGTAATTTTTAAAATAAATTTTATCTAGCGGTCTATCCAAATGTCAAACTATTAATATTTAATGACAAAAACAATTGTTTATGAGTTGTCAATCTTCTAAAGTAGCCTAGGAGTGAGCTAACATTATTTAATCGTAATAATAATTATAGCAGTAAAATACTATAAGGCCGAACAAACTAGTTTTAAAATTTGGCAAAGGAAATTTTTGACATTATTGGGGTTGCCATTAAATAGTTATGGTCTATTCATGGTCGCGACACCCAAGTTTTATACACTAGTGGTTCACTAACAATAACAAATATTATCTTAAAAGATGAATTATATCCATATGGATTGTCATACCAAATTTCATTCAAATCGTACAAAGCGTTTCGTTATTATAAGCAAAATTAATTTTTTTTGGAAGAACTTTAAAGCAGAATACTGGCTAAACGGTGCACTGTCGGATATAGGTAAGTTTAGTTAAATCGTCTTATTTTGGGCCCAGAAATTTATGACGAAGCCATGTCCCACTATTTCCAAGACACCTGTATAATTTAAAAATAATTTTTTAAAATTCCGGAAATCAAATGAGAATTACATGCGTGCATGCAGAAAATATTAGTTTTTCCACAAAAATTTATGCCACAAATAGGATGAATTGAGCTCCCATATCCAAAATTATTTTAACTTTGCGAATAAATCTTTCCATTTGTTTATTAAATAATTTTCAGACATTTTCGAATTACTTGTTCCTCTGCGAAACGTATAATCCTTCTCCATTTCACTTATGTACATATATTGCATATTGGTCATCAGTTGTACTACGTTTTCTTTTCTTTGATTTTCTGAGAAAGAAAGGTGTTTAGTATTATTTGATTTGTTTTACACTCTATTAAGAAAGTACTATAACAAATATATAATATAAAACTAACATTTTACAAGATAACTGCATATTTTCCATCATCTTGCAGACTTGCAGCTGACATGAATGACACTAATGACAGTAATAACAAAATAATGATGAAGTTAGCTGTAATGTACGTAAGCTGTATATCATTTACAGCGGTGCATTGAGAATAGACATTTTTCAGTGCGATGTAATTTTTATACTTACAACGCAATGTAAGCTACATCAATGTAACAAATGTAGCCTTACATTGCTGTAGTTTAGAATAGAGGCATACGTTTTATTTCGATAAAATAATAATATTACAATAACTGAAACATTCAAACACATCATTTGGAGGTGGAACATCTTCAATATCATCCATTTGAGGACCATTTTGATTAGGCATGCGAAACTGCATAAATAATAAAATATTTTTGGCTGTTATTGAGAGATGCTGTCTTTTGTATTTATATTAACTTTTTACGCTATATTATTAGTTATATATAGTTATTTTTATAATAAAATTATTTATTTTAGTTACATTAAATTTAGCTAGACTCATTTATTGTACACAAATGCAGAAAAACGTTGCAATACTCACATAATATTGAGACAGTTTAAAACTGTCTCGCGTTTGCTTTGCATCAATCACAACCCGTGAAATGTTGTCTCTATACCATGCTACACTGCATTCTTAAATCAGATACAGTATAATAATGTAGTCTTATTAATAACTTTAGCATACATCATTTCACTTTTCTTTTTGCTATTAAGAAAAATTTTCCAGCGAGCCCCTTGCTCGGATGTTATAGATGATCTTCGTTTCACCCCCCACTTATATACTTAGTCTGTAGTTTTTTCTGTAGTTACATATTTTTGTATACAGGCTGTTTCCTTTAAAACAACCAGTGCTTTTTTAGGCGAACTAATGACTTTAGAGAAAAATGTTCTATACAAAAAATTATCAGAAATACGAGGCTAATTTATTAGTAACCACAAACCGAAAGTTGGTTCTCAAATACTAGAATAAAATTATAATTTTTTAAATGGTACCCTATATAATTTTTTAGTCCATTCGAGAGTGACTTTTCTTTCTGATTTCAACGTTATAAAAACTGTATAGGGTTGTAAAACAATTATTTCGAAAAAAAATGTATTAAAAATTATAAATAATTTTACAACATTGGAATAGGCTATGCAATATGATACGACTGATGCTTAGATTAGATTAGTAGAAAAGCCATTTTTCATTATATTATTTTTAATTTTGAATGCAATTTTCCTCGAAATAATTGTTATACAACTCTATACAATACTTATATATTTGAAAAAATTATCTAATGAACTATAAAAAAATGTACAGTACTATTTAAAAAATAAAGTTTTTCTACCGTTTGAGAATCACTGGTTAAATTTTCGGTTTGTTATTACTAGATAATTAGTCCCTTATTCTTGATAATTTTTTGAATATAACATATTTCTCTAAAGTCATTAGTTCGCCTAAAAAAGCGCTGGTTGTTTTAAAGGAAACAGCCTGTGTACATAGTATGCATTCTTTCAATAACAGTTGAATAAACACGTAAACCAAATCAAATCTATTTATTCTATCAGCATGTAACCTTCGGGTTCAAACAAAAAATTATGTGTATAGATATACAGTGTGTTCAAAAAAATTCCTAACTCGGAGTAGGCTTTGAACAAAGACACGTATGTCAATTTAAAAATATTTAATTAAATGTCAATTTGACATGAGATATTGTCAAAAATGTTATCTAAAGAAATTAAAGCTTTTCTTTTTGAATCTTATTTTAGAAATGGAAACAAATTAGAAAACGGCGAATGTGAATATACTGTATCCTTCTTTATTGTCTTTTCTCCTTAATATTACATTTTAAGATCAAATTTAACAACTTGACTTTTGAATTAAATAATGATCAGACATACGTTTCACTGTTCATAGCCTACTCCGAGTTAGGATTTTTTTTGAACACACTGTAGTTACTCTTATGAGACTGGCAAGCAAAGGAACACAATCTCAATAGAAATAATAATTTATTGGATTTATGAAGCGAAAGTTAAAGCAGCAAAATAAAGCTTCAAAAGAAAATAAAAACTTTCTACTGCAATAATAGATTATAAGGACCAAAATAATTGCATAATCTGATATGACTTGGCTAGAAAATTACATTTCGTCAGTTCTTGTTTTACTTATTATAAATAAATTCAATTCAAAAAGACATCATCATAAAATTGTAAAATCTTGTTCTATGACCATAAAACGTGCTCATTCATTTAACACCCACCAATGAATTTTTTGACCATCTACAATGGCCCGTAATCTTACTTCCGATTGAACATTCAAAGGATTTAATTCAACTTACACTATGCACAGTGATAGTCTTTTTGTTATACGCGCATTGAACGTCCATTCATGGAAAATAATATAGGCGAATACTTCATTTCCTTTAGTAAACGAGTATTTTAAGTATACTTCGATGCAATATTGTCAATTTAAACCAAGTTCAATATATAACTTACGTTGGTGTAATAGGCTATTAATCCAAGATTTTTAAGGTAGGAAGATATGACCTCAAAGAATGTTGCAACATTCTAATACTTAGAAGTTTTAAAGTAGTGTAACCACACGATATTACAGGCCTTAATGCTTATCCCTGCTCAATGCGTCACGTTAAACTATGAGGCCAGCGCACTAATCTAGCCTTCTAAAAACAGTCGAGCTACAGCAGTCAGCGTGAGTGGGTGCACGCTACATCGCAGCACGGAACGTCAAATTTCGATTGTTTTTCGTTGAAAGAAATTGCAAAAATGGTTTTAAAATGCTGTGTGCCAATATACAGAAGCAATTACGGTTAACGGCTAAATTGATATACCTGACATTAGAGATATTAGAAGCTAAACAAGTTTTCCTAATATATGGTGAATGTATATCATGCAGAACATCAAATTTGCTTAAGAATATTTTTTTTGAGATATTCAGTAACATTTTACTAAATAATTATGGAAAAAGCTGTAAAGAACAAATTTGTTTAACAAAAAAATATAATAAAATAAATAAATTAGCGAGCACCTAAATGTATTTTACTCCAAAGTAATGGTTATTTTAAATGGATGCCTATATAATATGCATATACTTATAAATGTCATTCATTTTTAGTTTCATTATTATCATTGTCGTATTATGTTATGTTTTATATTATTTTCATTTGTTAGCTCCAGATCTAAAGATTTTAAATGATATTATTATTATCTTTATTATTTCTAGTATTATTTAAACAACAATAAATAATTTAAAGTAAAACATGAGTTTATTCGTAAATTTAGGCCATTTATAATTCGTTTTTTATTTAATTTGTTTAGTTACGTATATAAAATAGTTATTATATAATATTTGAATAGTTATTTACGAGTTCTACTCGTATATCTTTATAAATCACATTTTACAATCCTATTTGTTTAAAATTCCGTATACTTCCTAGGCCTAGAACAAATTCAACGCATTACGTTTGATAATATTGAAGCGGGTCCGTTTTTTTGCCGGTCAGTATACATACATAGCAATTAATAAGAAAATTTACGAAAAAAAATGTTTCATTTGTCTTCTATATTAATGCTAGAAAAGAAAATAAACATGACTGAAATGAGTATATTTTCCGTTACTAATACATGGCATTCTAATCTTCCACCCACCTGCTGTAGTAGAAAAATGTCAATTTATTGTCAAAAACAGTAAATTAAATCTAACAATCTCCAAAATTGCTTCTTAATAAATAATACACTAATATAAATTTAAATTTATTCGAATTTATCTGAAAATATAATTATAATGCAATTTTCAATAGTTCGAAAATAATGGAAGTTGAGATGACGAGATGCGTTTTCAGGTAACACATCGAGTCCGCAAACTGTATATTCAGATGATTTTCGAAGGCCGAATTGTATCTGTTAAGATTATCCAACAAATCAACCAACTATACTCTTACAAAATGTCAAAAATATTACTTCTTCATTATATCCATGGGTGATATAATTACATATGCTTCATCTATTTGCGGCCGAAATACCACGAGTTGTGTTTCGCGAAACACAACTTAGCAACGCAAATAACCGATGTTATACAGCGTAACTAAGAAAAATTGAGCTATCTGATTGGTTTATATTCCGATGAGTTGTATAGTCGTATCACATCAAATTGGTAAAACCTAGGTTTAATGCGTCAATCGTAGGTTTCTTTAGTAACATAATATACACTTACCAACATGAACATACATTTACTAATTTTGCGCTTTTACTATTACTACGAGTAGACATGTAGAGTCCGCTGAATTCACAATCTCGCACTCTGTTTACCAAGTTAGAAAAACATTTCTAAACTTGGTGGCAGAATTAAAATTCCAGTGACGACTTTGAGCACGTTTTGCGGCATTATTTTATTTACTGCCCGTGTGCTTTGCTCTCCTACTATGCTATTCTACTCCCACACAAAATCCCACGCAGTATTATCACTGCGGACAATTAAACACCTTTCGATGCGTTCCGGGAATTTCAAGCAGAAGGACCGGGAATCAGAAAGCAGGAATCTGTTTTTGCACGAATGTGTTTTCGTAGAAAGGAATGGATTATTGGGGGTGATTATGTAACACGAGGGGGGTCTCCTTCGATGATGATTGAAGAGGATGATGCTAATACAATACTGATTCTTACAACGATGATACACTTTCACTAACTGGTGATAAGGAAGAACACACATACACTTCACTTTATAACTTTAACTTTAAACTGGATGAACACTACGGACATGAACAAATACTTGTGATTTTACTAACTAACTTTATTTACATGATTAGAATATTAACTAATTAAACATAACTATTACTAATAAGTTACATTCCGTAACCCAGCGGGCGAGCGTCGCCCCAAAACTAAAAGACCCTACATGTCTCGTCAAAACACGTCTTCCCGACGGGACGAACTGATTTCCGACTCTTCCATGTTTATCCCATGGTTATCTAAAACCGACTCTTACATGTTAACTCCACGAGTCTCTAATGTCGACTACCTTAAAACAAAAACGCTATCTTCAGGACAGGATTATCTTAGGGGTACGGGGTGCATAGGCGAGGTCATCCAAAGTCACGCACGTATACACAATAATTTCTAGATTAATGATAAACAAATAAATGTCGTGACTATCATAATACAATATAAATTTTTAAACTGAATTTTGACTTAAATAGATAAACAGAGTTAAGATATGAATATTGAAACTATAATTTAGAAAAGTTTATAAAAAGTTATTTATCTATTATTGCTCTTACCCTCGCCTTGTCACAATTACTAGGAATAAGAAATTGTTATAAAAATAAGTTTCTCTGTTCGGAATTAGACTATCTTCTACCGTAAAATTATTATGTTTAGAAAAACTAAGAAAAAAAAATACTATTTTTTTGCATACTATAAGAAAAGTACATTACATTTTAATTAAATTTATAATTATTTTAAAGTCGAACATAATGTTTTCAACGCATTTTTAATTTATTTAAAATAATTGTAGTTCATTTTTTCCTCAATAGTTGGCATTACTGGATTTAAAATTTATACGTTTACATGACATGCATACTGTCGATTGCCCATGGGGTGTTTTGCCATTATGACAATTTTTTTTATAGGTTACCTATGTTTATATTATGCTTTGTTCCATTTAAGCCATTCAGTATTGTAGAGAATAGAATTTTAAAATCTCCGATAGGCTGAAATTGGAGACAAGAGACAAGTTTACCCAATGTAATTTCGGCTACTTAAAATTCGCGCCAATGTCAGCGCCATCTGCCGAATGGTGCAAATACAACAGAGTATAAACAAAAATCGTTACTGATATTAATGGATGAAAGAGACAATAATTGCAAAAAATAATACTGATTTTTATGGATTAAGTTGGTAACTATAACTGCTAGTAGAAGCGGACAAAAGGGGTACCTATATTTGCTGAACTTACTTCCTTTATTTCAAGATAATCGTGAAAAATGCTGCACTTATCTCCTTTAGCTACTCGTATCTTTTTTTATATGTGATAAAATTACAAAAGTCGGAGGTAAATGCACATTAACATTTGCAACCATCATCAAGTAATGAAATTTACCTCCTTCATCCACTCAACTTTTCAATTAATTTTTCTGTTTTTAGTTTGTTTAAATTTCAGTTGTAATATTGATGAGTATATATCAGCCAAATATTTTTTTAAATATTATTTTAATAATAATATTATGCAATAAATCGAATTTTTGGTGCTAGCCTTTAATTTTCTGTAACGCTACAAAATTGTAAATTCATATTCATATCAACGTTTGTTTAAAAATACATTTAATGACGTATAACGTAAATTTTCTTAGGTACTTTTTTTAACAAGTGCTTCATTATTCCCGGTATTCCATCTAAAATCCTACTTGGTGTACCTTACATCGAATTTTCAATTTATATACTGGAAATATATTAAGTTTTACATTGATATTCAAGTAATAAGTTTTTTCGTACAACAGTCATAAACCATCACAAACTATTCTGAGCATGCGCATCTGTTCAAAAGTTTCCGGACAAGAGAAATTTTAAATCTACGATTAAAAATCATTTGTTCGTTCAGCAAAATATTTCAGTCCCTGATCAGTTCACAATCGTTAGAACAGTCCGCGGATTTTAAAGAAATTTTTATCTTGTGACATGCCCACTGAAATTTTTGGCTATTAGCGAGAATTGTTGTTCCTGCGTAGTAGCTCAAGTATAAATTTAAGAAATCCAGAAAGAAACGCAGGATATTAATTTTAAAAAATAAAGTAAGGTTATAATTTCATTCCGTGACAATGACAAATACCAGGTGCTAATAATAACAATAACCTTTCTTTCTGTTCGCAGAGTCAGTTTGAAATCAGTTTCAAACTACGCACGCGTACTGAAAAGTTAGCAAGTCGTTGCTATTTTGTTATGCGAACAAACCTATTATTTGTTTAATATATCAGTTAACTTGTTCGCAAATTAGCATTGCATTTAAATACAATTATGTAACACACATTACAGTTTTAAACATTAAATTAGTATACCATGTAAACCTAGTAATTTCGTTATTATCTAGTTACAAACTTCTACCTTATACTGAATTGTAAACCTCTTATAACAGCTCTGTCTCTTAGTGGTTAGGAAGGTTTTTACGGGCTCCGCCCGTTAAAAAATTTACAGGCTATGTTGAAACAACAGCAACATATATACAGTTCTATTTATTCGTTATTTCTGCCATTTATTTTCAAAGACTATTTCGATCAAATAGTTTAATGTTTTGTGGTGTGTTTCAATAATTTTTTCAAGTTATTTACAATTCAGTATATCATAAAACATTGTACAATGCTCAACCGTTACCCGAAATTTACGTGCTCGTCCGGAAAGTTCTAAGTAACGGTTTTGCAATGTAAATTAATATGATGACGTGCCTCCTCTACATAAATATTTTTACTATAACACGCATATTGATGTTAGAAGGAGCTTCATTCTTAAACGAATTTTGGTGATATTTTGTTATTTGAAATTGGCATGACTGTAGTAAATATACTGAATATCGAGGCAACGGACAGAATAAAAATCACAAATCACTGTCACCGACCAAATAATTCTGCCAAAAATTTCCCTTAATGAAAATTGTTAAGTATTTTTACAAAAAAAATAATTATGTAAATAAATGGAAGCCTCAACAGAGATAATAGTATAAAGCACATATTACAAAAGGATATCCAAGCACTTGTTCGTTCGCCCATTCGCCACTGCGCGGTCGTGAGCTAATTTGGAACTCGTGCTAGAATACGTTGGCCTCTGTAACTTATGATTTAATATACCATTGTAAGATGTGAGAGCTATTTAAGATAATTATTTTATTATACGAGAACTGCTCACTTCAGTAATGTCATTCTGAAAACTATGTTATTTATCTCAAAATATTCACATTTACAGTCAATACATTTTTGCACTCTAAGGAACCATATTTCAGAACATTTTTTATGTTATCTGTTCTTTGAAAGTTTTGACAGCTTCATTAGCTTAAGTAAAACGCATAATTTGTCGTTGACCGAAGGAAATAGTAAGAAGTCGTTGAGTGCCAAGTCAGGACTATATAGTGAATGCTCGTTTAAATATACTACTGATCGAGTGACTATTTATGGACGAGAATTATCATGATACAGTATGACTCGTCCTCTTGGTCGGTTATTACGGATCTTTTGAAGGACTGCAGGCAAGCATACCGTAATATACCAATCAGAATTGACCGTACTATAACCATCCAGTGCTATACTTGCAACATGGCCATTAATAACAAAACAAGTAGCGATAGCGACTATCTTTTTGTTACGACTTTTTTCACGAACAACTTTTATTGGAGCAGACTGCTCCTTTTTACCGTCCGTCACCTTTAGGTAAGGAAAGTATTGTCTGGTCAAAAAATTCGGTGGTGAGTTTTTGATAAATAAACACTTTTTAGGGTTCCTAGAATACGATTTTTACGATAATGGCTGTGTGTGTGCGCGCGTGTGTGTGCGTGTGTGAATGTGTCTGTGTGTGACAAAATTTTCTAATGCGATAACTAATACTAGAATTCCAAAAATTATAATACTTTCGTATTCCTCTTCGTTACATCCATATGAAGTGCTGATTAGATTTTGGTTATAATTGGTCAACCGGAAGTGCCCTCATTTGAAGATTTTAATAGTTTTTCTTGAAAAAACGATGTTAAATATAATTTTTTAACATTTAATGTTGTTATAAATATTGAAGAATATTTTATTCTCTATACGATTTGGATGCATTTTATACTTCATATTAAATGGACATAAAGTTAAAAAATTATAAAGAAATTAAATATCATATATTAGCCAGCTATGCTATAACAGCTGCTATATTAAGAAAATTCTGAATGAAAGATGTCAGTGTCAAGTGCAGTTGACAGTAAGTTTGTGTTATAATATTATTGAAAATATAGGATCTTTTGCTAGAAACTTTCTGTATGGAATTTGTATAAAATACATACAACTGCCTTAAGGTAATGTCCAAGAAATAGAATCTTTTGCAAAGAACTTTCTGTATGACATATATAGAAAATACATAGAACTGACGGAAGATAATGTGCTGGCCACATCAGATTTTTTGGTGATCAAGCGAATGGTTCCAACTTTTGTCGTATGTCCCAACGTTATAATTAAACAAGGTGAAATGATCCACAAACAAAGAGTAAGAGAATCTAGTAAGGATAGTAATACATCGCTAAGTCAACGAAAATTTCACAATCTGGCCGCAGCGTTTTATAAAAAGACAGAATTTGATTACGACATAGGTATATATAAAGTATACTCTATTTGGTTTAAGATTGCAGTGGTGGGCGGAGCTTGTTGAAATTGGTTTACACAGCATCATTTTGAGGGTAAACGAATCATGTTATTTCGATAATAAGATAGTTACATTACAATAATCTAAACATTTTCTGACACACAATTTTCAGATGGAACATATGAGGACCATTCGATCAGATATACGAAACTGAATAAAATATAAAATATTTTTGACAGTTATTGACAGGTTGTGTGTCTTTCGTAATAAAATTATTTAGATATTTCACTTACATTCACTTCAGCTGGCCTCATTTATTATACTAATGCATTAATATGTTGCAATATTTACATAATATTGGAACAGTTTAAAATTGTCTCACGTTTGCACAAATCACAAGCCGTGAAATGTTTTCTTTATACCACGCTACACTTTTTAAACCAAATACAGTATATTTATTTTTTTAAAAAGACGTCACTTTATATTTCCTAAAATTCTATTGTTGTCTTCTTGTGTTTTGGTTAACTAAAAGAAATAGGACAATAGGACCGTCGTTTATGTGACATTTTTTGCTCGAAATGACCTACCACAAACTGATGTTACAAATCATCTAGTCGAGATTATTACTTTTTGAATTACGTAGTGTATTTCTAATTAAATTATTGATTAATTTTGCACTTGTTTTATTTTGTGCATCAAAGTGAATAATTTTTATATCCCGTGAAAATAAATGATGTTTGAGTTAATGCTTCGCGCGTGGACAATACAGTTGACAGTGGGATTGAAGCGTCATGTGCAGAAATCGAATCCTAGCTAATGGCAAATGACAGCCATTTAGCATTGGAGTCGTCGCTTCTCTCCCCGTCTTTCTAAATTTGTTGGCGAATCCAATACAACCATTATGACCTACATCGAGAAATTCGCTAAACTGCATTTTTCAAATTTATTATTCCAGTTCAACGAGCGATTTCCAAACTTTCCAAAAAGGATATTGAGATAGAAAAAAATCAGAGTACATAGAAACGTCACAACACTTTTGCTGGAGAATATTTTACCATTAGACAGTCTGGATGCGACCTGTGATTTATGTTTTAAGAAAAATCAAAAAGGATGCAGAAACAGGCCATGATTTATTCTTTTTGCCTCTCGCCAACTTTTCACGGCTGAGTATTAATCTAACAAGATTTTCTACTATAATTGAATTACACACATTTATTAATATTAAACACATTTTCGCAATATAAAACGCATTTTTTGCTCGTTCTATGTTTGCTTTTAGGAACATGCACATTTTGAGTATCAGCGCGAGTGACATTCTTATGGATATTTCCATATTTCGCGAAAATAATAAAATTTGCAAATTTATTTTGAGTTTTTTGCAATTATTTATAAATATTATACATCGTAATATATTGAAATAAATGAAGAAATTATTAAAAGTATTACAGGTGATGTGTTTTATTGAAAAAAGTTAAAATATCAACGAAGGTATAGGAGCAGAAAATGCAGGATGTTTCAAAATTTTGGGTACAAATTTTAAGGGTTCTAAATGACCACAAAGAACAAAAGAAGCTTAATCAACTTGAGTCATATCTTCAATAGGTTCCGAGATAGGTATAAGGATATAAGGCAGTGAAAAATAAGTTTTACCTCTACTATCTCGAAGACTATGAGTTAAGACTTCGTCAAATGTTTTGGCGACCTTGACCAATATGTAGTTTTCAAATAAATTCATGACTATTAGAAATTGAGAAAAATGTTTCTTATATAATATTGTTGTATTCATTTTAGTCACCACTTACTAAATAGTTTTAAAGTTTTACCTGAAGTTGTGAAACAACCTTTACAATTTTTATAAGAATATTATGTGAAATGTGTAAACCATTCTATTATATTTAGTTCAGTGTATATTCTGAAATATTAGTCAGATTTTACAGGATGGACATCTTAACTACTGAAATTACGATGAAAGACACAGAAGCTTGACGATGTTATCGTTTTGTTGGATTCGCTGTAAATGAAGAAAATTCTTAATTAAAAATAAACCAGGCTCTAAACAGAAGTTGGGAAAGCAAAATTCAAATTTTAACACAATTTTCTGCTTTAACGTACAGAATGTAAATTGTTCCAGTAACTTGTATTATATCTTGTTCAATATATAAAATTAGGTACGAAACATATTTATGCAATTCATTGTTTGAATTTGAATCATAAGATATCTTTTACAAGGAGAAACTATGTAAACATATTAGTAGACAATATCTGTTGAAAAGTTTTTTTTAAAGTATCTTTTCCCTTTCCGCATACTATCTTCTAGGAAATTCCTTAAATTTGGTACTTCAATCGATATTTTATAAGAATTATTACATACTCCAATGCACCAAATATTATTTGACGTCACCATTTGCATTCATTGCGAATATTTTATAAAATAGATATTATAAAATATTCTGGCAAAAAAAAACATAACCTTCTAAGTAAGAAGGTTATGCAAAGTATACCTACCAATAATTTCATTTCTCCCGTTGGGTTGGCGCTCATTATTATGTGTAGGGGAGACCGGTGTCAATTGTTACAAAATTTAAATTTTTATTTTTCACGTGTTAACGTTACATTTTGAAATTTTGAAATTACCTATATGAGAATCTATCCACCTTAGTGAATAATATTTTGAATTTTAAACTTTTGAAAATGTGACAAATATAGAAGTATAAGGATTTTTAGTCAGGCATTACAAATGTTACAATTCACACCTAACTGGTGTCAATAGTAACAGGGCAAGTGTTCATTGTAACAAATTTTAGCAGTGATGTAATATGATAAAATAACAGATAAAAGAAGAAATTATTGAAAAAATAAACATTTATTTATTACCTCAGAAAATACAAAATTCAGATGACTCAACTAAAATCAAACAAAATATATATTCTGTTGGTAATACGGACCATTTTGACCAATGCCTTTAGTCGCTAACGAAATTGCAGTTTAGGTAAACATAAAATAGGTCTTTCTTCGTACAATTTAACTTGCCCGGTGTCCAAATTTTACATTTTCGCCACTGCAACCAATCTCCTGTGCTCAAAAAATATGGGCCAATACGAGTACATATCAGAGAGTTTCCTCATCGGAGCCATCTGAAGAGTAATCTGCGACTGTTACTTTCGGAACTGTTTTTCGTCTTTTTGCTATTCTTCTTTTATGTTTTCGATAGCAGTGGTTTTTTCTTGTAATTTTTATCATGATCAATACTGTACTTAATTATTAAACACGTTACAATCGACACCGTGGCATGTGTTACAACTGACACCGCTTAACTTATAAAGATATTATTTGCTTTTTTGTATTTATTAGGTAATAATTCGAAATGTTTTTTAATGAAAAATAAAAGCAGATATAACTCAAAAACTCATCCTTAACTTGAAATATTTCCGAGCAGAGCACTTATAGTGTTTTAGAAACAATATGAGCCAATACCTGTATTTACTTTTTTGTCGATTTACAGACATTCGTCAGAAACAGACGTCGTATTTGCGCGTATGTACTTACACTAAATACCAAAGAGCTATGACTCTTTCTGCTTCACTCTGCAAGCGCGTTTTAATGTACTTCGAAAAGATGGCCCTGTTACCTACCCTTGTTACATTTGACACCTGTTACAATTGACACCGGTCTCCCCTACGTAGTTTATATTTAACGCCCTAGAGCGCGAAATAATATTCAAAATACACGTTGTTATGGTAACGTAAAGGATATAATAATGAGATCTGTAGAAGTTATATGGTTACATTAGAATAAAAAAAAAATGTACTCACTACAATTTTGATATGTTTACTTAGTCAGGGTTGAAACTTAAATGAATGAAAATATAATAAATAAATTGTTTGTTACCCGGGAAATGTAGCAGTCTAGCTACTTGATATAAAATGATATATGCAAATCACTACATATTCTTCGCATCCGGATATTGGGATTTTCAAATATCAAGAGATGGCGCTGATCGCATTAAACACTGGTACATTTTTTGTTGACATGTGTCAGCGGAGCATTTCTGTCAATTATATTTCTTTAGTTTTCGTATTATTTTCTCATTTATTAGTATTTTTTATTTATAATTCAAGTATGTATAATAGAGTTTATGTAGTCATATAGTTGTAGTTTCATGTAAATGTCAAATGTGTACCACTGTTTGTAGTTCTAATAGTCGCCACTAGTTAGCGTTTTCTTATTTGAAAATCCCAATATTATGCATAAACATAAACTGTTTGACAGTTGTATAAAAATGTTATTTTACATATATTATTTGCTTTTCTTCTAGATAGGTAAATTTCTTGCTTGTTTACGTGTTCATCATTGAACAAATTTTGTAAATTGATATCTAATATATGATTTATTTAAACAAATTTTTGAAATTTATGAATATTTTATTGTTAAAACCCGAAATTCTTGTAAAACTACTGTATTGTCCCCCTATTACACTCAAATGCAAATATCTCTAAAACAAAACACCTTTGAGATTTTTTTCTGAACTTAACCCTTTATTTGCATGTCCTTTATTTAAATTTTGTTTTTTAATTTTGAAATATCCTGCATAAAAACATTTTACAAATATTAATTGTGATAAATCCGAAATCATGCATCCATATGAATTCTCGCAATAATTATCCTTCTCCACATATTCCTATCATAATGATATAAATTATATTAGTATATCAAAGGATGTTGCCGACCGATTTAATGCTCATCTTCTCCGCTATTAGCAAATGATGAAATTTCCGTTTATTTTACCATTCGTGCGCTATTAATAAAACATTAATTCCCGAAATGAAATTAGGATCCGTCCGCCGCTAATCTATTAGAAGTTTGACTTGTACAAGCCGCGTGAAATATCAAAACTCCACCGTACGCCCCGGAGTTTCTGGAACTTTCACAATTCGCACACAGGCAAGCTGTCTGCCTGACTGCTTGAGTGCTTACACTGACCACGGGCATGAATGATATGACAGAGACAGAGTCACATCAATTTTGTTTTACTCAACGAAATTTAGATTTTATCTTTTGAGAATAAAAACAGAGTACCTATGTACATGTCGGGAATCATAACGATGAAATGTTAAATTATGTGAATATAAGATAGTATCTGGAATAATGTATTGTTTTCAAAATTAAAAGTGAAGTACATACGAATATAGTAAGTGCATATTTGAATAATTTTATGCTTTCATCATTAATTTTTATTTTTTCACTTTATTTTTTATTTAAATTCAACAAATCATATTTAATAAGAATATTTGTTATGGCATTAATAAACCCCGTGCTTTTTATAAAAATGAAAGATATGTTGAATGACAAGCATCAAAATCGCGCCTGTAGCAATCAAAATCTGTATACTGTAATATTTGTATATAATTTATTTGACTTATTGTTAGCGAACTCCACTGTTTGAGAACAAAATAAGAAACAAATCGCACTTTGCGCATTAATGCGCAATATTGGTGTTTGCACACGGTTCTTTTACTTTGCGCACGGTCTGTCGAATTGTTAAAAAATGAACCATTTTGCGCACGCAAAACTGGCAAGAAAAAGATCACTTTCTGGGCAAGCGGACACAATAAAAGTATTACATATGTATGTATACAGGTACAATTTATTTAGAAGGTTATGAAATTTTAAAAGCTATAAACAAAAGGGAAAACTTTATGAACGAAAAACTAGATATACAGTGTACTCAAAAAAATCCTAACTCGGAATAGGCTATGCACAAAGAAACGTATGTCAATTTAAAAGAATTTAATAAATAAATAAATATATCATCCCGGCATATTACCCATTGCTGGATGTGCCAATCTGCTTTGTATGCAGATATCGGTAATGATGATGACATATTTGTACCGTGCGGGCGTTTACCAGGCGTCACCTTACGGGCACTCATTGCTGGCGTGGAGAGTGCACCACAGGGGTCAATTTTGTGCCATTTAAAATTCGAAATATATGGCGTCGGTCGGGATCGAACCCGGTTCCCAGATTCGCGACCAAACACTCAGGCACACTAAATATTGTCAAAAATGTTATCTAAAGAAATCTAAGGCTTTTATTCTTGAATCTTATTTTAGAAATGAAAATAAATTAGAAAACGACAAATTGCAATATACACCGTATCATTGTTTATTATCTTTTCTCCGTAACATTATATTTCAAGATTAATTTGCCAATTTGATTTTTTAATTGAATAATGGTCAGACATACGTTTCTCTGTTCATAGCCTACTCCGAGTTAGAATTTTTTTTTAACACACTGTATTAGAGGTGCCGGCTTCTTGAAGCTTTGATCTCTGCTTTTCTCGAATAATAATTCCCCGACGAACCTGTAAATACGTGTATGTACATACATACAAAAATTTCTTTAATGATCAGTCTTCTGATGATGACCTAACAATCAAAATTGCAATAAATACACTTCTAAAATTTGTGAAATAAAGCGAGTGTTCTTTTATCAATATCTTTTACACTACTTTCTCATATTTCGCCGAGAGTCGCAACATTTACCTCCGTCAATTTTATTATAGATAATATAAACTTCTTTATTATGTACTCTGGCTTCTAATAAATAAAATAAATAAATAAGTAAATCATCACGGCATATTACCCGTTGCTGGGTGTGCCAATCTGCTTTGTAAGCAGATATCGGTAATGATGATGACATATTTGTACCGTGCGGGCGTTTACCAGGCGTCACCTCACGGGCACTCATTGCTGGCGTGGAGAGTGCACTACAGGGGTCATTTTTGTGCCATTTAAAATTCGAAATATTTGGCGTCGGTCGGGATCGAACCCGGTTCCCCAGATTCGCGACCTGACACTCAGGCGGCTTCTAATGCGGTAGGATAGTACAGTGGTAAAGTGCTAGACTCTCGGCACAAGTTGTGGATTCGAATCCGAGTCAAGTCGGAAAATTTTCTCGATTGGTCTTCATCGGTATCCACTCTCGTTACCTTTCCAAGTTGGGATAGAATTAACTTGGCAACCCCTAACTATTGGGCTTCAGTTAGGAGCTGTAACAATGGATGGCTGGCGACACACATTGGAATATGTAAACCTCGCGACAAAGTAAAAATTAATAGTAGTGGACAGTCGCTTATCATCACTCACATTAATAGTAGTACCTGTGCCACAAAGTTACCTAGGGACACAACTCGAAAAGAGTTCAATTTCCGTAAACATAATATGTACATACATATGTATGTTATTATGTACTCTGGTTTCCCGTACTTATTCAATTTTCTGCTTGCGTTTTAAACTTTTACCCTCCAGCGGGCGCGCCAATATATGTTTCAAAACCGTGCGCGCGGTGCATATATGCTACCAATAGTAAAGTACGTGTTTGGCACTACGTATTATCATAATTTTCATTTTTAGATACTTTAGTTACATCACTTAACTTATAAACAAGTTCTTTATATTGTTATTAAACATTTATTACACATTGGTTATAGATGCTGTTTGGCGTAAGTTCGACACTAAGTATATTTTGTTTATTTTGAGAGATAGAAGAAAATGTTAATAAGCAAACTAAAACTGGAAAAAGGGGCTCATCACTTCCGGTTTAGTAGAAATAAGTACAAATTTAAATCTAGCATAGGGAATCTGTATTTTTATATATTTTTTTCCGAATGTACATAAAATTAGATTTACAATGATGCTAAAATATTGTAACGTTTTTATTTATCTGGGTGAAGTATAAATATTAGACAATTATTACTAATTAAAATTAAGTGCTTATTAAACTATAAAGAAAGTTACTATTAATTATATTAAACAATTATTAAAAACTAATTAAGATTAAAACTATAATTAACTATATAAAACTAACACTATCACTATTTATTTAACCAATTAACACTACTATTTATTTCCACGATATTACAAATTATTTATTTCACTACGGGTTCCAATCTTAGACTGCCGGTCTGTTGCAGACTCTTGTAGACTGTTTACGCGATATTTATATCACTATATTTATATCACTGTATACTTATATCATGTTCAACTGTCCGCCTACCGACCTCCACAGCGTCTATATACTCAACTGACTCAACAGCGTCTGTATATTCAACTGCTCGGACAGAAGTCACACCTTTCACCTCACTGACTGTTTATTTATGTAACTCTCTCTCTCTTCCACAGCCTCAGTATCACCAACTATCTGTATGCCACAATTCTTCAACACCAATGCCGAGTATCCACTCCAACTCGCTGTTACTGTCCTTGTATACCTAGCTTCACAATACTCGTCCACACTGCCGAGTATTCACTTTCACAGCTATCCCAATATACCATTAACTTCCAGACTCGCCATTACTGTCCTCGTACACTATAGCTTCCTAATACTCGTCAACACTACCGAGTATTCACATCCACAGCTATCCCAATATACCAATAACTAGCTTCCACTTGCCGTTACTGTCCCCATATACCTACTCGACACCAACTGCATACGCTCACCACGATACTGCTGTGCTTCTCAAACTCACTAACACTCTATATGAACATCTCTATGTCTCTCCATGTAACTAACTAACTCTCTACGTCCCTTATATACAGCTGCCATTATTTTCTAGAACAGTCTAGAATATTCGTACAAGTAATAACAAGGAACACAAAAGGTTCAGGCGACCGGAAGTAATTAAACGCGTCGCGACCAGTCTGTTTACATCGGCCGGCTACTAGCGAGATTACGTCGATTTATGGTCGATCGCTAAGGAGACGAAACAATTACACCTAATACACACTCGGCAACAGCTAGTAAGATTTTATGAACCCCCAATATGCTTCTAATATTGATACTGGTAGCACATTTACACCAGTGCACCCGCTTGAGAGTTAACATCATTTTTTACCTCTCGCTAAGAGAGGTAATTGTATTCATGCTAAAAATCGCATATCCAGATTTTAATGAATAAGCAGGTTTTAAGGTCCCTAGTATCCGATTATAACATTTTTACGATGATGTCCGTATGTGTGTGTGTGTGTGTGTGGATGTGTGTGTGTGTGTGTGTGTGTGTGTGTGTGTGTGTGTGTGTGTGTGTGTGTGTGTGTGTGGATGTTGGATTCACTATATCTCAAATACTATGAGACTTAAGACATTTTTAACTACGGATTCCTCAATCTAACAATAATGGGAAGAGTCCAGTCAGTTTTGGTAACAATTGGACAACCGGAAGTAGTAGTTACAAGAAAAAAATCGTCTAAATATTATTTATCGAAAATTTATGTAAATACTTATATTAAAGAACGTTAAATTCTTTATTCGATAAATGTAAATTCATTATTATATCTTCTATTGATTTAGAGATAAAGAAAGGCATATAAAATAATTTGATGTAAAAAATCTCAGATCAAACTACTACAAGGCAAGAAATTCAAATGTTTGTAATTGACACATAAATGTCACTGTCAAAAATATTTGTATGCCTCTGTCAAAAATATTTGTATATTATTATGAAGATTATGAAAATAAAAAAAGTCAACAACGCAAAAGAATATACGTAAAAAAGAATTTAAAAGGAATTTGCGAAAAAATTACGAATATAAAGAAAAAGAAAGTAGAAAAGAAAATTTCAGGATATTGAATATAAAGAAAATGTAAGTATTGTACATAATTTATTTTAAAATATCCCATAGATTTTGCAAATATATGTGATTATTTTGTAGTGAGACATGAATATATGTATTTGTATTTAAAAATATTTTTCGTTTTATGCGTACAACCAGGTAAAATATCTGGCGAGAGGTTATGTGTTGGCCACATCAGATTTTTTAAAATGTCATTCGAAATACATTTGTTATTGAATATCAACTTTTTGTTCATTTGCAAGAAACATTTTCCATGTTTTAGACAAAAAATCTAACTTGATTGAAAACCAATGAGACTACGATATTTTGTAAAAAGCCTTCTTTGAAATTTCAAATATTTATTAATATATATGAAAAGAAAGAACAACATTGATTTTGCAGTTAGCCATGTTTCCCGCACGAAAGTTATATGAAGTCTGTATTTTCTTTTTCATTTCCCTGTAGAATTAGTGTCTCGCCCCCTCTATGTAGTCGTCAGATTCAACTTATGAAAAGCGTAATGTTTTCTTTTTTCCACTGAAGCAATTCCACTCCACTCTGGGAATGTTCTGCAAAATTCAATATCATTGAAATATTGAATACTTGTGGAATGAAGTGAATTACTGGGTCTGTAAAGAGCCCAGCCGCCATTACTGGAATTGGCACTTGCAATAAATAAAATAAGAAGCGAGAACAACGATTATTCACTCGTTCTCACGTATGGCGAAAGGAAATAATGGCACATGCATTAGGTCCACACATGCGAACATCAGAATGGATTAAGTGCACTAATAATATCTACTTCATAATATGTGGTTAATGAAATCGCTTACCGCTTAAAGGATCGATATATAAATATAGTAGGTATGGTTTTATATTCCATATACAACGATTTTCATCCAAGCTTAAAAAAGAAAATCGTACATGAAAACCGGGCCATAGGCGTTTAACATGGGAAAACAGTTTTGCGTTGCCCAAAAAATGGCCTATTATATTATACAGTAATGCTTCAAATAAATGTATTAGAAAATTAATTCTGCATAATTCATTAATCTTATTATATTTTGCATATTCCGTAATCGAGAAAATTATATTTAGAATTCGGAGTAGGCTATGAACAAAGAAACGTATGTCAATTTAAAAATATTTAATTAAATGTCTATTTGACATGAGATATTGTCAAATATGTTCTCTAAAAAAAGCTAAGATTTTCTTCTTGAATCTTATTTTAGAAATGGAAACAAATTAGAAAACGGCGAATGTTAATATACTGTATCCTTCTTTATTATTTTTTCTCCTTTACATTTCAAGATCAATTTTGATATCTTGAATTTGAATTGAATAACGATCAGACGTACGTTTCTCTGTTCATAGCCTACTCCGAGTTAAGAATTTTATTGAACACTGTACTTTAACAATTTGTTACTTTTCTTAAAGTGAATAATTCTCCAATTTCAATAATAATGACTCTAATAGATAGAGACAATTTGACAGATACGTTTCTAAAATATCAAATGTCATTACATTTGTTTCTGATTTTAAATCAACCTAACCTAACACTATAAGAAAACTTTTATAAAATTTTAAATTAAGGCGCAAAATAAAATATGATTACTGAATTAGATGCATAATTTAATTCTCTAAAACATTTATTTGAATCATTATTGTCTAAAATTAATAGGCCACTTTTGAGCAACACAAAACTGTTTTCCCATGTTAAACGCCTACGGCCCGGTTTTCGTGTTACAGCCTGTATCTTGAGAAAACGTAAAACAAAAACTACAACCAACACAATTTACCGAAACAAAATAATATTCAAACCTAACACCTTTGGATACCTGACTAATATAGGAAAACAGTATTTTTTTTAATATATGTCTTAGGCCCGATTGTACTGAGAGTCCAATCAAAGCTTAACTAAACCAAAGTTCAGCTGCACTTAAGCTTACCATTTTGATCTGTTGTACACATCGAGTTTACATCGAGCTTAATAAACTACAGAAACCCAATGTTTTCATGTGGTTAGTAACAGTTGCACATGCGTGTTTTGTAGAATTCAGTGTGATTCTACCGTGCTTACAGTTGATATAATTATTATGTTGACTTTAATCTAAATAAAAATAGTAATTCTTCGTTAAATTACGAAATAATAAAACTTATTAAATCCGGATAAAATTTTATCTGCAGACATTTTTGTTTAGCGATAAGGAAGCTAACTTTTGTTATTCTTTAAAATAAAATGAAATCCATTTTTCGAAAAACTAAGTCTTTGAGCAAACTCTTAAATACACCAGTTTTCAAAGTGGTTTTTACGCGGACGAAATACTTTGGGAGCCCGGTATCAATGTACAACATCTACCATTTCCAACATCTCTTCGTCAACTGTATCCGTGAATCTTTCCATATTTTATAATAGCAAAAATACTTTTACGAAATACAAGAATAAAACTAGTATTAAGTATATCTTTACTTATAGTCAAAACACAAGAGTTTGGCTAGATCCAGTTGCACCTAAATTGAAAGTGAAATTTCACAGTTTGAATTAAACCAAGATTAAACTCCAGTGCAGCACTAATCCTGTATTGTATAACTCAAATTTTTAAAAATCTGAGGTTTATTTTTTTAAACCCCTGAACAGGTAAATCCCAATCATTATAGAGTGGGTTCACATTAAGGCTGCCAACTCAAAAAAATCATTTCCAGGATTTTTGAAATGAAAATCCAGGACATGGGCATAAATCGCGGGGCGCAGTATAATCAAATTTTTTTATTAGTATTTAAAGATATATTTCAAGTAAATTGTAAAGTATAACACTTTTAATACACATTCGTACGTATTTTAATGGTAATATTAAAAAAAATACATACAAATCAACTTGTATCAAAAATTATAATCTAAGCAAATATTTATACATTTGAAAACCATTTTTTTTTAAATTATACTAATATATTCAGTATTTAAAAAACAAGGCTAATTTAAAAATCGTTAAAAGAAAAGAGTGTTCCCATTTCAAACTTAAATATAATTAGCTTTCATAAATAATACAATTTATTATAAATAGTTATTAGTGCTAAGTTACAAAAAAAATTGATATGTAGTTAATTTCTGTTAAAAAAGTCATATCTTTTAATAAAAGAAGCATTTTAACTCAAAGAATTACGTTTTATTTATTGAAGATTAATTATAATATAAAATTAACTCTTACTTTAAGATATTAGTCCCTAGTCTGTTCAAAACTGTAAATCTGTAACGAATTAGGAAAAAAGTAACGAAAACTGCCACTTTTTTACATATACATATTACAATTATTTTTTATCTTTGAAACTGTACTTATTTTGAGATTTTATACATTTCATTAGGTCTTTATGTACATCCACGCAATTTTTTAATTATTATACTTTAAATATTCGTTTGACCTGATATCCGGCGTCCCGCAAATACTGTGGACGGGACGGATCACAAAAGCTGAAGAAGCGGGACGCCCCGGAAAATCCGGGACAGTTGGCAACCCTAGTTCATAGACACTGACATCCATGCCTTAGTGGGATTCGAATCCACAACCCCGAGCGTACTCATGACTAAGAGGCGTTGCTCTAACCCTAACCATTGAGCCACCGGAGGTTTACAGTAAAACCAGGCTTAAACACACAATATACAATCGGGCCTATAAAATTTTGTGGGATGTTTTATACATAGAATTTTAGAGCATAAAATTTCGATTTGTTTTTTTCAAAATTAAAATTATTTATGAGTTTGGTAACTTGGGCAACTTAATTTAAAGTCCTGGTAAGAATAGATCTAATGTAATTTATTTCAAATATAAACGACGCATTACTTGCAAAACAAATAAAATACTGTTTGACAGATATAGTAGCCGTCAAATAATATAGAGTGATGCTCAACTTTTTGCCTTCTCTGCACCCTGTCCCTTACCAATTTCAGCATTGTCACTGAATTGGCAACAGTGTAGAAATCTTAAGTCCATACATATTTGACGGCAATGCTATTTTTTTAACATATACTAGATTTACTTTAAACACACAAATTAAGTTTACTCGGTTACAAAGGAGCAACAACGTAAATTCAATAGTTGTGGCATCAAATAAATCAGAATTTTATACTCTGAAATTATATGCATAAAGCACTCCATAAAATTATACGGGACAAATAATATTAGAAAACTTTACTTATAAGTTTTACGATTATTTTACTCGTAGTAAATATTTTTCATATCTAATAAGTTACAAAACATACCTAGAAATGAATTCATATTCATTTCAACTTTTATTAAGTATGTATGACTTAAAAATGTATTTTTTTCTGCGTCCCTTAAACGATGCACTTTTCTTATAATACGTTCCTATGGTGTGTTTTTTTTACGATAAAACATTAACGTTTTTTAACGCAAAGGGTGAAAAAATGAAATCCTATGGCATACTTTCAATATTTTATTGTAAGACGTAGAAAAAAATTGCATTCGACTCTTGAGTACTTTTTTGTCGCATAATTTGCAAATTATCCTTCTTGTTAAAAAAGTTATAATGCACTCACTTGTTACATAAATGAGTATTCCAGAACTACATAAACCTAATTTTCTTATTCGTGTTGTACCATTTTGTATATATTTTATTTCAATTTAATCAAAAGCTTTTTCATTCTAATAATAAACCCTGTTTTACATTGTATTTTTTTTACTAAATTTGATATTAGTTTTTGAATTTTTTTCTACAAAGCATACTAGTTTTCATTCAAAGTAATATATCGTTTCAGTTGATACAAGAAAACTGTTTAGACAACTATTTTCATATAACATAAAGTGTTTGAATTACGTATATAGAAAAAAATATACAAGGAAACGAATTTACGTAAATTTATAAACGATAATATTACAACGAGAAAATTATATAAATCACATCTTAACATAACCATTCTACAAATGTTATGTTGTAACTTTATTAATATTCTGTGCAAAATCTACTATCTGTTCGTGGCAAGATAAACGTTTAGGTAAGCTTTGACCCTGCTGTCATCTTCATGCTTTGTCCTGCAGCTGTTACACTTTCCCTAGCCTACAGGACAATGGCACCTACATCCCACAGTATATCATGTAGAAGATAAACAATTGTGCGCCTCGATAACTAGAACACCTGATCAACTGGGATTAAAATTGATAATTCAGGAATAATTCATTAGTGACAATAATACAGTTTAGAATTTAGATTTATTCAAAGATTAAAATAAATCATATACAGAGATTTGTCTGTGAATAATAAATTCGGGTTTAAATCAACTGTTTAGGATTAATGTTGTTGTTTTGCTAATTTGATATTCTTGCCAATTTCCAAATAAGAAAAAGTTACTTCTATGGTGGTATAAACGATAGCTTTGAGAACCGTGAAGTGACTGAATACAGAATGGTTGGTTTTTTTATTGTCTAGCTTATATCTAATGAAATATTAAAAACACAAGTAAAAGTTAAATGTAAGAGTTGTCTAGTACAACCTGTGGTGGAACCACGCCATATTGTAATTGATATTGACTTGATACATTAAACGACCAAGTCAATTGTTATTTTGTACTATACCGTATTGATAATAAATAGGTAATTGATAAATGATTGAGGTGAGGCACGGTAGAAATATGTCATCATCATTACCGATATCTGCGTACAAAGCAGATTGGCACACCCAGTAATGGGTGCCGTGATGATGTATTTATTTATTTATTTATAAATGATTCGGATATCTTCTGCTTGGATTGATAAACCTACGTACATTTCAAAAACATTGTGTAGACACGCCTGCGCATACAATCATTTAAATAACGAAAACCGTAAACGACTATTACGAGACTTCAATTAAATTCGTAGAATAATGAGAATTCAAAGTAATCAATTTACTTTAGATAATATGCTTTTATTAGTTTATTTCGCTTTATAAAGGAATTAATACATAATTTTATTCATCAGCTTTTGCCATATATGTCAAATTCAAACCTTCCAATATCTATTACCCCTGAATTAAATATATTTGCCGCGTTAAGTTTTTATCCTACTGATATTTATCAAAAATTAATTGGACAAAGTTACAATATATCTATGAGTCCACAATCAATTTTAGCTTTCGGATGAAGTTGTGGATAATCAAGTAATAAACTATAGTGTTTAGGTTAAACACGCATTCGTTTATTCATTTAAAGAAAATTATTTATTATTGATATAGTTTTAAATATACTACGTATACTCAAGTTTTACCTAATAACACATACAAAATGACTTTGTATTATGCTTCGTGCTTTGAACACTTACTTTTAAGGTTATGTTTTGATTAGTGAAGCCGGTTCTCACACAGCATGCACACCGTAGTACAGAAAACGGTGTTAACGCTATGACGAAAAAATTCTGTAAACTGTTTTTGAAGGTTGATTTCGTTTTTTTTGTCAAAAATATATTTCACGACATTGTTAAAGTAACAACTTTATATTGTCGCTTTCTATCAAGTCAATAATTTCTACATGTTAATAAAAATTCAGCAATAGTAATATTTATTTATTTATTTATTTATTGTAAATTCACTCTACAGGATAATATCCCAATTACAGAGGAATTGTTTCACTGAATGTACATAAATTTCGTCAATATCGTGTAGTTCCAAAATATTGAGATTTGCAAGTGACCAAGGGAAGGGGTAAAGTGCAGTAAGGGGGACATATCAATGTCAATGTGGCGTGGTAGCACCACTGATGTATAATTTAGCATTACAATTTTTTTCCATGATCTACTAATCTTCTCGGAAAAATATATTGTTTTGATTTTTTAAATGGAACATTCTGTATATTTCGCGGAGTAAAAAGCCCCATTCCGATAGAGCTTAGTGCAGTACTACTGAATTCATTGACGTATTATATAAATGGACGCAACGTAGGTACTGCTTTACTGTATAAGCATTGACGCACACCTTAGAAAAGGATAGAGCCAAGTTAGGGGCAAAGTCAAAAGATGAAAAATAACACAGAGTGCTTAGGAATATTCATCTCATTCATAATAAATGACAATATAAAATATAGTTCATATTCGATTTAACATAAAATATTTCATTCATATATTAAATTATTTGTAAAAATAACAAAACTTTTGCTTTAGCTAATATTATTTATTTACAACTATTTTTATATACATTCGTCGATTGAAAATGATTTCTGCATCACAGAATATTTGGATGGCTAGAAATTGTCTTCTAACTGCAATAAGCCAGTCTGTTCACAGTTCATCTTTCGGAAATTTACTCGAAAAACATTCATATGACAGTTTAGTTTACGACGAATAAGAAAGACTTGTGAAATTTTATATCTTTTTGATAACGAACTGTGCGTCCATTTGCACTGCATGACATTACCATTTTAAAATAATTCTGAAATATAAATGAAATCACACTTATATGCATAGCATGAATGACAGAACATAACAGACAGAATTACCAGCAAATTACATTCAAATTATTTCTATTTCACATTAAACCAAAATTACTCACTTTGTATTATAACTAACTCTTAGTTAGAGGTATGAATATTATTTTTAGCAATATTATGAGGAAATATATTGCACTTTTACTAGCTGTCACTACTGTCAGACCAGCAAACAAAACAACAGACCGCAACAATGTTCTTGTTTGACGTTGCCCCGCTTATCTACCTTTCCTTTTCTAAGGTGAGCGTCAATTCCTCTCTCTCTCTACGTTGGGTCCATTTATGTAATATGACAATGACTGAATTTGTGTTATAATCTATATTCAATATGTCAAATAACAATGTTTCTTCTTGCGCCAATATAACTTATTTAGTAGCGTGTACACCAGTATTATTATAGGTGACTATCATAACGTGTTTATTTTCTATGACACTCAAATTTTCGTCATTTGATTTCGCTATAGTCAATAACAAAAAAACTATATAATGACATTTTGAATTTCTACATTATCTACATATTCATATAATATGCATCATTCTGATTGGTCGTTGCATCGTAACGTTGGTAGTGTAGTGTAAAATTTGGACATTGCAAGCTTCTGCACTACCACGAAAGTTTGAATGTGAACGGTTGCATTTACTTTCCCTACACAATATTTCTGCACTGCATTACAATACAATTACGCTACTACAGCACTAAGCTCTATCTGAATGGGACTTAATCTAAATCAATTTCTCTTTACAATGATATGTAACAAGTAAGGGTTTACCTTTAAATTGTATCTAATATAATAACTTTTGTCGACTTAGTGGTTGGGCGCGTTAGGGCACATCTCATAACTCCGAGCAGAGCTGGGATAGATACTTTGAAAAAGTATCTTCGATATTTTTGTAAGATACTTACATAAATTTTGTTAGAGATACTTAAATATCTAGATACTGTAAGTGTAAATTTTTAAGATACAAATCTTTTTAAAAAGTATCTTAGATATCTACTTGAAAATATCTTAGATACTCTTAAAATATCTTAAATACGCTTCAATGATCTTAGATACTTTTAAAATATCTTAAATACTCTTAAAATATCTTAGATACTCCTAAAATATCTTAGATACTCTTAAAGTATCTTAGATACTATAGTATTTTAGATAATCTTAAAATATGTAGATACTTTTAGATACCTAAAAATAAATTTGGTACTTTTAAAATGTCCTTATTATCTTTCACGTACCTTAAAAAATATTTTAAATGGGTAATTGAAAATGTGCATATACTTAAGAATAATTTTTCAAAATATATTAACATATTTTTAAAAATGTGATATTTTGGTGTGATACAAAAAACAAAAATCTTCACAGGACGAATGAGAAAGGAAGCACGATGCACTACAGCCTTCTACTACGCACTAGTCTTGTTTGAACAAGCTAAATAATATCTTTATTAATAAAAAGATACAACTGCATTTATGACCGTATTATAGTCAAAACTGTAAGTTTAAATCTGTGGAAAAACTGACAAAAACACATCAATTTTTGTTGATTAATATGAAATTATCCATAAGAGTGGCAGTTTTCGTTGCGATTTTGTTCATTATTTACAGATTTAAGACTTACAGTTTTGACCATAATACGGCCATTAGATACCTTAAAATATCTAGATACTTTAAAAGTATCTAAATGCATTAAAAGTATCTAAAATAAAAAAAGTATCTTAAATATTTTAGAAGTATCTAAAATACATTTTTAAGATAAAAGATACAGATAATTTTTAAAAGTATTTAAAATTAAGATACATTACCTATAAAATAGGAAGTATCTAAGATAAAGTATCTAAGATATTAAAAGTATCTTAGATATCATCGTGTATCTTTTTTCGTAAGATACTCCTAGGGTACCTTTATAACCAGGGTATGGCCATGGGCCAAGATCGCCGCCATTATCGGTAATTGATTTTCCTATTTATTTGTAATAAATGTTATATTATATTAGAAAATAATATTAAATAATCACACTGTGAATTTATAAAGGTAAGAAAAATTAATTTATTTAAGAGATACACAATTATTATTAAGATATACATTTAGAGGTTATGTAGAATATATGACATGGGTTGTTATTATCACATCTAATTTAATATCTGTAGTTCTTTTTTACATAATAATTATATATTCTAAACTTACCTTTTAAAAATTTAAATGATTGTGCTTAATATTGATAATTTTTAGTTGTTTTCAGTGACAGTAATCGTGGTGGGTATCTTAACAAACTACACAAGTAAATAAGATAAAATATATTACTTACACTTTAAATACATATTAAAATGATAATTAAATGTGTTTTTTATTAAAATAAAACAAATAGCCACGAAAATACATAATACTTTGCGCAAGAACAACACATATAACAGATGTCCCGGTAATGGCGGACGAAACGTGAGCCACGCCATGGCCATACCCTGGTTATAAAGGTACTCTAGATACTCCCAGCTCTGACTCCGAGTGACGTCACCCCAACCATATTTCGCGCATTCGATTCCCGTCGACCGACAATGTGTGATTTGTCGTAAAAAAAAAATACAGCTACTTATATTTATCACACTCGGATGCTATAAGCTGACCACTTATACATCTTAAATAAATGTAGCAATGGATGAAATCCAACCGGCAGTATGGTGTATGGTACTGATAAAACTCTGCGGCTCGGTGAGTTCGGTTGGAGGGTAATCGGCGGCAGCTGTATACAAGCGCTAAATAGATAATAACTTCTGTATGGCCTAATTATAAATAAGTCTTAATTGTACAAAATAACGGAGAGATATAAGTGCCTCGCTCAATCAATGAAGTTGCGAGTTGCGCCATGTCAAACGTCATGAATTAGTATTATTAACGTTGCATAATTTAACTTAAACGGTTATTAGATCTTTAAATGCCTGAACTATTGTTTTGTCCATTTTTACCTTCCGTCACCTTTAGGTAAGGAAGGTATTGTCTTTGGTCAAAAAATTCGGTGGTGAGTTTTTGATGAATAAGCACGTTTTAGGGTCCCTAGAATACGATTTTACTATTTTTGCGATGATGTCTGTATGTGTGTGTGTGTGTGTGTGTGTGTGTGTGTGTGTGTGTGTGTGTGTGTGTGTAACAAAATTTTCGTCTACGATAACTTCCATACTACAATTCCAAAAATTATAATTCTTTCGTATTTCTCTTCGTTACATCCATGCGAAGAGCTGATTAGATTTTGGTTAGAATTGGATAACCGGAAGTATCCACATTTGAAGATTTTAACAGTTTTTCTTGAAAAAACTATGTTAAATATCATTTTTTCACATTTAATGTTATTATAAATATTAAAGAATATTTTATTTTCTATACGATTTGACTGCATTTTATACCTAATAATAAATGGATATAGAGTTAAAAAATTATAAAGAAATTAAATTTCATAAAGTAGCCATAGCTGTGGAAACAGCTACTATATTAAGAAAATTTTGATTGAAAGATGTCAGCGTCAAGTGAAATTGACATAGTGTGTTTGTCTTATAATTTTACTGGAAATAGGTATAGGATTTTTTGCTTTCTGTATGGAATTTGTATAAAATACATACAACTGCTTTAAAGTAATGTATAAGAAATAATAATAAATCTTTTATTTCTGCAGATACATTACACTGTACAGAGAAAACGTCACAAAATAATAATTTTCTGTATGAAATTTGCATAAAATACATGCAACTGCCGGAAGGTAATGTACAAGAAATAGAATATTTAATTTAGCAAGGATCTTTCCGTATGAAATGTGTACAAAATACATAGAACTGACGGAAGGTAATGTGCTGGCCACATCAGATTTTTTATCATTATCCTTAGGTTGGTTCAGCCAGTAGTAACGCAAATTGATGAACTGCATTGATTGACCGAGGCACCTATATCACACGTATCTTTAAAAAATGGCACGTTTTCGGTGCCGGTCAGTGTATTCTGATAACAGCAATAGAGTGCTCATTTATTATTTTTGTGCTCCAAATATATTTTGGCCTTCATTTAAATTATTCAGTATAATGATATCATGAACAGAGGATTTTCAACGAAAAGAGCTCGAAATATAAATAGACAGCATTATGATGCACCTATTATGTTTGCTGCAGTAAATTGTATAAATCCTTTCATGTACACGAGAGAAATTTCAAAATTTAATTAAACGAACTAATGAACAAAATAGAAGATTAAAATTGTGGTTTTAGTTGTGTATTGTACTAAACCCACTGTAAAATTTATTCTAGTTTAATTAGTATTATATATTTATTTCAATTCCATCGAATTATTTGATTAAAATTATAATATAAAAACAAAAACGTTAAATACATTTAAAACAAATAAGCTCCATCAGATTTCATAGTAGCATTTATATATTTTTTCCGCCACGGAAAAAGCTTTTGTGCACGACTCAAAAAAGCTTTCAAAACATCATTCAATATGAAAAAGAGTTATTTTCATTCTCGGTCACAAAATAATATAGGAGTGTTCGAGTATAACGTGTGTCACGGTTTAATTCGAACAAAACTTCAGATAAAAGCGCCAATCAAAACTACAGAAATAAACAAAGCAAAATGGATGTTGAACTCAGTACAGGATAAACAAATGTATTAGTGCGATTTTTACCTAACTTTGTATAGCAAATGTAAACTGACATACCTATGTACATACTTGTATCAGCTCAGCGAAGGCACGACAGTTGTAGTAAAATTTTACTGCTATTTACCTACTGTACGAGTACATTCGCGTTTTCTAATTAAGAGCTTTTAAATGTGCTACAACCATTTTTAATTATTTTAATCATGGCCATGGCGGCAACAGAATAGTACAAATTTCATAAAACATGATTTTAGCGCACGGGTGTTTGTTAGAAACGAACGGTTTGCCGCGAGTTTTCTAAGGGGACAAGTGCACTGATATTTCTTTTGAAAGGTTTACTTTTTTTTCTATTTGGACCTTTTGTCATTATTTCATTTCGAGGAATTTCTGTTTTGTTGTTAAATATTGTAACGTGGGAAGGCCGCCGCGCTGAGCAAGCGTCTAAGTTTAGCGATGACGTAATCGCGCGAGTAGCCGGGCGACGTAAACAAACGACGTGTTTAATTACTTCCGCTCGCCTGAATCTTTTATATTTGATGAAATGTTCGAGACTTCTCCAGAAGGTAATGACAATTATATAAAAGGGTGTCAAATATGTCCGACAGTTAGTTACATACTTAGTCAGTTACATACATAGTTACTAGTGGCGGTTTTCCGCACAGGCGCATAAAGCGCGCGCTTGGGGCCTCTTAAATTGAGAGGGGCCTCAAAAATTCCAGGTCTCTAAATAAAAAATTGTTTAATTTTATTTTATTATTATCATTAATATTATTAATTATGATTATTATTATTATATAATTAATAATTTAAATAGTATTCTCTAACTTAAATTAATAAATGAATAACACCATCTATGCCATATATTTTGTAGCGGCTTAGTGGTCATATTTCAAACCATATGGAAGTTAGCTTTCTACTGACGATATAAAGATATCATATCCTTACTACTTACTTTAAATTTGGTGCTAGTACGGTTTATTCACAACTTTTTCAAAATGCAGTTAAGAAACCGGAAGCCTACTTTCAAATTTTGTAATGCCCGTTAGATTTTGACGTCATCCCGTTCGGAGAATATTCTAAACGCTGTATTTATGAAAACTGTGACTTCTTCGCTTGTAAATTTATAAAAAATAATTTTGTGAAACGGTAACCTAACGCACAGAAATCAATTTCACGAAATTCGGGTATGTAATGTAATGTAAATAGATATATTATCTCTGTCCAGGTGGTTGCATGCATTTTGCGATAAAATGATTATTAGTTTTTTAGGCTGTATTTGTGAAAAATGTGACGTTTTCGCTTGCAAATTTTCAAAAATACTTTAATGTTAAGTAAATTCGTTTTATAAGAATTTAACGCTATTAAAAAAAATGCCAAAATCACTATAAATTTTGTGTTCCGTTCTAATTTCTGTAAAATCTAGTATTTTTCATAATTTTGCAACTAATGTATATAACCATCAAAATAAAATTCTTGAGGGAGTGGCTACTCGGCATTGGTGTTGAAGAATTGCGGCATACGGATAGTTGATGATACTGGATTAGACAGTTGAATGTGACATAAATAGATAGTGAAATAAATAATAATATAAATTAATAGTGACAAAAATATAGTGATTTAAATAGTGATATAAATTAATAGTGACAAATATAGTGATTTAAATATTGCGTAAACAATGTACAAGAGCCTGCAACAGACCGGCAGTCTAAAATTGGAACGCGCAGTAAAATAAATGAACAGTTAGTTAAATAAAAGTACGAGAGTACAGTAAAATAAATAGCGTAAAAATAAATAGTCGCGTTAATTGTCTATATAAATAAATAATCTTAGTAATTCATTATATTCTTAGTCTTAAATTGGTATTTAATATTGGTTTAACCATAGTAATAGTCATTTTTATTGTCTTTTATAAAACAGCATTGTGCTGCCAGCCAATGCTTTTAAAGCGTCCTTTGCTAAGCTTTCGTAATCCACTTGTGAAAACCAAAACTTATCTAAATCTTCAGCAAAAATTCTACTCAGTAGTTTTCAGCTGATATTTCAATCAGTTGATTGTGAGTTTCAATTGGTAGTTTGGCAGCTTCAACTAAAAAACTAGTTTACCATGTTAATCTCTCATGCCTCATCAAACACAGTTACGTCATTAGTACGTAATATAGACATAACTCGTGTTATATGTTACATACCGAATAACATTCCTGGAAAGTACATGTATAGACCTATGTCCGCAACATGGTCTATGAGACATCACATCCCATGTATGTAGATATTGTAACGTAAATTGTATATAAAAAAAAGTATATCACTTCTTTGTAATTATTTGAATATACTATTTACATTGTGAATTTTTATACCTGTGACTTCTTTTTAATCCTAAATTCAAATATTATTAAGGATGGTAGGAAAATGTGTAGGTATTAACTACAAATAATATATATTTAAATATGTAGTTTATTACAATACTTATATTACATATTTATTACAATAGAAATTAAATATAAAATAACTTAATGAATCGATTCTGTTCATATCTGTAAGTCGCAAGATCTGTAAATATGAAAAAAATCGCACCTAAAGTGTAACGCGGCAGTGTGAAACCACCGGCGTACAATTTATTGTGATCGTCAATAATAATAATAATAATACCCTACGTTGTGTTAATGTAAATAGTGCCTAGAATTCTTTGATTTGAAGTCGTGGTAGTGTGAGGAATAAAACAAATAAAAACATAGATTCAACAATAAACACCGTTTATTCAACAAGAAACATGGATTAGAAATATTTTCAGTACAATGAAAATGTCTGATACTTATGGCCGGGAACGGCGTGGGTATGCCCTGGTTAGGACCGTGGCTGGCAGCGGGCTCGGACGGGGCCGGCAGCGGGCTCGGACGGGGCCGGCAGCGGGCTCGGACGGGGTCCGCACCGGGGCGCAGCGTCGCGGTACAGCCGGAGAGCGGGACAGCGGCCTTGGTACGTAGGCCGTGGTCAGCCGTGGTTAGCCGTGGGTACGGCCGTGGACGATGTCCCCCAGATGTAGGAATACGCATATAGCGTCACAGACATACAAGATGTCCGATATAAATTTAATACTTGGTATGGTGTTATATTTATTACATGGATATTTTTATATATGGATATACAACGTTGTTGGAGAATCGCAACTGGACCACTGTGTGGAGCGTGCGCTCCCCTGTTATCAACGTAGCAATCACGGTGAGTGAGAGGCGAGGTTGGAGAATCGCAACTGGACCACTGTGTGGAGCGTGCGCTCCCCTGTTATCCTTCCTACACTGGCCGTTTATTTATAATTTAACGGAATACGCCGCTGTTGGAGAATCGCAACTGGACCACTGTGTGGAGCGTGCGCTCCCCTGTTATCAACGGCGCAACCGTACGGAAAGTGAGTGACGAGGTTGGAGAATCGCAACTGGACCACTGTGTGGAGCGTGCGCTCCCCTGTTATCCTTTCACCACTAGCCGTGCAATGCGTTAAATAATATCCCAGGGCTGCAGGTGAGAGCGTAGCCGACATCTTACAGCAATACCAACATATAACACCAATACCAAAGCCTCAAAAATTACCAATGATCATTAATGCCGATCAAGCTACCATAGAGGCTGATCCTGGTCGAAACCAAGATGCCTTTCCGAGTGCCGTGCACCCAGTTTTAAACCCTAAGGCGCCACCCCTAAAGATTGGGGGTGGAAAGGATGGAAGATTAGATGTCCATACGAGAAACTGTAACAGACAGAAATTTCTGAGAAAAACATCTTAATGATATGCGCCTCATTCGTTGATGTCCCGATGTAGTGGGGAAGTTTCTGCATATGCAGATTGTATGTTGAACGGAGACAGCTTATAATTGTTGACCCTGATTCGTTCGAACTCATCTCATGTAGCCACCCTTGGTTCCCTGTGCCTGTTTGTGGAGAGAATTCTCGCCTGTTGATTTGCTAATTAGTTGCATTCAAAAAATCACATATGCCCTATATATTAGACAAAGACACCAAGATCTGTATTCTGCGTGAACGACAAAGATGCTACGAGGTAGTGGTGAGTTCACCCCCTACTTAAACAAAGATACCTTTAAATCTCGGACTGGTGAGTGGGACAGGGATGGCGTGCGAGAGTGCTGCTTTCAACCCCCACTTCATAATGTTCATTTAATTCTTGGTTAACCTAAAGTGAAAATATTTACACAAAATAAAAATGTTTAAATAAATATGAAATGTTTATCGACATCAATGAGGAGCCTATTAAATATTTCGTTGATTATTTTGTTTATTGTTCATGTTTTACCTAGTAATTCATAGGTTCATAGGTGTCAATTTTCCCTGTCAGGGCCGGCTTCGAAATAAACTTGTGGAATTTATTTAGTATCACACTGTTATATTGTTTCTCATGCTACTACAATGGTAAATTAATTAGTTAATGTTAGTTAGTCATATTAGTTGGTTATCAATTGTCAAACATTCTAAATATGATTGTACATTCTAATATTCATTCAAACTGCAGATATTCTCACGCTACAATCTCATGCCTGACCTGTCTTAAGTTTCACAACCCTCAGACCTATGGAAATTTATTACCCTCTTGAGTTGGCCGGCAAATATTCTTGGCACCATTCTAATCGGTAACACGTGCACTATATTTTTGTCTCCATGTAGAAAACTGATACTAAAGATTTGAAATAATACCTAAATAAATATGTCATCGTCATTAAAGAAATCAGCGTATACAGCAGCTTGGCCCACCCAGCTATAGTACTATGCCGTGTTGATATATTTGTTTATTTATTTGTTTGTTTATTTATTTGTTTATTTATTTATTTAATTATTTATACAAACCGTATGTCGTCGCGTTTCAAAAGCTGCTACCCTTATGTATAATTTTATATTAATCAACAAGAACAGATGTGTTTTGTAATTTTTTACAGATTTACAGATCTGTAAAACTTACAGATGTGAACAGAATCGACCCATAAATTTCACTCACACTAGTTCAATACAATTTATTAATACGTAAAATATATAATATGTAATGTGTATAAACCTTTTTCATTTGAAATTCTAATTTTATAGTATTTTAGTTTGAAATTATTATTTCAGATTATCTAAATTATCATTTTCGTTCAAGAATGAAAATAAGCTACATGCTACATAATGAATTTATAGTTACATAAACAAACTTACCGTATGACAAGCCTATTTTTACATGAAATCAAAGAATTAAAGTATACACACTACATAAAACATAAACGAATAATGCAATGGCTGCAAAAGTAAAATGCGTCATTGTTAAACTTCTGCACACCTGGCTTGGACACACAGAGACCTTGGTCACATAAATAGACCTATTAGATTTGGAATAGATGACACGTGATCAATGAGCTACGAATATATTATAAGTACGGTAACATGTATATAGTTATAGGTATGTACCAGGTCCAGTACCAATGTGACATACCGACAATATCATTTACAGTATCTTGAGAGATGTCCGACATGGTATATGTATATGACGTTATAAGTACGTAAATAAATTATGTACTACATAGGTTTCAGATATCACATACCTGGTACATATATGTTAAAACTGTGTTTGCTGGGGCATGGGGCACACCTAGAAAAATACGCACGGGATAAAAAAAGTTTGCATGTAAAAGAGAAGTTAAGATTATCTAAGATTAAAAAAAATTTGCTTATAAACCAAACATTGTATATTTCCAACCCTTTTCCCTTCCTACTTAATAATTCTATGACCCCCCCCCCTTCCCCAAACACTCCCACCAGTAGATTTGGAATCCGATTTCATTTTACGTTCGCGCCACAGTTTAGGAAAGAAGATTAGAATCTTGACAGTACGGGCCACAATTTAATATCGTATCAACCCAATCAATGTTTTACATCGGATTTATATACTTGTTTACAAACTAAATTTTAAGGTAAAAGTTTTGCTAAGTTTACCAGTAATTTTTAAAATAATTTAGAAAGTTGGATTGTAAAGAAATTCCTTTTAAATGCAAATCACTTTAATTACATTATAAAACTACTAACAAGTTAAGCAAGATTTTAGGAATTTGTGTTAAAATTTAATATTGTTACCATTACGAAGCTTTTTATATTATTTATATAGTTTGTAGCAAAACAGGAAATATATTACAAGAAACTATTTTATTCATTTTACAAATCTAAATGTACATAAATTTATTAACGAATTTGTTGAGGGTGTATCATTAGGTAAAACATATAATTATAATTATTATTAACGTGGATGTTTGCATTGTAACCAGGTTTGGTTCTGACGGCTCGGGTTTTCTAAATTCGACCGGCGTTATTTTCAATTTTCAAATAGCGCAAAAATAACACGTGTCGTGCTTTCTTCACTACAGCTTTGAGATCCATTGAGGTGACGTCTGTTTAATTGTTAAGCAGTAATAAAATTTATCATTTGTTGTTATAGAGGCCGCGGGCAGACACGTGTCTCTAGCGACCTGTTGGGAATCAGCTGATTAGTGTTCGCTTGTCGTTTTAAGGAGAACAATGTTTTGACATATTTTGATTTTTAACGGCTAAAAAGTTATTATTTTTAATTTCATGTGCCTGAAAATTGATTCCAAACATTTCAAATTCGCCCGAATCACATGTCTCGGCCTTAAGTAACAGGCAATCTATTTGAACACATTTTGTAACATCAAATGTGAAAAATATGTGATGTTCTATTATTATTTGTTTTGAATATTTTAAATATTAATTTTTGTTTTTTATTAATAATTGATAATAAACGATAACCAGTAAATTTTCCACTTTTAATATTCGTTTTTTAATTTCCTTCCTGACACAAATTCCAAAACCATGCAGAGGCGCCATTTTTGAGATTATTTTTTTTTTTTACTTATTAAGCATTTAGTAAATATTTTTATTTATTAAACAGTTATTATAATTCTAGCAATTGCCTAATATTTGTAAATGTATTACCCTCATCATTATTTCACTGTTTTATTTTTTATTATAAATGAGAGTAATCAGTTGTAAAATCATTATAAATTCATTTAAATATTTAAATTCAAATACAAATAAATCGAACAAAATTAATTATTTCTCTCAACAAATGTACCAGAAAATGTTTAACTTCGTTTATTATTAAAATTTATATTTGACTACAGTACATGATTATACGCAAATAAAATTTATTTAAACTTTATAAATAATAGTAATTTGTTTCATGAATATTCAAATATTTAATTACACATGCAAAACAGGTATTTAAATATGTTTCAGTTTATCAATCGACGTTTTATTTTTAAATATAATATCTCTGAAGAGCGTCATAATTACGGTAACCATACGACCTTTATTTTAAAGGACAGTCCTTTATTTGGAAGCACTGTCTTTTAGATTTATTTACTTCGGCAAAACTCAATTTTGTCCATTATTTCTATACATCGTCCTTTAAAGTTTTAATAATTTATTTTCAAACAATTTTATTTTAAGTTTTAGCAAAGGTAAAATTAAAAAATTTATTAGCTTTGAGCATTGAGCATATTAGTTAAAAGTTTGACTATGTACTCTACTAGATGGCCATGAGTCATCATAGAATTGCTCTGCTCTACTCTGCTCTGCCATCTTACAAAGCTTTGCGTTAACGCACTCATTTGACAAAACGAAGTGTTTATTTACATTCATCGTCACTTGGGTCATTTGTCACTGATTACACTGGTTACTGGTTTAGTGTTTGTGAAATTAATTAGAAATGACCGGATATAAATAACAACAAATATGAAGAGCACGTGGTAAAAGATATGAAGGTCTATAAATGTTTATATTGAGAAAAACGAAAACACTTTGAAAAATGTTGGCAATTAAGTTTTCATTAAATATAGACCCTCATCTTGTTTCCTGTGTGTTCTTCATATATTATTTTTAGAGAAATACTTAATGTTTACGTATCTTTCAGTAACAAAACAAAACTTACCTACCTATATTATTGTTATTATTTGTTATTCAATTTTTTTGGAAATTATGTGTTCATTTATTTTCATTTCAGATAAATTATATTATTGATTTTACGAGGGGGTGGGGGTGTTGTTTTGGCATGTTAATGTGAGAGATTTGTTTTTTTTTTAAAAAAGAATATGGTCACCGTAGTCATAATATACAGGGTGTTTCACAACTTTGGGTACAAGCAAAAAATGGGGTTTATCTATTTTATCTCGAAAACTATGTATGTATAAGAGTTACGACTTCAATTAAATTTTTTGTTGAGATGTCATAATAGATATGCTTTTAAAAAAAAATCTAATAATTGTACTAAGTAAAATGTTGTGATGACCTTGACTAATATTTAATATTCAAACAACTTCTTAACTATATAGAGAAAAATCAATTTTAGTCTATTTATCGGTATAGGAAGACAAAATTTTGTTCGATCACTATCTTTATCTGGGTTTTTTAGATTTTAATACAAAATGGCTACTTTCTCAGAAACAGTTGAAGATCAGAGAGATACTCATTTTGGTCAGTACTATATGCCCTTAAAATTTTGACCCGAAGTTAAAAAAAATATAATATAAAACAAATAATTGCAAAATTTGAATAAGTGTGTATCATTAGTTGTTACTATAATTATAATTAACGTGAATGTCGGCAGCACACATTTGAAATGGCAGCCTCTGCTGTAAATCTGGTATTTTAGTGCCTAGTTAAACAAATAACCATTTTAATCCTATAAAAATAAACATTAAAAAGCCTACTTTTGATAGATTTGTAGAAAAAAAAAAATTTGAGTATTTTTTGCAGTATTTTCTTTTATTCTATTCAATTATTATTATTATTATTATTATTATTATTATTATTATTATTATTATTAAATTCTATTAGCATACCAGGTGAAAACTTCCGCTTGAGAATAAATTATGTCTATACTTGTTCTAGTTCCATAAAGATATAATATTTCATTATATTTATTTACTGTTAAAAATAAAAAAATGCTATCATACTCACAATAACTCTTTTTATTGGTAAAATGTATCATATAGTTTCACATACAAATTCACGAAATCTAATGGCCCTTGACAATATTTATATCTAAATTACTTGCACTACTCAATCAATTTTATGCCTGTGGCCATCTATTCCATGCAGTGAATGTCACTCAGTGTCAAACCATGTCACTCGATCACCAATGTTATACATGGATGGCCTACAAACAGTAATTTCGTCCAGCGAAAATTTAGTTAGTATGCTATAGTTGCCGTCAAATGAGTATGGACAAGAGGTTTCGACACTGTTGCCAATTCGGTGGCTATGTTGAAAATTCTACAGTAGTCGCAGAATAGCAACTCGTTTCAAGATTGCATGCGAAATGGCAAAATGAAAGGGAAATTGCACAGTCTCAAGCATAAATAGTACCTACCGTACCTACCAATATTTTTCATAATCACGAATCTGAACGAAGAGGAGCGGAGGTTGCCGAGCGGGCATTCTACTTGTTGTATGGGCGTACAAATGATTATTTAGAATCCTATTATTGTCTCTTTTTACCTTCCGTCACCTTTAGGTAAGGAAGGTATTGTCTTTGGTCAAAAAATTCGGTGGTGAGTTTTTAATGAATAAGCACGTTTAAAGGTCCCTAGAATACGATTTTACTATTTTTACGATGATGTCTGTATGTGTGTGTGTGTGTGTGTGTGTGTGTGTGTGTGTTTGTGTGTGTGTGGTGTGTGTGTGTGTCTGTGTCTGTGTGTGTGCGTGTGTGTGTGTCTCTGTATGTGTGTGTGTGTATGTGTGTGTGTGTGTGTCTCTGTATATATGTGTGTGTGTGTATCTGTGTGTGTGTGTGTGTGTGTGTGTGTGTATCTGTGTGCCTGTGTGTGTGCGTGTGTGTCTGTGTATATGTGTGTGTGTGTGTCTGTATATGTGTGTGTATGTGTGTGTGTGTGTGTGTGTGTGTGTGTGTGTGTGTGTGTGTGTGTGTGTGTGTGTGTGTGTGTAACAATATTTTCGTCTTCGATAATTCTAATACTACAATTCCAAAAATTACAATTCTTTCGTGTTCCTCTTCGTTGCATCCATATGAAGAGCTGATTAGATTTTGGTTATAATTGGTCAACCGGAAGTACCCTCATTTGAAGATTTTAACAGTTTTTCTTGAAAAAACTTTATTAAATATCATTTTTTCACATTTAATGTTATTATAAATATTAAAGAACATTGTATTCTCTATACGATTTGACTGCATTTTATACTTTATAATGGATTTATAAAATTATAAAGAAATTAAATTTCACAAATTAGCCAGCTATACTAGAAACAGCTACTATATTAAAGAAAATTATGATTGAAAGATGTCAGTATCAAGAGCAATTGACATAGGTATTCGTTGTATATTTGTGTTATAATTTCACACGAAATATAGGATTTTTTTGCTCAAAATTTTCTGTATGGCATTTGTATAAAATACATACAACTGTCGAAAGGTAATGTACATACAAGAAATTTAGATTCTTTAGCAAGGAACTTTCTGTATGGATTTTATAAAAAATACATAGGCATTTACGAAAATTATACCGGTAGATACCGCATCTACCGATTGTGTTCGAAAACACAAGTGATAAAAAGTTACCGTGTTCGAAAAATGTGTAATTTCTACCAGATCCATCTACTGGATTCATGAAGAATCTAATCTTAAGAAAAGGTAGTGATGCAAAGCGAAGCGCGCGCGTTAAAAGTGGAAATGTGTTCAAAGTAGGACTCTGTTCAGTTTGTTAACTACGTCAAGCTGTTTCATATTTTCAAATTTTTTCATAGGTTATGGATCTACCCTGTTTACCACTTGCGCCTGTTTACCACTTGTGTTCTTAAAATATCGATTCCGGTAGCTATAACTTGATAAACAGCTGTTTACCGGTAACAGTTCACCGGTAGAATTTTCGTAAATGCCTCAAATAACTGACGGAAGGTAATGTGCTGGCCACATCAGTTTTTTTCATCGTGTTATCGCATGTTATCTGTAACGCGACCCAGATGAATTCCTAATTTATAGGACCTTTAACTTATGAAGAAGTGGCAACACCGCGTGGCAAGAGATTGAATGCGAAGAAGGGAAAAAATTGGGCATTACTCCTTACTTATTTGACGGCGGCTATAGTTTTCTTTAATGGTTTTAAACATGCAGTAGTGACGGCCCTGGCAATCATTATTAGTAGGTTTTGCTATAAAATAAACTAAAAATCATAAATAAATACATCATCACGCCTTATTACCCATTTCTGGGTAATCCAATTTGCTTTTATTCGCAAGTGTGGATAATGGGTTATAAGTACCTATCGACCAAAAATATAAGCACACCTGATATTTACGAGAAAAGCAATAAAAGAACGACTAAAAAAATGTATATTCGAAATGAATGAGTTTATTTTAACAAAATAAAACATTGTTTTATACATTTAATCCCGAAAAATTACTTGGGACCTCTCCTACCACGTCTAGTTAAAGTGACAGTTAGTTCTAACCAACGGTTATGTTGCAAAATTGTTCTTATCACATTTGGTTAGAGCTAACTGGAAGTTAAAATTGTTGTTCGCATCGCTTCTAACCTTCAGTTTAATTTCTAACTAATGGTTAATAAACTGTCACTTAAACTAGAAGTGGTAGGATGGTGTCTTATTGAATTAAATTTTCGATTCTTCGGATAAACCTTCTTTAGATTTGATAACGGTTTAACAAACTCTAAACATTGTTTATATTATTTTTTGTAAAACATTAGTAGAAACTAAATTTCAAATGGTTTCTACCACAGCTGATTTACGTTCGTTTATCTAGTTTTGATGACTTGTCTCTTCATTTCAAGTTCAACATGGTTCAAAAGAAGCAAAGATAGATAATGGCAAAAATAAGATAAAATGTTTTATTGAGAATTGTATGGTGGACCATTGACTTATACAAATTAGCAGTGGTATCCATATTTATGGACAATACTTTGTTTCATTTCGACCGCTGCAGGAGACAGGTTTGATTAATTGAGCTCCATAGTGATAGTATAATTCCATCAAATCAATTGTGAAATGTAGTGATATGAAGTGAAATGAAATGAAGTGAAAAAATACAACAAATATACTCGTATGAAGGAAATGTTATGGATCTGGCTAAAATAAGGAATATTAGATGAAGATTCTGACACAAAACATAAATAGAACAAGATGTGATTCAAATGCAGCTGATAGTTCGAAATTGGATACCTATCTAAAGGTATATAGTAACATTCACTTTAACTTGTGAGCTACATAATAAAAGTATAACATGAATATAACACGAAATTTAATATTGTAGATATTGTTTACATGGGTAGTTCTTTATGACTTTTTCTGGGTTCATTTATTAATTTCCTTATCAAGTTTATTATTTAAGATTCACAATTTGGATTTTCATATAGCTCCATTTTTTTAAATTTTATATATTATTAAATTTAATTAATCTAACAGTATTATAATATAAAATTTTCTTCTCTAGAATTTTTGAACTGAAATAAATATAAAATTACGAATTGCAACAGCATCATTAATATGAAAGAATCAGTAACATTTCAAAGCCGGAAAACTACACTACGTAGGCGCCGACTTTTGGAATTTCGTGTGGGGGCCAAAAAGAGCCAACAGAAAATTTACCAAATAAAAACTTCATTTCTTAAAATTGATAAATAAATAAAATTGTACAAAAAATGCGAATTTATCGTATGACAAAATATATACCTAATTTTAAATTTTTTGACTTTTTTAAATATACCGCGAAACTCAACATAAGACAGAACATAAATTTCATATATGTATGTTCAAAATATATAATATATAAAATTTATTTCACGGGAGTCTACAAAATTATTAATTTCTGACAATACTGCATTTTAAATCTGGCAACACTGGTGGCAATACTATTTGCTATACTCTGTTCCATTTAAGCCATTCAGTAGATGGAGCTGGCAACAGCGCAAACTTGAAGTAGCCGAAATTACATTGGGTAAACTTGTCTCTTGTCTCCAATTTCAGCCAATCAGAGAGGTCAAAACTATTCCCTATGCTCTGCAATACTGAATGGCTTAAATGGAACAAGGTATAGTCCGCTTGCGTTACTTACACAGTGTTTTAGTTAATACAATATATGATAAGTTGGAAATCTTATAAAATAAATAATAGAATAGGTATGCATTGTTACTTTGCATAAGTAAATAATGTATTAAAAATATTTCAAAATGAGTGTACTTTTTATTGATAATTAAAATAATTCATGTGTAGGGGGAGAACCCCTTTAGATTTTTCCGTGTGGGGGCAGAGCCCCGTCAGATTTTTCCGTGTGGGGGCTCGAGCCTCGAAGCCCCCACGTAGTCGGCACCTGTATACACTAAAAATGCAAGAAGGAATGAAAATAATATTTCTAAAATAAAACTGGGAAGACATATTTAAGGATAGGTGAAATACTCTAAGAAAAGTGTTAACTTCATTTTCACCGAATCCACATAAATGCATTTGGTAGAATCGCACAAAAAGTCACATAACATAGATTTCCAGTTGAAAACATTTTTTTGTTTGTGATACTATATATTTACACGGGTAGTTCTTTATGACTTTTTCTAGTTAAATATATTTGTTTCCTTGTCTAGTTTATTATTTGTGACTCACAATTTGGATTTTCATATACCTCCATTTTTTTATTAATTAAATTTAATTAATCCAACAATATTATAAAATAAAATTTTCTTCTCTAGAATTTTTAAACTGAAATAAATATTAAATTATGAATTGCAACAGCATCATTAATTGTGAAAGAATCAGTAATATTTCAAAGCCGGAAAACTACACTAAAAATGCAAGAAGGAATGAAAATAATATTTCTAAAATAAAACTGGGAAGACATATTTAAGGATTGGTGAAATACTCTAAGAATCCACATAAATGCATTTGGTAGAATCCCACAAAAAAGGCACACAACATAGATTTCCAGTTGAAAACATTTTTTTGTTTGTGATTGTTAACTAGAATGCTTATAGTACGGCGTCTCTAAACCGCGCCGTGTCCAGTTGCTGATTATTGTTGTTTTTACCTTCCGTCACCTTTAGGTAAGGAAGGTATTGTCTTTGGTCAAAAATTTCGGTGGTGAGTTTTTAATGAATAAGCACGTTTTAAGGTCCCTAGAATACGATTTTACTATTTTTACGATGATGTCTGTATGTGTGTGTGTGTGTGTGTGTGTGTGTGTGTGTGTGTGTGTGTGTGTGTGTGTGTGTGTGTGTGTGTGTATGTATGTGTGTCTGTGTGTGTGTATGTGTGTGTAACAAAATTTTCGTCTACGATAACTCTAAAACTACAATTCCAAAAATTATAATTCTTTCGTATTCCTCTTCCTTGTATCCATATGAAGAGCTGATTAGATTTTGGTTATAATTCGTCAACCGGAAGTACCCTCTTTTGAAGATTTTAACAGTTTTTCTTGAAAAAACGATGTTAAATATCATTTTTTCACATTTAATGTTATTATAAATATTAAAGAACTTTGTATTCTCTATAAGATTTAACTGCATTTTATACTTCATATTAAATGGATACAGAGTTATAAAATTATAAAGAAATTAAATTTCATAAATAAGCTAGCTAAGCTAGAAACAGCTACTATATTAATAAAATTCTGAAAGATGTCAGTGTCAAGTGCAATTGACATATTCGTAGTATATTTGTATTAATTTTACTCGAAATATAGGATCTTTTTGGTCGAAACTTTCTGTATGGAATTTGTATAAAATACATACAACTGTCGAAAGGTAATGTACATACAAGAAATTTAGAATCTTTTGCAAGGAACTTTCTGTATGGATTTTATAGAAAATAAATCGGCATTTACGAAAATTGTACCGACTGTGTTCGAAAGCAACAGTGGTAAAACGTTACCGTGTTCGACAATTGTACAATATCTACCAGATTAATCTACCGGATTCATGAAGAATCTACATTCAAAAAAAGGTATTGATGCAAAGCGAAGCACGCGCTTTAAAATTGGAAATGTGTTCAAAGTAGAATTCTGCTCAGTTTGTTAACTGCATTAAATTTCTACCCTGTTTCAAATTTTCAATTTTTTTTTATAGCTTATGGATCTACTCCTGTTTGCTACTTGCGTTCTTAAAATATCGATTCCGGTAGCTATAACCTAATAAACAGCTGTTTACCGGTAACAGTTCACCGATAGAATTTTCGTAAATGCCTCATATAACAAACTGACGGAAGGTAATGTGCTGGCCACATCAGATTTTTTTATACTCCTGCAGGGTAAGCCTGGTGTATCCAGGATTTAGTTTCACGTTGTAAACAGATTGGTTAAAAGAAATCTGAATCTGGTTATGAAGACCTACTGTATCTCTATTATTATGGGCCCTTGACGAGGCGTCATTTTACGGGCTCTAAAAGCCACAATCATTAATCGCAACCGATCACTCAACCCAAAATCACCAAAGAAATGAAATTCATATCCTACGTTTTATATATTATGTGGTTTGATAAAAAGTAACAAGAATTTTCATTTGTTTCAAGAAGTAACGTTGATAACAGCGAAGCAGTTCGACAACAAACTGTTGGCTTTTGATTGACGTGTTACGTTTCAGATTTTTACAGAGCAGTTAAACATCGACAAAACACAGCTTGATAGACTGTCGTAGAAGATTTAAAGAAAAAAAAAAGTTGTGCGCACGCAGGAGAATGCACCGGCCTACAAAACAGCAGCCGTGCGCCAATTTCTGTCGTCCAAAACGTCACCGTGATGCATTATCGTCCGTATGTTTCTGATTTGGTCCCGGCTGAAGTTACGAACGATGATGTTAGCCACACCCAAACTAATGTGACGAATGTATTTACCAGTCTCCCCGTTCCAAAAACGCCCTGAATAGATTGAAGAACCACACCAAGCGCTGTATGGATTTAGAAGGAATGTAAATTAAAGAATGAATTGTGATTTTGATGAAACAACAGCTTTTGTCTTATTTTTAAGAATGTAAGGGAAGTCCTAAAACATTATTGCCACTCTGTGTACATAAACTTCCTCGGCACTCTTCCATAAAATTATTCAGTGATTATTAAGCACAATATCTTCAATTTTTTCCGCATTTTCATGGGTGGTTCATGTGCACCCGGATATCTTTTCATCTTCCACGTCTTCACGGAAAACTCTTAATGTCGACACAGCTTCCTCGATAAAAATCTTTTCCAACACTATACCACTTCACTGTACTTTATAACTCTTTTAACACAGAATTTAATGCAGCCGTCCTTTTTAAATTTAAAACATTGCCAAGCATGTTATCATGCTTTGTCAATATCTAGCTGTCCAACACAAACTACGCGTCCCATATAAATACACAGAACATGCACTTCATGTGCCGCGCTACCAACATTATAAAAAATGTGCTCAATCGAATACGAATAACGCAAAAAACTCAAAAATTCTCGTTATTTTGTTCAAACCTCGTAGAAGTTGTCAGTCATAAATAAATAATTTTCATTTCATTCGCTTCTCTTCCAAACGATAACATTACACCATTGAATCACAAAATCATTTTTTCATATTCATCCTTTGTTCAACGTATCGTGTACCCGAATGTCCTAAGCGCATATTTCTGTTATGTAATCCTGCGTCAATCACAGGACGCTTTTAATCCTTTATATTGGACATCAATGGACGATTCTGAAATCAGGAACATGGAATCACAGATAGCGAATGAGAAAATAGGGAAGGGAAGAGAACATGCGTGAATCAAAATTCAAAACGTGTGGTACTAAATATGCAATGATTGATATGGATTATGAAAGCCACAGGGGGAGATTAATGGAGATAAATTAATAATGTTATCGCCATTTATAGGGTGCGTAATCATAAGCACTAACTTACTGTTTATGAGTCCAACAAATTAGTACTTGTAATTTTTCACAAAATTTAATCGGGGTGCACGTTTGTCAATTTAAAACTTATTAGATTTTTACTCAAATATTTTACTAAAGCCTATCTTACATTAGGTATATTTTTGACTAAATGCTATAGTAATTTTTTGATTCTTTGCTTGCTAAAAGTCATACGATGTTCACATTTTTTGATAGTAAGGGAGAGTGGGGCAAAATGACGAGCTTAAGGAAAAACTCTTGTAAAACAGAAACACATTACATTTTTGAGGCATGCCTTTATTAATATTAATTACACATATGTAGGCTTTCTATTTTATAAACAAGAATTAAATGATTATTCAAAATCTTGATATAAAAAATAATAAATTATTTGGTAAATTCTTGTCATCTTACCCCACCTACGGGGCAAATGTTGACCCTATTGGGGTAAGATGGCAGTTATGCACAATCGTTTTGATTCGACCTCTTTTGTAGCCTGTGTAAGCTTCATACCAGCAGGATTAACACCATTCAAACTTTATCCTTTCCTCAGATGAAGGATTACAATAAGAAAACATTTTCTTTCTATTGCTTCGCATTTCTTTCTCACTTTTTCTCATCCTTTTTCTTCAACGTTCATAAATACACGCTTATCCCACATGGTGACCAATTCGCCATTTTGCCCCTGTCAATTTGCCAATAGTGAAAGTATATGCTTAATAATGAATATTAATAAAGAAATAAAATGATATAATTGAAATACTTCGGAAATAAGGGGTTTTTTGTTTTAGCAGCTCGTCACACATATGAAATCCATATATATTATTTTGATTGGCGACTCAAAGGCCACCTATAAATATATAACGAATACCGAGTTAGGGGCGGAGCCTACTACCAATGGAAATAGACAAATTCATCCTTTTTCTTTAACGTTCATAAATACACGCTTATCCAGTGTTGCCAATTCGTGTACGATAATACATTGATTACCCATTATCGTACGCATTTTGTACGTTAATTTGAAACATCTTATATTTTTTATCATAATTTTATTTTTCATGTAAAATTTGCTCCACTTCATAACTGGATTATTTTTTGTGCATTCTGCAACCCTCTATATATATATATATATATATATATATATATATATATATATATATATATATATATATATATATATATATATATATATATATATATATATATATATATGTACTGTATGCTGTGTGTTTCGCATTATTGAACTGTGCCGACATAGAGAGCGAACGCCCGAGATTCCTAAACAGGGGATTCTCCTTGTTGTTACTTGTGTTATGTGAGTGTTGTAAGTTAGTTCGTCGTTTACACTTATTATTTTTTTTAAAGAAAATGTCAGACAGTGACAGTCGTACTACCTCTACTGTACCCAAAAAACGGGCGAGAAGAGTACAACACTTTAGAAAAGAGTGGTTAAAAGACACCGATTTCAAATATTGGTTAATACCAGTAGAAGGTAGATAATAATTATATTATAGTTTCTTGTTTATTAGTAATAATAATATTCATTCCGATTAATTTAATTTTCTTGTTCCTTTATTATTTTAATGTTTATTGTAAATTTTGTTAAGAGTTATGTTTAATTTATTTTTGCTACCTTGTGTTATCAATAAAGTTTATTTAATATACAGTACTTTTTTATTTTTTTATGCGTACGATAATTTAATTTAAAAACGATAATTTTTCCCGCGCATGTACGATAATTACAGAGTTCAAATCTGGCAACACTGCGCTTATCCCACATGGTGACCAATTCGCCATTTTGCCCCTGTCAATTTGACTCACGAGTAACGTCAAAATATAAATTTACGTAAAAAGTGTGAATTCAAACATAAATAAATAAATATATCATGACGCCTTATTACCCATTGCTTGGTGTGCCAGTCTGCTTTGTACACAGATATCGGTAATGATGAAATATTTGCATTGTGCGGGTGCTTACTAGGCGTCACCTCACGGGAACTCATTGCTGGCGTGGAGAGTCCATCACAGGGGTCAATTTTGTGCCATTTAAAATTCGAAATATTTGGCGTCGGTCGGGATCGAATCCGGTTTCCTAGATTCACGACATCACACTCAGGTACGCGGCCACGAGACCCCATTGAATTAAAACATAATCTGTATATGAAAGTTTATTTGCCCTCTTCATATCCTACTGAATTCGTATTTATATTATTCAATCAGAAATTATCTGTGTATTTCCCAAAAATTCTTATTTTGCCAATGACGAATATACAGGTGTCCGAATTTCGAAGGCCACCGTTGGGATCTCGGAAACTATAAAAAATACGACTTCGGTTAAATGGGACATGTGGTGCGCCTTTGGGGGGCCATCATAGATGTACTTTTGTTTTGATAAAAAATCTCATAGGTTACTAGAAAATGGCGAAAAACTGAATTTGGTCGATAGTTTTATTTTTAAATTACTCCTAAATTATCCGTAATCGAGAAAAATTATACAAATAAAAAAGTTAGATATTTTTATTGTCTATCCAGTGGCGTATGAAAATTATTTTCTATCGGTAAATTTTCGAGATATAATACAATCTTGCATTTTCTTAAATGGTATTTATATTAGATTTTTGTTTCAAAAAAATGCTTATTTTTTTCTCTTTCAATTGCTATAACGGTTTTTGTGTATCAAATATTTTTTAAATCATATTTGAAGGTTGTGAATTTGAAAATATAGACTTAAAATGAAATTATGTAACAGGGTAGGAAGTTATTTAAGTAAAATAAAATACTATTTTAAAAACTAATGAAATTACTCACAAAAAAAAGAAATATCGTGAAATATAATGAGAATTCTAAGATTTTAAGAATAAAATAAATTTAAGACTTAAGACACAATAACTCTTATACCAATCGAAAGAGAAAAAATTAATAATTTTTTTAGAGTAATAATCGAATTCTATTAAAAAAAATAAGTTATTATATGTATACGATATAAAAATTATTTTCGTACGCCACTGGATAGACACTAAAAATGTATAACTTTTTTATTTGAAACATTTTTCTCGAATACTGATAGTTTAGAAGTAATTCCAAAATAAAAATATATTTGATTAATAGTAGCCGCTTTCTTTTTTACCAAAAAGATCAACTCCAAGTAACACGTATCTAACCTATAACCCATTCTTTTTAAAAGGGGATAAATGATCTTGTACTACCCATTTTCTACGTCTCTGCCACCGCGAAGCACCACCTTTGAAACAGGATCACATAGATTCTGAACTGATCCCGAATTTTAATCACGTCAATATTACTGACTGATATTTATTTTCTCGTGTATGCAAGCATTTGATATTAAAATGACAGATATAGATGAAATTAGTTTATTTGATTCAGAAATAGAAACGTTATTATCATGTTTCATGGGTAAACTCGACCAACGGCCAAATCCCGGAAAATGTCAAATTTATTGTATGTAATACTGACCTCAAAGTAGGTTACGTTACTTTAAAATATTTTTCTGTCTAACTAAACGAAACGTGAAATTTTACGTACCTACCTGCTTATTTTTCGGACGAAAAATGACACTTTTCTGAAGGTTATCGCTTTACGTCCGCAAAACCGTTTCGTACGCTAAGTCATCATTTTTTATCCGCAAACCTTTTTCGTCCGCTAAACCTACTACGATTTAATATTATTGTAAATGTGTATACTACACTTCTAGATCTATTATCAGTAAGGTAGACAGAAAAATGTAATATGCACCTCGGCAAAAAATGCATATTATACCCTCGCTTGTTTGCTCAAGCTCTGCTATAATATGCAATTTTTTATCCTAAGTATATAAATAACTATTTTGGAAATTTGCAAGCGAAAAAGTCACAATTTTCACAAATACAGCCTAAAAAACTAAAAATCATTTTGACCCGAAATGCCTATAAAATGTAATGTATCCACCCAAGTTTCGTCAAATTGTGTTTTATGCGTTGTGTTACGTTACATTAAAGTATATTTTATAAAATCTGCAAGCGAAAATGTGCGAAAAAATAATATTTTTCACAAATGCAGATTAGGTTATGTTAAACCTCCAACTTCAGGTTTGGGCGTAAATTCCAGTTTTACCTGTTTCATTACCTTACGAAATACATCCATATTTAAACACTCAAATGTAAAACAAATCACATAAACAACAGATTATAGCAAATTCAGCAGATTATTATGTTATAAATATAATGCTATACATGTTTTTATTTTCTACTTATTATTAAAAAAAAAAACATACTGTTCTTTTTAGGAGTAGGTAATTCAATTTAGTTCAGTACGAGGTAAGATCAGTTCATTATCTCCCTAATAAGAAAGCGCCTAACGTATGTATAAAGGTGGATTTATGCAGTCTACATTTTATTTTACTTTTTCTTTTTCATTTCACTTTTACTTTTACTTTAAGTTTGGTACTTTATGCAGTTACTTTAAAGCTTTCGATACACATGGGCAGATGGATTTTTCTGGCATTTAGTCGCAAATGTACACAGTTTCATTTATTGCAGGCGCTATACTTTTCCACATATTCTTTTTGGCAACTTTATTCTTGAATAAAATATCTGTTTTATCATATAAGTGTTCTTTACTTATTTTTCATTTGCATAACCTAAAACCTACACACAAAAACAAATACACAACACACTGATGTTTGTGAAGTGGAGCTCATGCGCATTTGTGAAATTATTTTACTTTAATTGTCTTAAGTTGAAAATTGGTCAACTGAAGATCTTAAAGTAAAATTAAAAGTGTGCACATAAAGCAGTACATATATTAACACAAATTTAACTTTTATAAAGTAAAAGAAAAAGAAAAAGTAAAATAAAAAGTAGGCTGCATAAATCCATTTTTAGATATCTCAAATAAAAAATTTGGTGTGGCCAACACAATACCTCCCGCCATATACAGCCCGAGTCACAAAAAAGATTAAGTTTTTTGTATTAGCGAATTTTACTCTAATTTTGACAGTTTATTTCTTAAAATAAAGTCTAATCTAATCCAAGTAACTATCTTTTTTTCAAACCCCTCAACAGGATTAAATCCCAATTATAGAGTGGGTTCACATTCACACATATCCATGCCTTAGTGGGATTCGAACCCAGAGCCCCGAGGGCACTCATGACATGAGGCGTTGCTCTAACCATTGAGCCACCGGAACTATAATAAAATGAAGATTAAATTTTAAATGCCGGGATAGAATAGAATTCACTAATCCAAAAATGAGGATGGACTTAAATATTTTTGTGAATCGTTAATTTTTATATCATATTTTTTATACTGGAAACTGTATTGAATTTTTTTTCTATTGTTCTATTTACTTTTTCCTTTTTAAAACGTTACTAATATTATTTTGAAATTATTAGTTCTTTGATAGTGACATTTATGTCAGTGACATACATTTGAATAACTGCGTTTTGTTTGTTTAAAGCGTAGCTCTGGGATTTAAATGATAGATAATTTTATAAATTTATCCATAAAATATATAGAAAAAGTATTAATGCAAATATATAGAAAATTTAATAATCTTTAATTTTTATAATAACATGAATCTCGAAAAAATAACATTGAAAGGTATTTTTCGAAGAAAAACTATTTTGAGCTTCTAGTAAAGTGCCATTTCCGGTTATCCGATTTTCACCAAAATCTAATGGGCTCTTTCCAATACAGAAAAAGTTCGAAATACAAGATTTCAAAATTTTCTGAATGATAGTATTTGAGTTAGAGTGGAGGATCCACACACACATACACAGACATCATCGTGAAAATGTTAAAATTGGATTCTAGGGACCTTAAAACGTGATCATTTACCAAAATTACGATATGCGATTCTTAGCACGATCCCTATACCTCCCTTACCAAGGGTAGCGGGAGGTAAAATATACTTGAACCAAAAATAAATTTAACACAAAATTTTCTTAAAGTGTTATCTTTTTTCGTTGGTACATTTACTATTTTTCATGTGCTTAGGCCGTTATGTTATGTGTATCATACATTTTTATTACACAATAGATTAAGCATGGATATATGAATAGAAATAGGCGTAGAAATAAACAAAATTTTCGAGTTGAAAAAGATTCAAACAAGGTACCTTCCACTCCAAAAAATATTATGTTCATTTAATTAAGATAAACATAAATTTGCATTACAGCTGCGTCATTTATATTACAGTTCTTATACTATAGTAATCAACATTATTAGCATATCCCACAATGAGTAATATACAATTTATGTTAATACTTTTTCTTTTCTTATATTCTTTTATTTATTTTTTCTAATTACATTAACACATTTCCCCTTTTGTTTGCCAAACACCCCATTCTCAAACTTCCTCGTATTCTGCGATTATTCACTTCTTCTAACTTTTCCCCTTGACAGAAGTAATTCGTCACTTTCTCTCATCAGTAAATTTTTTCCACCTTCTTTATTTTCTTTCATTCTCCCCAACTTCTTTTTACATTGAAAAACTTTTCTCTGCATTATACATGGTATACTCGCCGCTAGTTCTCAGCTAACAAAAATATACTTCTGTTTATCTCGCTGTGCTGTAGCTGTTTTCTACCTCAAGAAGGAAGGCATCTTGCTAGCTGCTAACTGAATTTAAATCGCGATTGGATATGAAAAAAGTTTTGTAATTTTAGAATTTGCATTACGGAAAGTTTACAGGCAGGTTGAATTTTAATAAATATGAAGGTACAAGGTAAATAATCCCCCCTAAGCTTCATTGAGGTTTGAATAAGTTTATTCAGCATAGGATTCAATTAATTTTCCCGATTTACAGCAGATGAGTTGTTCATAATTCATATTAATAGTTTGGTAATAGACTAAGAACTTAAAAAACTTGTAGTTTATAAATACGGCATAATGAAATCACAATTTTACATTTAATTCTGGCAAAAAAGCTATTTGTGTGGTATATAATCTTTATCCAAAGGCTGGTTTATAATCCATAAACGTAAAGTTCACAAACTTTTAAGTCTTACATTTTATTTCCAACCAATAGGAAGCGAGTATTGTGCCTGTCATGTTTGGCGTTTCTGCTACTTTGTGCTAAGTTTTTATTACCTTTCTTTTGCCATATTTATATATTTTACTAATATTATTAAAACCTTATCCGTTAACAGATCTTTTTCTCATTTTCTGGCAGACATAAGACTAAAACAGAAAGTAGGGATATGAGTTAGAAGATTTTCTTCAACTATTTTCTTTGTTTGAAAACATTATGCCACTTATAAGACATAGTTTTCCTAGGGTAAGACCTGTGTAGAGTATAGGAAATATCAGTTCGGTATTTAATATACTGTAATACGACAAGGATAAGAGCAATAACAGATAAATAACTTTTTATGAACTTTTCTAAATTTTAGTTTCAATAATCATATTTTAACTCTGTTTATCTATCAAAATTCAGTTTAGAAATTCTTATCATATTATGATAGTCACGACGCTTATTTGTTGATCATTAAGTTTAGAAATTATTAAGTATACGTGCGTGACTTTGAATGCCGTAGCCTATGCACCCTGTACCCCCTAAGATCATCCTGTCCTGAAGATAGCGTTTTGTTTTTAATAGTCAAGATTAGTTAGTCATGGGGTAAACATGTAAGAGTCTAGATTAGTTCGTCGCGTCGTGCAGACATGTTTTGGTTTGGACATGTAGTGTTTTTTTAGTTTGAAATGTAACATGTTAGGCTTAGTTGTATAAGTTTAATTGTAAATAAAACAAAACAAAGTGAAGTGAATGTGTGTTCTTCCTTCTTACGAAGTCGTGGACACCAATCTTCCGAGGTGTCCACCAATTAAAGTCAGTGTGTCATCGTTGCAGTCATCAGTATTAGTAGCATCATCATCTTCCGCACCCCCTCGTGGTACAATACTCTGCACTTGTAAAAAAAAGTAAAAACTTTAAACTTGTATAATCTAAATAAAAACAATTTAATTTGAAAGGGAAAACGAAACTCCAAAAACACTTTATTTACTTACTTGACAACATTCCACTGGTTATGGTCACTTGATCGAACATTCATAAAATGGAATATATGGTAGCTAGATGTAACTGTAACAGACCTAAGAGTCCTTGTAAATTGCTATTGCTGACTTTTTATTGATACTTGTATGGTATGACTAGCGAATTAAAGTTAACGTTTAAATTATTTTATAGATGTGGTTTCTTTCGAGACCCCAGAGAAGAATAGAATTGTACGAAATATTTAGGTATGAAATTTTTGCATGAACCCATGTAAATACTTAACTAGAAAAGCACAGAAATACATTACTATGTCTGGCTGAAAATAGATGGCCAACTAAGTTAACTGAAAATCAAAACAGGGGTGCGTTTAAAATATTTCAAACATTTTTCGTTTATGTTGATTATAACAAAATATTTTGATCTTTAAACTATTTAGTCTGGCAATTCTTTGAAATATGATTATTTTTAATTTCCTCAACAGTAATTCCGACTCGATGGTTGATTACCCCTGAGACGAACGAACTAGAATTTGTGGTATTAAATTTTTTAAATACATCCCTGAATCCTGTTGCTAAGGTCATTTTAAATGCCTCCTGGTATTGAGTACAATTCTAATCTTCTATAACGAAATACATAAGAGTCAGTTTCCTTTCAAATCAAATATAGGGAAATGTTTTCAAAAGAAACTACATCTATTAAATAATTTATACGTCAACTTTCATTCGCTAGTCGTAGTATAAATAGTAAGTATGGCAGTACTTAAACAAGGGTGATAAAGCCATAACTAAAATAACAAATTCAGTTGTTTTGTAATCACTCTAATGTATGTTTAAATGGTAGCCATGGTAATTAGTAAGTTGGGGTGACTAAAATTTTGAGTAAATCCTAGGCCTATAAATGGCCGAGAGGATGACTTTTTTCAGGTTAGGTTTAAATTATGATTACCTTAATTTAAATTGTGATTTATACTATCCGGGTTTGATTCCGACGAACGTCTAATGGAGGGTTATACAGAGGCATATTTTCGGGCTGCCATCTATTGATATTTTCCTTGAACTGCATTTGTGACTCAGTTCACTCCGTTGCTAAATAGGGAATTTGGACGGTAAAATATTAACGCCTCTTGCGGTGATTATGCGAACTATGCATACACTTTACAAAATAGCTTTGTATTTAGATACGTTAAAGTTGAGAAATTGGTTTAAAAAATCAAGGGATATAAGGCGTGCATATCAAATTTGTCGAAGTGATTTAAAATATAAACATAAAGACATGGGGTGGTAGCATGAACAATTGATTAAGGGTGATTAACTAGCAGATGAGTAGCAGTGTTTTATCCCAGTCAATCATTTATGAATTACTTTAGATATAAATAAACATTCGTACAATTAATTTTTCTATAACTGTTATTTAAAGTATATTTCTCCAAAATAATCCATAATCGATTAACAGAGTTAAAACACTTCTAGTCATCTCGCTAATCAGCCTCAATTACTTGTTTGCGCTACCAACTTATATGATTAAACGTAGGATTAAATGCAATTTTTTACACCTGCAAGGTAAATAAAATAAATAAATATATCATCACGGCATATTACCATTGCTGGGTGTGCCAAACTCTTTTGTACACAGATGTCGGTAATTATAATGACATATTTGTATCGTGTAAGCGTTTACCAGGCGTCACCTCACGGGCACTCATTGTTGGCGTGGAGAATGCACTACTGGGGTCTATTTTGCGTTATTTAAAATTCGAAATATTTGGTCGGTAAATAATCCTAAATAAATGCTTGTTATAGTAATAATAAACTGAGTATTTATATATTTCGCAAGACACACTAACTTTGATATAAGATTTTTTTCCCAGTTATATTTAATGTTCTGCACTCAAGCAACCTTCTAAATTCTTTAACAATATCATTTCTAAATTTGGCACCTGGTATGTACAATTTCTGACTTTAAAAAAACATTTTAACGCAATCTCACAAATAGTTTGAAGTGGCGCTGGTTTAAGGAATTGTGACATAACTGTCGAAACCCCTATTACAAACAAATCGCTGTTATGGGGACAGTTTCAAATTGAGCCAAATATGAAGTGAGTGTATGGTCTTTGCAACAGTGACTTTGGCTATAATTATAAATACTGACACTACAAATGTGAAATTCTTTAAGTTTACACAGCCATCCGAAGACAGTGAACTATGTAAAACTCAAATGTCAAAACACAAGTGACAGAAGACAGAACTTTAAAAATGGCGATGGTTGGTTTGTAATCTGATCTTCCATCCCAGAATATGCGAGTGTTGTATGGAGTCCTTGCTATAGAAAGAGTTCCATGTGTATAGAAAATGTGCAGCGTAAATTTACTTCTATTTTGTGTAAAAAATTTAGTATAGACTGTAACGATCATGATTCCAGATAAAAATATTTTAATACGATGTTTTTGGTAAACAGAAGAATCTTAGCTGACATGATGTATAAAACATTTAGACCCGAGTGCTTGAACGTCAGATATCACACAGTTACATGTAACAGACAGGTAAATATATACCTGTGAAGATTTGACGTGCTAGAAAGTATGTAAATATAACAGCGACTTCACGGCCAGTTACTTGACTGTCACGTACTGTCAACCTGTTATATTAGTAATATTTTGCTCGTATGTAATTTTGATGTTCAAAATAACTTCTTAAAATCATCAAATAATAATATTAATAATAAAATTCGTATATTTCAATCTAGAAATTTCAGAAAACGACATAACTTTGATATATGAAGTGGATTTTAAGAAAAGTTACAAGAAATCGAAATCTTTTTCGAATAATTTTTCCAGAAATTTAATTGTAAAACAAAAGGATAACTTAAAAGTAAATCAATTTTAGCAGAATTTCAAAAATATTACTTATGTTGTTAATGATTCTTACATACAGGGCAATTATTATATTAACGTCCGACTATACCAAATAACACCCTAGAGCGTGCTATGAGTTGTTGCTATGGTAATGTTGTCAATAAATTGATATTGATACTGGAATAAAGCCTAAAAACAATCAAAAGCATTCATAGCCTACCTACTCCTCAAATTTTATTAAAACTTTCTGATCCGTAATCCGTAGAATATTAAAAATTATAGTCGGACGGTTAGCGTTGAACGCACCACGGGAGTTAAATGGACAATAATGTCTTCGGTCAACGTACACATCTCGGGCCAGGGGCCCTCGAAAAGTACACTATTGACCTCAGGCGTTATTGTCCTTATAACATCCTTGATACGTTAATTACTATTGTGCTTTCTTCATTTTTTGTTCCGTGCGTTTTCTTTTAAGGATTTTTCAAATAATGGTGGCAGATGATTTGTGGATTGTTCGAACCAAATAATTTAAAATAATTTTACCAAAAATAGCCAATTTATCTTCGTATCTTAAAATTATATTTATTAAATGATTTCTCTCGAAAGACGTGAAATTTCCTTCTTTAGTTTTCTCTTATACTTTAAAATAACAAGTATGATTTAATATTTGTAAGCAGAGAACAGCAAAAAAATATAATTTTTTTGCTTGAATGTAAGCTCAAAAATGTATATTTTTACATTTAGATAATGTTGCCATCTACTGAATTATGGAAGAACACATCATATTTCATTGGTCTTTGTCATTACTAACTGATACCGATCTGTTACGAAGGAACAACCAACATTCGTTTCTAGCACGCCATAAAAAGGCAGTTAAGTAACACATAGATACCGCTGTATTTCTAGCACGCGGGCCTTAATAATTTTTCTGATAGTGTCTCATTTATTTCACAATTTAAATTCTCTGAAAACCAAAATATACAAGATCAAAAAAATTATTTTGCTTACCCCACTTCAATACAAATAACTACAACAATTCACCAATAAACAGAATGATGTCAACGTACAATCACTCTAGATTCACGAATGTTGATCTATTTCATAGCTCATTACAGCTATTTAAAAAAAAAACTGTAAACGGCATAAGGCATGTTCAAACACTTAAAAATTTGTTAAGAAAGTTAGAACGTGCTAAAACTGATCCATTCCTAGCATTATTAGACTTAAAAAAATCACCAAATGAACTGATGTTTGGAAGTAACATAAGAGGTTTATTACCAACACACGAAGATTTTAATAAAAAAAATATGATAATAATCGTTTAACGAAATATAAATTAGAAGAAAAACAAAATCAGTATAAATATTATCATGATTTAAAAAACATTGGTAAAGGTAAAGAATTTAAAGACAATGAATTAGTTTTTACGAAAGAAAC
>OY720451.1:52411309-52583809 GCA_963082715.1 Harpalus rubripes
TTTATTTATATACATGGATGATATGATTACATATGATTCGTTTGTTTGCAAACCGAAACATCACTATACTCTATCCGTTTTAACTATAGAGCATTGGGTGAGATAGGGCTTAAGTTTCCAGCTCTCTGATTGGTTCAAACGTGAACCGAGTTTACACAGTAAAATAATTAAGGCGAAATTTAAATTTGCTTGACAACTGTATCAATTATTTTGCCGTCTGACATAAAATATATAAATATCAAAAAAGTTAATAGTACACGATTTATTACATATCATTTCATGTTCAGTTCTATTTGTTTGTTTTTTTCATTTATATAATTTTCATAGTGTTTTGTCGTTATATTTTATATTACATAGTTTTCATTGGGCGCGTTTTCTTAGTTTTTAGTCAGTTTTGTTATTGTTCTCTTCGTTAATATTTTGGATAAAAATCCTGAACTTTGCTCTGCCAATGATTTAAAATATCCAAAAGGAAAGGCCCCTCGAAGCGGGCAAAAAAAGTGGCGTATAAATTATTCTGCACATATCGTGCCACGAATGCATATTCCAAATTAGAAAGTGTCCAAATTGTGGCATCAGAACTGGGCATAGGACAATGTAATATTTGGAAAGCTATAAAACAACATGAGGAAAAAGGATCAATTGGATCACCCCAGAAACAAAGAAAGTTGTTTAGAACATTATTTTGTTCATATTTAACGGTGTATATAGTTTATACATATAATGTATATATTTTAGAGTGTAAATATTTATATTTCAAAGATGAATTATACTTTTATTTTACGTTGTTTTCTTTAAAATTTATTTGAATAATGTGGTTTTCATTTATGCACGTCCCTTTCGCCGAAATGTAGAGAAAGGTACGGAGATTATAAGTAAGTATATGCATAAAAACACAATATAGATTAGCACATGTACGTACAAGACAAAATTACTGAAAAAATGTCAATTAGAAAGAATTTTTTTAAATCCAGGAATGGCGCCAAAATTTGAATTTTTATTTAATACATGTGAAATCGGCTGCGCTCGAAACGCCATCTAGTCTATAGTTAAAACGGATAGAGTATAGTTGTGTTTTGTGAAACACAACTTAGCAACGCAAATAACCGATGTTATACAGCGTAACTAAGAACAATTGAGCTATCTAATTGGTGTATTTTCCGATGAATTGTATAATTAAATGTATATAATTGACAAATAAGTACGTATTAATATTGTATACATAATGATAGTTTTTTTAGAAGAAAATATTAAAAATATGTTTTTATACATATTTGTATTTGCAATTGACATAAAACCAACATCATATCACAAAATAAATTAAAATTATTATAATCAATATTTCCAAAAATTTGAGGACGATAATATTGATATAAAATTTTAACAATAGTTACACTGTCAGACAATAGTTTCGGGTCTCCTTTACTCAAATATAAGAAAACGCCTCAAAAAGGAATAAATAACAATAAACACAATTTATTATCTTAAACATTTCCTTTCCTCAACCAAACAAATAATTTTTTTTCGACTATCATTTTTAACAAATTATTTACAATTCTTTCTGTAATATTTCCGAAATATACTCATATATAAACATTTTTTTCTGTGAAAACTAACTTTCCAGTACCATATAGCTGAGATGAAATATTTCACAATTTAAATTAATTGTGAATATTTTCTGGTGTTTTGTGGAGTTCTGAATTAAAATTTTAATTAATTAAACTTCAATTATGTGAGCAATGAACGTTAAAAATTTCGAGTTCCTGGGAATTTTTCCCAGGCATTATGTACGTACATGAAAATAAATTCAATACATTTATCAGGATTAGCAAATATGTACGTACCTATTTATTAAAATGATTCAAATTTAAATGGCGGGGGGGGGGGGGGTAATGAGCTGGACACTTCAAATTATTATTTTTTCAACTGGCTGTTACAAAATATTAATCAAATAAAATAGATGTAAAATATATCTTCCACTTAAAATTATTTACATAATTATATTATAGACGCAGACACTTTAATAGTGTGAATATGATTTATTTTCGTCGTTATACTAAACATAAAATAAATAATTATATTCAATATTATTAAACACCAGTCGGTCAATCATTTACTGAACGTGACAGAATAATGACTGAAAATTAGTGTAACAAAAAATATTACATAATAAAACGCTTACAATGACTAATAATAATATGTATATATTCGCGAATTTAAACATCTTAATATCATTTATTTTTATGACAGCTAGAAACTTCCGATAACTATCAAACTTCTACTTCTTCGGCAATTACGCCATTAGTGTTTTTTGCTCTTGAGTTCAGAAGTGTTAGCGAAGCTCTCACGTACCGCATTATTCGATAGAATTCGTGTCCGATGTTCTTAGAATGGTTCCCTGATCGTTTCATTATTTATCGGTTTCAATAACCTGTAATTAGGAAAAATATATCACGAATTGTCTGCTTTCGGAAGCGCCGAAAAGAATATAAAACACAGCGGAAAAAATTAGAATAGCCCCGAGAAAGTACGTAGGTTTGAATGGGAATGATAATATCACATATTTTTATAATGATTGTGGTCAGATTTTTGCAACAGCAATTTTAAAAATTACGAGCAGTACGCCATAAATAGTCAGTTAACTCGTTTAGAACAAGAAGTTCAAATAAAAAATAAATAGGATTGTCAGGGATGAGGGTTTCGTAGTCGTGTCAACAGATTCGTGTGTATAAGGCAAGGGTACATACAAAATATAAATACTTAAATAATAATAAACTTTTCTAAATAATAGTTCAGGAATAATATTCCAACTTATCTTTGTTAGTCAAAATTCTGTTTTGATATAATTATCATTTTTCCCACCGCGGGTTTTATTTAATCTGGATGTCACCGATCTTTGACAGTGTTGACAATTAAGTCTTGAAATTATTAAGCATACGTGCATGACTTTGGATGCCCTAGCCTATAACGCCCTGCATTCTGCACCTCTAAGATAAGCCTGTCTCTGAAGATATCACCTTTGTTTTACACAGCCGGGGTTTTATTGTCACCAAGATATGTAGTCTGTTTGAACACCAGCCCACTGAGTTACACAATGTGACATGTAACAGTTTAGAATATGTATTTAGTTTTGTTTATTTTAATTAATAATAATCAATTAATTAAGTGTATAATATTTGTAAATAAAAGTTAGTTTAAATCAAATAATGTCCGTGTCTATAATCTATAATATAAGTGTTCATCAGTAGCCCTCATTAAGTGTGTGAATTGGAAGTGTATATGTGTTCCTTCCTTTTAACGAAGTCGTGGACGTCAATCATCCGTGCGTCCACCAATTAGAAAAACTGTGTCAACGTCGGATAACAAGTAAGCGCACATCATAAGATCAACTTCTTTCCGCAACCCCTCTCCCCCTCGTGTTACACGTGTTTGGTCACGAATCTGGTAAACCTGGTTCAATCCGGACCAAAAATTATTTCTTATTTTAAATGGCATGAAAGTGACGGCTGCGGTGAATTCTCTATGTCAAAAATGAGTGCCCGTTAGTGATGCACGGCGAGGCGAGAGTACTCTCGCATCTCGTCTCGTCACGATATAAAAACTGCGAGAAGCGAGATCTCGCGAGAGTCCCGCAATAAAAAGTATTTGTAACTTTATAGCTTTGATTCATAAATTCAATGAAAAATGCATCCTGCAGGGAGTGTAGTCAACGGTAATTCGTGCGTAGAACAGGTGAATGTGAAAATTATATGAATTGATTATATTTTTTTGAGTCTATCTAGAGCCGAATGATATCGGTCGCAGAGCGAGGAAATGCAAAAGACTAAATCGGTTTTGCATCTAATAGAACTAGTTTTCCTCCAACATTTCAGCCTTTGATTCATTCCGGTTAAAATTACGGTTAATAAAATTCTTGTCGTCCCTGAAAAGTAAAGAATCTTATATTAAGCGTCGATAGGAGCCAACACGGAGTGAAGCGGAGTGATTAGTTGCCAGTGAGTTCCCAGTGTAGCGCTTTTTTATGAGTAAATTTTACTTAATTAGTGGCATATAGTTAATGATAAAGTGTAGAAACTTTTAGTTACAAAAAATATTTTTTTAAATGTTTAATTAGTTTTACTGATGACAGAATAAATGTATTAACAGATGTTCGTATTAAAATAATTTGGTGACTAGAATTTAGTGTTTCGTCTCTTTATTATAGTTATACGACTCTCAATACACGGAAGATGGACCGATTAGTGCGAGTAGTTCAACTGATACGTAAATACCGAGGTAAATACGTAGTGCGCAAGCGCTTATTTTTACAGCGAGATTCTCGCGAGACTCTCGCGCGAGAACGAGACGAGACCCAAAAAAATGTGCGAGAACGAGAGCGAGATTGCAGATCCGAAAACGAGACAAGATCGATATTTTATATTTCTCGTCTCGTCTCGCCTCGCGTGCATCACTAGTGCCCGTGATGTGTCGCGTGTTAAACGCTCACGATACGAATATGTCATTGTCATTATCATTTTAGCTATGTCTGCGTACAAAGCAGATTGTGTCACCCAGCAATTGATACTAATATGCCGTCCATGATATATTTATTTATTTACGTATTTTATAAGGTTGGCCATGACGAGGAAGAGAATGGAACAATTGAAGCGTAAAATATTTTAGATCAGTGTGATGTAAGTGAGAGAGAACAATAAATACTAACGCCAGAAACAGAGTTCTTATTTCGAATTGACTTATTCTTACAGCTAGAAATGACTGATCCACAATAAATAAACAATAGTAGGTACTTTAAAAAAACAATTTACATAAGGTACGAGTTTATGTTTGGAAAACGAAGCTACCATTTTTTCTAATGAGGTAATTTTATTAGATTATTAAAAAATGTGACTTGTTAAATATATCACTTCGTGTTTTTTATGTTATGTTGATAGCGTTTTCTGCTAAAAAATTTAACTTCACTTGACTGACAACAATTTGGGCTTATATGTTATTCATCTGATGTCCATTTTCAAAGCAGTCATACTACCTCTAGAAAACGAAAATCAGCAAAAACGGTGCGTTTTAGTTCTGCTTAACGATCTGTTTTCAGTGCATTTATAAACTCACAACCCACAAGACACCGAAATATACAGAATGGCCAGAATGTCAATGATTCTATTTTCTTTATCAAGTAAAGTTTAAAAACATACCAGCATAATTTTTACCTCTCGCTAAGAGAGGTATTGAATTGCTAAAAATCGCATATCCAGATTTTAATGAATAAGGCACATTTTAAGGTGCCTAGAATCTGATTATAACATGCGTGCGCGTGTGTGTGTGTGTGTGTGTCTGTGTGTGTGTGTGTGTGTGCGAGCGTGCGAGCGTGCGCGCGTGCGTGCGTGCGTGCGTGCGTGCGTGCGTGCGTGCGTGCGTGCGTGTGTGCGTGTGTGTGTGTATGTGTGTGTGTGTGTGTGTGTGTAACAAAATTTTCGTCTGCGATAACTCTAATACTACAGTTTCAAAAATTATAATTTTTTCGTATACTTCTTCGTTACATCCATATGAAGAGCTGATTAGATTTTGGTTACAATTGGTCAACCGGAAGTACCATCATTTGAAGATTTTAACAGTTTTTCTTGAAAAAACTATATTAAATATAATTTTTTCACATTTAATGTTATTATAAATATTAAAGAATATTTTATTCTCTATACGATTTGACTGCATTTTATACTTAATATTAAATGGATATAGAGTTAAAAAATTGTAAAGAAATTAAATTTCATAAAGTAGCTATAGCTATGAAAACAGCTACTATATTAAGAAAATTCTGATTAAAAGATGTCAGTGTCAAGTGAAATTGACATAGTAGGCGATTTCGGGCGACATACCCGTTCACTTCTTCGGATTACTTACGGTTAGTTACGGTATGATATGGTCAATGGTGGCGCCAAAAATCGTTTATTCACTTGTTGACACCGTGCTTGGTGGTTATGTATATTCTGCGACATTTAAAACTGTCAAAAATAGTGTCTGACAATTAAAATGCATTAACGGAGAAAGATAGTTTTCTCCATATTTGTCCAAAAAAGAGTCAACGAAAATAATGTCACCCTGTTTGACATAAGACCACGACTCCGACTATTTTGACTTTTGACATTTCAAAAAAAGACATGATAAAAAGAGATAGAAATAGTGAACAGAGAGCTGACCCGACTCACAAACCCGTTCAGCTGTGAGCACTGATCCAAGCATACCGGGTATGTTGTTCCTAGCGCCCGAATGTGTGAACGTACCTGAACGCAACATACCGTAAGTGAACGGTTGTCGCCCGAAATCGCCTAGTATGTTTGTCTTATAATTTTAATGGAAATATAGGATCTCTTGCTTTCTGTATGAAATTTGTATAAAATACATACAACTGCTTTAAGGTAATGTACAAGAAATAATAATAATAAATCTTTTATTTCTGCAGATACATTACACTGTATATAGAAAGCGTCACAAAATAATAATTTAAGACATAAATTTTCTGTATGAAATATGCATAAAATACATGCAGCTGCCGGAAGGTAATGTACAAGAAATAGAATATTTAATTTAGCAAGGAACTTTCCGTATGAAATTTGTACAAAATACATAGAACTGACGGAAGGTAATGTGCTGGCCACATCAGATTTTTTCAATTTGTTATAGCCAAACTCAATTAAGCAAAATTTTAGAAAATGTGTTGAATGTCATTATTTCATTTTTATGGTTAATTGAAACAGGTATTAAAAGAGAAGTACTGTCAATATAGTATGATTTTTAAAAGTTATTAAGAATACGAATTTTAGATTAAATTTGACTCATATTGGATTTAGAAAAAATAATAATAATTTCTCTTTAAATTAGGTGTAATGAAAATATCAACCGTACGGCATTTATTCTTACGAAACGAATATTTTACACAGGTAAAAAATCTGATGTGGCCAACACATAACCTCTCGCCAGATATTTTACCTGGTTGTACGCATAAAACGAAATATCTATTTGTGTATTAAGAGCGCAAAATAGGACATTGTCGATTGAGAGGTTGTTGCCGCGCGACGCAGGAGCGAGGCATTCTCTCGAAATCGACAATGTCCATTTGCGCTCGAAACACACACAAGATTTTTTCTACAGTCGCCACAATGGGGTCCTCCACCATAACAAAAAAATATTTTTTATTTATTTTTACTTATCGGTATAGTCCATTCTTCTTGAGCTATTGCTTCAATCTAATGTAAGCATTTTATACTTTCGTTTTTGTAAACGAATGCCCCATTTTATTTTCACAGCAGTGCGGCATTTTGTTTGGTTATGTAAGTGGGTAATGTGTAACTACAGTGTCATTAATTCCTGACTAAACGTTTCCATTAAGAATGTAACCAAGTAACATTTCTCAACATTATATAGTTAGAAATTTGAGGAGCGAGCGTTTTTCCTACTTTGTCGCTCTAGAGCGGCAAAGTGACATTTTGCGTTGGCAAAAAAGAGCGCAAATAGCTACTTTGTATATAGACTGTAGAAAAAATATTTTTAAATACAAATACATACTCGTATACTCGTATTCATGTCTCACTACAAAATAATTATTTTAATATAAATTATGTATACATACATTTTCTTTATATTCAATATCCTGAATTTTTTTTTCTACTTTCCTTTTCTTTTTCTTTTATTCGTCATTTTTTCGCAAATTCCTTTTATATTCTTTTGTAGGTATATTCTTTTGCGTTGTTGACTTTTATTTATTTTCATAATCTTCATAATGATGTACGAATGTTTTTGACAATGGTATACAAATATTTTTGACAGTGACTTTTATGTGTGAATTACAAACATTTGAATTTCTTGCCTTGAAGTAGTTTGATCTAAGAATTTTTACATCAAATTATTTTATATGCATTTCTTTATCTCTGAATCTATAGAAGATATAATAATGAATTTATATTTATCGAATAAAGAATTTAACGTTCTTTAATAAGTATTTACATAAATTTTCGATAAATAATATTTAGATGATTTTTTTGTTGTAACTACTACTTCCGGTTGTCCAATTGTTACCAAAACTTAATCAACTCTTCCCATTATTGTTAGATTGAGGAATCCGTAGTTAAAAATGTCTTAAGTCTTATAGTATTTGAGTTATGGTGAATCCAACATCCACACACACACACACACGCACGCACGCACGCACGCACGCACGCACACACACACACACACACACACACACATACACACACACACACACACACACACACACACACACACACACACACACACACACATACGGACATCATCGTAAAAATGTTATAATCGGATTCTAGGGACCTTAAAACGTGCTTATTCACTAAAATCTGGATATGCGATTTTTAGCATGAATACAATACCTCTCTTAGCGAGAGGTAAAAAGATGTTAAAACAACGTACAATTCCTTTATCAATTTTTATCTTCTTGGATTTTGTGCTTTAGGAAAGTTACGTGCGAAAAATAGCCAAAAATGAAAACAGTGAATGAAATTTAACAAACCTTATAATTACTATAATGTACCTATACTCGTATACAAACATATTTTTTTAAATAAAGTTGTTAAATAAATAAAATAAATAAATATATCATCACAGCATATTACGCATTGCTGGGTGTGCCATTCTGTTAAAGCTCTATATTCATATTTATCCCGTATGTCGTGTCCTCTAAAAATAGATTTTAGATAAATATTCTAGATCAGGTAGTGCCAAATCAGTTAATATTTCTTTTAAAGAATGCATTAATGTATATATCTTGCAAATGTTATAATCTAACATTAAATGCAAATAAAATTGTCATAAAATGATAATGATATAAATTCTTGCCCACTCAATAAAAGCTGCATATACTCAAATACTTATGAAATTATTTTCACTGTTAATCTGATTCTATTTCTCGCTGCTTGTACACGTCTTTATGACGGCTATTTCCATTCAATATACTGTGTGGCATTTGGATAATAGTTATATGGTTGATATCCGATCATAAAGCGCAGTATAATAAGCATTGTGTGTAATGATATGAATGCTCTGTAAACTCGTAGTAGAGCTGCGAAAATTAGGAATTAATGCATGTGATTAATGTAACAGCATGCGAATTGCTTGTAGGTAATAGGGTTAGGGTAAAATTTATGCTGAATTTTATTGTGTAAAATATTAATAGGGTACACAGAAATTGTATAATAAATCCTTTGCCATTTAAAACACAATTTCCAGATTATAGATATTTGTAATAGGCAAATGATGGATGAATTAATTCTGTAAAATTTACATATGCAAACGTGAATAGAATATAATGCATTATTGTTAACATAGAATTAAAATTAACCACTATTTCGAGTCGAAAGCTAAATATGTCAATCTGCTTTTTCATTCGCCGATTTTGATAATGACGAAATCGTATCGTAAAGAGTTTTTACCAGACGTTACCTCATAAACACAAAGCTGTCGTGGAAAGAGCACCACATAAATAATTTGAGTGCGATTTCAAAACTGTAATTAATTTATTTTAATGAAAGATAATTTTATAATCGTAAAAACAGTTTTATCTAAAAATGTGAGTACAACTGCATATTTATACGACACTATAAAAGATTAGCGATGATGAAGTTTGCACACGACCCAGCGAAGCAAGTAAGGGTTGGAAAAATTTGAGGTAATAATCAGCATTATCGCGAGTTGTATGCTATAATTGAAGCGGTGAGCTGAACAAGGAAAAGGTTCCGCTAATGGTAGTTTTGGAGAAATCAATACAAACGATAAAAGAGTAAGGTAAGCATTTTTCATGAAATTGACAATTTGTAAATCTAATGGAGCTAAACACTTCCTTATATAGTTGTACTAATTTAAAAGTACTATAAGTATTTTATATTGAAACAAAGTTGGCGGATTTTTTTCCGTTTAAATGTCACCTAGGATGATGACTGAAAATAGTAAAAAATAAACACTTTTATTACATTTTCTTGAAGCTACATAGTTAACAGTAAGTTAATAGTATATTAAAACATAAGTTACAGAACGCAACGTATTCTAGCACGAGTTACAAATTCACTCACGAGCTCGTAGCGGCGAGCTGGGCGAACGAACGAGTGCTTAAATTGCTTTATGTGACGTGTGTTTTATACTATTTTCTCTGTTGAAGCTTTCATTTACATTATTTCTTCATAAACATATTTGACAATTTCCATTAAGAGAAATTTTTGGGTAGAATTACTAAATTGGTGACAATGATTTTCGCTTTTTATTGTGTCAATCTCAATTAACAATATATCGCCAAAAATTGTTTAAGTATGAAGCTCCATCTAACATCAATATGCGTGCTAGAATAAAACATTCTAATTCCGAAACAAGTTCTTTCTTTGATTATCCCAATTTGTTTTTTAAATATTGACTAATGTTTTTGTAAAGTGTTCTTTAATTTAGTATCTCTTATAATTTATCTAATTTTGAGATTCGAATATAAGTGTATATGATATTTCGACTTAAAATTACCTTAGGGACACATCCTTTAGCTATGGCAATCGAGTCGCGGGGCAGCCTGTATAATTTTGACATGGTTATATACATTTGCAATGTAGGAATATTTTTCTTTTAGAAGTCATTGGCTTTGAGAGTAATATAAAATGACTATCTCAATTAGAAATGCCCAATATGTAGAATCTTTTTCTTGTACATCTCACCGCTTCAATTTATCTACGATGAATATATTACATACATGATTTTTATAATTTGGTCTCAAAACTCCAAATCAAATAATCCAAATGACGTATTTTTTATTGAAATTGGTAACATTGCAATGTATTGTGATGTAACCATGAAACTATGGTGATGAAGATATATCATGTTGAAAATTCATTTTATCTACGACTAATAAATATGTATATTAAATTATGTGGTTTTTGTTACATAATACTGCATATAAATCCCGTAAGGAATAATGATCTGTGAATACTTGTCATTATTCCTTCTGATGCACCAATCTGAAATTTTTTAATAAAATAAATATGCAAAAGAGTATATTATGAGCAATCTCTCTTTTCGGGCGTTTTTTTTTTATAATTTTGAATAAATTCCCCATGTACTTAAAGTACTTAATTGAAACTTATATATTTAAAAAAAGCTATGTAATAAATTCAGCTCAACATGCAGACATCATCCTAAAAATAGTAAAATCTTATTCCAGGGACTCTAAAACGTGTTTATTCATCAAAAACTCAGCACCTAATTTTTGACTAAAGATAATACCTTCCTTACCTAAAGGTGACGGAAGGTAAAAAGATTGACCGCTGCAGTAAAAAATATTCTGTAAACTTATATACACATAAGGTCCGTATTATAAACGTCGAGTATTTTAGTTCCATAGTAAATATAAATAAATAAACAAATGCAACGCGAATTTTTGACATTAATGATTTACTGTCACAAGAACATAGAAATTGACTCGAATATGTTCATTTTATTAAATTTACTATATAACTAAATTTTACTGGACGTTAATAATACCGGCCCCAAGTTTTTTTTTTTGTAATGATTATAAACTGATATGTTTCCATTAACAACTTTATGTTAAGTGTGTTATTAATCAAGCTAATAATAATATGCTAAATTGATATTGTAGTACATTTTGAAATGCATGTAATTTGTTAGAATTCAATACCCTGGAGTTTAATGTCATAACACATTTATTAACGTGTTTATGTTTACAAAACCCAATACATTACATTACTCATTACATGTTATGACTACTGAATACATGTTGTTCTATTTGGTAATTTAATATATACATACGTAACGTATACTAGATAAAATATAAATTTTAGTTTAAGATTAAGAAATATATTAACTGAAAGTTTTTTAAAATAATTTATATTTAATTATTTAATTTTCAAAAGGAAACGTTAGTAGTTCATAAAATGATGCATTTAAATGCAAAGGATTTTAAGTGACAGAAGATTTGCCTATACTGGGTCTCTTAGGCCAACCGACACATAGAAGATTAACATGTGAAATCAGTTAATTGTGAATTGTATCTCCTCAAGGTAAGATCTTTGAGTGAAATTTTGTATACTTATTGGAAGATATTAATTATATGAATTACAGTCCAAATTAGTTAATTCAAATGTATAATATTATTATTTTCCATGATAGTTGTTCATATGCCGGATAAAGTGGTTACTAAGTAACAGCACAAATAGCATATTGCTAGCATTTGCGCTCGGTAATTAATTAAACTCGGAGAGACTGAGTTCGGAATAAGCCAGCGAGCCAGCCAGTAGAAAAATTTAGTTTTTAATTTTTACTGTTCAAAATAATTTTTATTATTAATACGTTTTTAATCTTTTATTGACTTTTAATAAAGTATAAACATTATTTAAATCATAATTATGCATATTTTGTAAAATTTAAATCACATTGTAAGTAATTATAATAAATTATAAAATATAACGTATCCATTTTATTAAATTGCTACAAAAAACATTAACAAAGTAGACTGGCACACCCAGCAATGGGTAATAAACCGTGATGGTATATTTATTTTATTTAACAATAAAAATTATTTTGAGAAGTAAAAATAAAAATTTTCTGCTGGCTGGTTCCGAACCCAGTCTCAAAGTTTTGTTTATTACCAAGCGCATACGCTACCACTATGCTATTTAAGCTGTTACTTGGAAACCAGTTTTTCCGGGATATCAATAACAATCCTGGAAATTCTGCAAATTTCCTTATTTTTTCTGATATTATACATTTGAATTTACTAAGTTAGACTGTAATCCATAGAATTAGTATACCCCAATAAATACACGAATTTCCAACTTAATATCTTGCACTGCGGAGATACTATTCACAATTAGCTGATTTCACATGTTAACCTCCTATGTGTCGGTCGGCCTAAGACACCCGGTATAACATTTTTACAAACGTTCTATTATCCAAGTCCAGTTTTAAAAATGCTACAATTGTCATAAAATTCTACACATACCACATACTTGAAATATAAAGCCATCATAGATACAAGTAATTTTATAAATAATGCATTTTTTAAGTAAACAAATCCAAGAAAATATTTTTACTCATATGCAGGTGTTAAAAAAATTATCCAAAAATGCTTAAACAACACAGGTTCGCAAATTAACAATTTAAATGATTTCAGTTATTGTCTATTATTAAAATACTTTTTTCGTTTTACTGCAATAAATGTCTAAAGTTAGTCAGGCCGTTATCATAGCCAATAAAGGAGATTATTTCGAAAAATTGAAAATTTAAATTCGGAATTTTATTGGTTTAATTTTATTGTTCTAGTTACTAAAATTAAAATATTCAATTCGAATTATAATTTCCTTTTTATTTCTTTTCTCGTAATTATTAGGTGTGCGGTAGCTCATATTTTTGGATGGTATGAAAATCATTTATATGAATTTTATGATATTATGAATAATATCAAAATAGAGGTAACAAACATTTGTTTTTACAATATGCATGTTAATATTAAGAATATTATTTTTATATCTATAATAATAATTACTATATGTTAATGTTACTACAATACTTAGCATATTAATTAGGTTATTATTTTACCTTAATCACCTACGACTTCGTATCCCGTCAAATTTTATGTTATTTACTAAACAAATTTCACCGTAAAAATTCATATTACATAATTATTTGAATAGAAATCCATTCAGAATACCTATTAGACCTACATAAAAGTTACAAATTTATGTTTATTGAAACATAACTGTGAACTAATATAAAACTAAATGTTCCAATAAACATTTATACCCACATTTAGAAACATTTGCATATTATTACTAGATATATTATTAAAACAAGTTTCGGCTGTGTGCCGTTAGCAGTAACAGTATCAATAAAATTAATAACATTTTATTTGTTTCGTAAAATTGATACAAATTTTATATTAAAAATAAATTTATTTTTTTCAAATTTTGGCATTTAATTTATTGCTATATCATAAGATTCTACAGATTTTGAAGGTACCAGATCTGTAGCATCAGAAGCATCAACTATTTCTTGCAGTTCTTTATAAACTGAAGTAAATTACAATTGTTGAACGCAATTTTCGACAATAGGGTATTATCTCATATTTTTTTTAAAGAACAGTTGTATCTAAGAGTACCTGTGGAAACCCGATTTAAAAATTCCTTTTAAAAAGCAAGATATTATTTTTTTAAATTTGATTTTGTTGTGTTACGTGATAGTGACGTACTAGTTGTACAGTACCAGCGGTGTGCTCTCAGTTTTTCATGCGTCTTCTTATCACATTCAAACATGAAGTAGAGATTTCAATCTTTTGTAACATATGATTTTTTGTTTTTTCCCTGTTGTTTGCCTACACTAATATTTTTAATAAATTTTTAATATTGGTAGTCATCAGAGAGTACCCTATTCTGCTATGCTCATGTGCACTGATTCAATTGTTAAAAAATTTCTGTTATCTTGTCTAAGGTCCGAGTGCTAGAACGTCAGATATCACACAGTTACATGTAACAGACAGGTACCTGACGATTTGACGTGCTAGAAAATATGTTACCCTAAAATGCATCGTGAAAGCTGTGTTACATATAACAGCGACTTCACGACCAGTTACCTGACTGCTACGTACTGTCAACCTGTCATATTGGTAATATTTTGCTCGTATGTAATTATAATTTTCAAAATGTCTTCGTAAAATTATCAAACTATTTCAGAAAACGAAATAACCTTGATATATGAAGTGTATTTTAAGAAAGGTTACAAGATTTCGAAAAAAATTGCCAGAAATTTAGTTAAAGACCAAGAGGATTACTTAAAACCAGCAACTATGAAAAGTAAATCAATTTTATCAGAATTACAAACATATTGCTTATGTTGTTTACGATTATTGGACGCAGGTCAATTATTATGTTTGTACTTTCTTCATTTTTTGTTCCGTGCATTTTATTTAAGGATTTTTCAAATAATGGTTTCAGATGATTTGCGCATCGTTCGAAAAACTGAGAATCGAATAATTAAAATAATTTTACCAGAAATACCCAACTTATCTTTGTATCTTAAAATTATATTTATTAAATGATTTTTCTCGAAAGACGTGACATTCCTTTCTTTAGTTTTCTCTTATTCTTTAAAATAACAAGTATGATTCAACATTTATAAGCAGAGAACAGCGAAAAATATATCTTTTTTTTGCTTGAATGTAACCTCAAAAATGTATATTTTTTGACATATTTGACATTTAGATAGTGTTGCCATCTAGTGAATTGTGGAAGAATACATATTTCATTGGTTTATGCCAGTACTAACTGATACCGATCTGTTACGAAGCATCAGCCCACATTCGTTTCTAGCACGCCGTAAAAAGGTACCGACATGTTAGGAGGTACCAGGCAGTTAAGTAACACATAGATACCACTGTGTTTCTAGCACCCGGGCCTAAGTATGCTAAGGCCCGAGTGCTAGGACGTCAGATATCACACAGTTACATATAACAGACAGGTATCTGACGATGTGACGTGCTAGAAAGTATGTTACCCTAAAATGCATCGTGAAAGCTGTGTTCCATATAATAGCGACTTCACGACCTGTCTGTTACGTACTGTCAACCTGTCATATTGGTAATATTTTGCTCGTATGTAATTTGATATTCAAAATGTCTTCTTAAAATCATTTCGATCTAGAAATTTCAGAAAACGAAATAAACCTTGATATGTGAAGTGGATTTTAAGAAAAGATCCAAGATTTCAAAAAAACAATTTTAGCATAATTACAAAAATATTGCTTATGCTGTTTACGATTCTTGGATACAGGTCAATAATTACTGTGAACCGAATAATTAAAAATAATTTTACTTGAAATAGCCAATTTATCTTTGTATCTTAAAGTTAAATGATTTTTCTCGAAAGACGTGAAATTCCTTTCTTTAGTTTTCTCTTGTACTTTAAAATAAGTATAAGCAGAGAACTTAAATAAAAATATATTTTTTTTTTGCTTAAATGTAACCTCAAAAATGTATATTTTTTGACATATTTGACATTTAGATAGTGTTGCCATCTAGTGAATTGTGGAAGAACACATCATATTTCATTGGTTTGTGCCATTACTAACTGATACCGATCTGTTACGAAGCAACAGCCAACATTGGTTTCTAGCACGCCGTAAAAAGGTACCGACATATTACGAGGTACCAGGCAGTTAAGTAACACATAGATACCGCTGTGTTTCTAACACCCGGGCCTAAGGCTATTAAATTTGACACAATAAATTTTCAAAATGCTTTACTCCTGTAACAATAACGTTTTCCGTCTCTCGGTAATTGAAAAAATAGTACATGTGTACGTATACTCCTTACTAGAGAACCATTTACCCTTCGGTGCTTTGTAGCCCTCGATCTTCGTGTTCAGGCTATAAATTACGAGTACACCTCATTACCTTGCTGCATAAAATCCTATTTGAATAATTTAGCATTCTGTTTTATTTTATATAAAAAAGAATTATTTATATCAATTTTAAATTATTAGGGCAATTTTTTATTTATATATTATATTTAAAATATAACCAATGAAGTTAATTTCTATGTTCATTGTTTAATTTAGATCAAATTTCGCATAAACTAAAATACAATGTCTGTATTTACGAGCATATCATGTTTCAATTTTAACAATATCAACATTAAACTATATTAGAATTGACAATAACATTAACAATAAGAGTTCACCGATTCAACATTGATATAAATTTAATGAAAAATATAGTGATTCAACTGTAGACATAATATAAATAATTATATTTTACATGAAAACATTCTACAAGTGTAATAAAATTCCAGGTGTGATTAAAATTCAAACCCAAAGACGGAGCTACTTTTATGAATAAGGGTTTTCTAGCTAAATAAATACAAGTACTAAAATATTTTGTTTCATGCTCCGGTCCTCAGGATTGTAAGGGTTAAGTGTGTATCTATTTAAATAAAATTTATAAGAATATTAGTTAATAGGCCAGGCGCTAGAGGTTTTTTAAAGGAAATAATTAGAGGAAAGCTGCAAACGGCTTTTATCGCTTTATTTAAGCTCTGGAATAAACATATTAAGTTTTCCCCCTCGAAAGACCTGAGCGTTGGCCGCCATATTGGAAAAAAGGAGCAAACTTGAAGTTTTTCTCCAATATCTTCGTTTATGTTAGCCTGAAAGTAAAAATATTTACTACCAATATTAAAGATAATTGAATTCTCTACAAAAATGGTCTTTCGTACTTTTTTACTAAGACTTATAGTTTGGAAGCAATAGCCCCGAGAAGTGTGGTCCACTGTTAGAAATAAAATGTTCCAGGATTTCCACCAAAATTTTGTGTTGATATTATCATTTTAATTCAATATAACATATATTATAACCTCAAATACTGCAAATATAGTTGAAAATTAAAAACGTTCTGACGGGCAGACGCACCTTACGAATCACGTAATATACTGTGGCGCCACATACTTTGGTCAACATAGTGCTCCTTGGTCAACATTGCACTTGTTTTTGTCGCATTATGCGGTTTTATATCAGTGGTTGCGACACCACTTCCGCATTGTTCAGACAGGGAAAATTAAAGTTCGTTAAGATATTGGAAAAAGATAGAAATTTGCAGACAACCGTGCAGATTTTCAAGGACCCAGATGCGACTCCGAATGGAATTGATGCCGCAGGACAGCAGTTTATTACAGCTCTTTACGTAGCCAAGAGTGATCAAAACTCGTTAGATAACCTGAGATTCCAACTATTTGCCAGGTCAATGTCTAAATCTTCTTTCAATCTGGCTTCTTTGCCACCTACTCAGGCAGCTGCACGTCAGCATTCCTTACGGACGTACCACCAAATCCAGCTGTGGTACGGCAACTACAAAACCCCGCGGAAAAAGACCAAAGACAGCCTTCTTCCGATTACCTCAACTAAGGAACCAGCTCCGCCATCGCTCTTAAAGTCCATATCTTGCAAGTGCACAAAAGGATGTAAAGCGGCCTGCAGTTGCCGGAAAGTTGGGCTTCGATGTTCTGCCATTTGTTACAATTGTCGGGGACAATCGTGTACAAATATCGAAAACATTTTAGATGAACTCAGTGATGACACCGAAATTGACATTCAGTTGGACCACTTCATATCCGACGACAATGAGATACTTTACGAGGCAACAAATGACGGCGAAATGGGCAAGCAATATGACAAAAGTAAGAAGACCGAACAAGAGAAAGAACTCTGCCGACTATCAACTTCGAAACGAAGAAAATTAACTTACAAGAACTGATTGTGGTGTGGAAAAGAGACAAAAAACTGTTAACTGGTAAGAAATATTGATATATTCACTGAAAAATTTGTTGGTTTTTGTTAAAATATTGAAACAGCGTCGTATTTAACATAGAAAACGAAATACGGCGTGCGAAATTCGACGTTTCGTGCGGTTGCGCGAAAATAACACACTTCTCACGGATATTGCTTCCAAACTATAAGTCTTAGCAAAAAGTACAAAAAACCATTTTTGTAGAGAATTCAATTGTCTTTAATATTGGTAATAGGTATTTTTACTGTTTAAAACTAATATGTTTTAAATGAGAGAAATTAGAAATTATCAACTCCTTGAGGTAGCAACCCGCTGCACTTGGGAATAGAACGGTTAACCCGCCCTGACTCTATTTAAATAAGTCAATAAATAAATGGAAATAACTGTTTCTGTTACTTGGAAAAATTAGTTATATGTTTTTACGTGTTTAAGTTTAATTTTAGTATTGTTTGAAATAGCTGTAGTATCTTAAACTAATTATTAATATTATTGCATCTGGCTTCACGCGAGTGCGCGCGCACCCCCACGCCAAGTGCAGCTGCTACAGCATTGACCGGCTGCGACCAACTCAGAGTGTCTCTGGCTTGCAAACGGTAAACACGTATCGCGTCGTCGTCCGCGAGAGTGGTTGTCCACCATTTTGCATAAAACTTTCTGATTTTCATATGGTCAGTAAAGTAATTGGTTGTTTAATTATCGTACGCGTAGCTTGATTAGCCTAACACGACTAATTCAAGGAGTATCGTTCGGTTTTCATTTAATTTGGTATTTTTTAGTCCGCGAATACTTTCCGGCGCCAATTTATGCAGCTAATAGACACATCTCAGGAATCAATTGTAAAATCGAACTGTACAATTTGATTTCTCACGGAACTCGTGTTGTTAGGGATTTGATTCATATTTCCTTGGGTGAATTCATTATTATTTCTTTGTAAACCTGTTTACACAAGTTCACCTTCGAGTGACGTCATTCACAGCGCATCTGCTGTTATTGTCGACTAGGTACATTCAATGCAACAAGTTTTGCATTCTAGTTGGTTGTTATTAAGTTCATTTAGAGTTCTTAATATTGTTTAACTAAATTTGTGTGGTCATACACTTATTAAATGATTTAGTTAATTTCTACAAATATCGTATTTGTTATATCTTTGGTTTATTATTGTTTATGTCACTTGTATTCAATACGCTATCACATATCTCTCAGAATTGGTTTTCAGTTGTTTGTTATTTTGTTGCAATTATATTTAGCACGTTTGTTAGTTCGTAAAACTATCTGGTCCTTCGTTGGTTGTTAATTAGTACGTTTCACAAATTAATATTATCCCGTATATTGGCCAAGTCTAGTGATGTGAACCAGCTATCGAAGGTTGTAATTATTTTGGTTTACATATAGTTTTGTTTTATTCATTGAATTTAACATCAAACACATTGTTGGTGCTTCTAGACCGGATTCGCTGATCTAGAGACATCGCATTTGGGCTTGCGAGCAGGATCAAACCATTTTGGTTCTTCTAGACCGGATTCGCTGGTTTAGGGTTTGAACATTTGGTCCTTCGAGCCATTAGGTCCTTATTACTTAGTCCTTCGCACCGGAGGGACGCAACATTTACTTTTAGGCTAACATAAACGAAGATATTGGCGAAAAACTCCAAGTTTGCTCCTTTTTTCCTATATGGCGGCCAACGCTCAGGTCTTTCGAGGGGGAAAACTTAATATGTTCATTCCAGACCTTAAATAAAGCCATTTAATCCATTTGCAGCTTTCCTCTAATTATTTCCCGAACACGTCCTCTTTTGGCTTCTAGCGCCTGGCCTATAAAGGAATAAGTTTTTACTTTACTATTAATGTTTCGTGTAAAATAGGTTTTGTTGAATACTTTTAAAACATTGAACCGCAGAGAAATTGTTCGCTAATAATATTTATCGCCAGTAAATTAATCGTGGAATAATTATCTTGCATTATAATAATATAATATCAAGGGTTTCCTGCCAGAAGGGCGTAATAACAAAACACAACTTTACAGGAGAGATAAAAAACGTTTCACAAATCGATTATTATTAATTTAATAACTTGAGGTAATTACTAGTCTAAAAGGTGGATTTATGCTCAAAAATTTAAGAATAGAAAAGTGGTGTTTTTGCTGCCAGTTTTTCAAAAATAAGCGTAAGAATAAAAGTAGTGATATAACATTTTTTTAGGTTAGTGATAAGTAGTTACATTTATTATTCTGATATTGGTAGCAGTTAATTTGACGTGTGTAACTTTTATATTGTTATTTTCTAATTTGTTAGTGCACAGTATAATCAAATTATTATCAATAACAGGTACATCTGACATTTATGTCTCACCAACACCGATATATTAAGCCCAAATGTTTTGCTTGATTGCTTGAAATATTTGACAGTTGACACGCATGCGCACTTCGCTAAAATGAATAGGAATAAGGAGTAAAGTTAAAAGTTAACGAACTTTGGCTTATTTCTTATTTCTTATTCTTATTTCTGCAGCATAAACCTTTAGTGTACTGCATTAGAATACTTAATAATGTTTACATAAATATTTATAATAAAATGGTTAGTTACTGTGTAACCTAAAAAGGAAATGGCGTATCAATTATGAATGAATACTTACCTACTGATTTGCAATTGGGTATTCTAATGTAGTAAAATATAAGGTACAATAATGTTATAACATTGTAGATTATGCTAAAAAAATAACAGAATTATTTAAAAAATATATTCCAGTTTTAGATAATAAATATCATTCCAAAAAATTGTATGTATGTACGTATGACTTTCTTGCATTTCGCTACAGGCAACCAAAGCTAATACCTACGCCTTTATTTATGCACCGGTTTTAACTAATTCCAGGTGACACTGTCTATATGTCTTTGTGGCACGACATGAACGTTGTCATGACGACTAAATTTATGAAATAAAAAAAACGTATAAATTGATCTCACAGAAAATTGATCGCTAGGTCGTATAACAAATTAGACAAAACTTTATCGAATTTTAACCCGGAAGTGGTCGCTATAGCGCCAATGTGAACGTAAGCATTTCTCTCATCACGCGACTAATCGCTTTACATTTTTATATTAGAAAATTATTCTGTACATCATTATTTGATTTTAGATTTACAGTGATAGTTTATACGAAATATTTATAAAATTAAAGATTGTGACTGTCGAAGCAATTCCTTTACCGAAAATGAGCCAATGAGAAAAGCTTACCTGATATGAAATTGGAAAAACCAAAAAAAAAAAAAAAAATGTACCTACGCGAAATGTGGTAAATTTTTATTGTAATGAGCATACCTAATATATTTGTTTAAAATATTTTGTTACGAAAGAATCAGCGACAAATGAATTTCTATTATTAATATATTAGGTTACATTAAGAACATGGACACTCCTCCCTCTCTATATTCTTCTTTTATATTATTTTTGCATGAAATTTTTATTATATATAATAATATCTTGTGTACTTCTATATTCTTTGGAACATTCATAAAGGTTTAGTTAACTGCTTGACCAGGTTACATCTATGCCAAAATTTAACAATCTGCCTATGACCTATATTGAATAATAAATTTACTCTTGTGGACGGACATACGATCTATTTTATTCCGATCAATTTTATTCGTTATCAATTTACTGGCGCTAAATATTTCGGGAATCATTTTTCGAGCTCTCTTCTCACATCGCCATATATGTATCACGTTATTGTGTTATAAATATTAAATTGAATTTATTATAAAATATTTAATTACTAAAATTAGAAAGCTCTTGTATAATAAAAGCGCTTTTATGGAACCTACTTTACATAATTATTCTTATGATCATATAATCCATAAATTTTCTTTTATTAGACAAGTGCGCTGGCAATATGGAATGTATTTAGAGAAGCTTGTTATAAATAATTAAGAAGAAAATTGTCATACTCTTTTTTTGCCCGCTAAATATTATAAAATATCTGATGTGGCCAGCACATTACCTTCCGTCAGGTGTATGTATTTTGTACAAATTCCATACAGAAAGTTTCTTAGAATTGATTCCATATTTGCAGTAAAATTATAACACAAACATACTATGTCAATCGCACTTGACATTGACATCTATCAGAATTTTTTTATTTATATTTATGCTTTATGAAATTTAATTTTTTAACTTAATATCCATTGAATGTGAAGTAAAAAATGTATTTAAATCGTATAGAGAATAAAATATTCTTTAATATTTATAATAACATTAAATGTGAAAAATAGGTATTTAACAGCGTTTTTAAGAAAAACTGTTAAAATATTCAAATGAGGGTACTTTCGGTCGACCAATTATAACCAAAATCTAATCAGCTCTTCATATGGATGTTACGAAGAGGAATACGAAAGAATTATAGTTTTTAGAATTGTAGTGTTGGAGTTATCGACGGAGAAAAGACCGTCACAAACTCAATCTCTCTCACACACACACACTCTCTCTCTCTCACACACACACACACACGCACGCACGCACGCACAAACACGCACACACACACAGAGACACACGCACGCACACACAGAGACACACGCACGCACGCACGCACACACGCATCCACGCACGCACGCACCCACGCACGCACGCACCCACGCTCGCACCCACGCACGCACACACACATACACACACACATACACACAGAGACACACGCACGCACACACAGAGACACACGCACGCACGCACGCACACACGCATCCACGCACGCACGCACCCACGCACGCACGCACCCACGCTCGCACCCACGCACGCACACACACATACACACACACATACACACACACACACACACACACACACACACACACACACACACACACACATCATCGTAAAATTGTATTCTAGGGACTCTAAAACGTGCTTATTCATTAAAAACTCACCATCGAATTTTTTGACCGAAAACAATACCTTCCTTACCTAAAGGTTTGACGGAAGGTAAAAAACCACTTACCAATTTTGTTTTTAATATTTGAGAATTGTTACATTATACATATCTATGAAATCGTTCTCGAAAAACTATTTGGGAAATCGTAAAGCGCTTGCATCACCATCACAATAAAATCTGAATCTTACATCAGTCGAAGTTCATCGCAGGAAATTCAGTGATTTACTGTTTGGATTAGGAGAACGGCTGAAGTTTGAATTTACTCGCTAGTCGAGGCAATCAAAATCAAATTTGTATGCAGATACGCATACCACCTATTGAAAACTATATAAGTAATATGCTGCATGGAACGAACGTACATTAGAAAATGCCATCAAAATGCTGTAAAATAACGAAGGAATTATTATTAAATATGGAAATGTAATAAAAAGAATAACAAATAAGAGAAGTATTGGTTGTAATTTATAATGAAGAAAGACTGCATAGAAATTTATTATTAATACTCGAAAAAAGTAAAATAAAATATATTATTACGATGATAGGAAAATAAAGAAGTTATATTTGAAACAAACACTTTTTTATTACGAGTACTTTTCCTCTAGTCACATACCAAATACAACTAACTCCCAAATTACTATTTCCAAACTATCTAAACGCTGTATTACATACAAATTAATTAACTACTAAAATTTGTGGCGTAACAATATTGTATATTATGCGAGCGTTTTGCCATTGTATCATCAATTATAGTGTGACGCTACTAAATTTTGAGAGTGTGACAGGTTTCCAACAAACATTTACATTTTTTTTTTCAATTTCTATATGATGTAATTAATATCAGTATTTTGTTTTTTGTTCTAGGCGAGGGCTTCATGTTACCTCCTTCATTTTCTGAAAAACAGTGTGGAGCTCCTAATAGTAAGTTATACTTTATACAAATTGCATGCTCTTATTACATTATTGTAACGTTGATTTTATTTATTTGGGTGAATTGTAATAATCAAAGAATTATTAATTATTAAAATTAAAGTTTATTAAATGATAAATAAATATTAATAGTAATTTACATTGCAAGACCTAACGAGGCGAGAGAAGCGAGCTTGTTATCCGTGCGAGTACGTTAATTTCGGGTAACGGTTGAGCATTGTAGAATGTTTTATGATATACTGAATCGTAAATAACTTGAAAAATTATTGAAATACACCACAATACATTAAACTATTTGATCGAAATAGTCTTTGAAAACATATAGCGAAATAGCGAATAAATAGAACTGTATATATGTTGCTATGGTTTCAACAGCCTGTAAATTTTATAATGGGCGGAGCCCGTAAAAACCTTCCTAACCACTAGAGACAGAGCTCTGTTATAAGAGATTTACGATTCAGTATAACGTAAAAGATAATAAATATAACGAACACTACGATTAAACAAATGTAAATACTAATTAAATACTAAGATTATTATTAATTACTAATACACTATGATAATTTATTTAAACAATATTTATTTCATGTATTTATTTAGATATGTAACTACATTTATATATTTTCACCACTCGTTGTGAACGCTTGTTTATGTTAGAATGCCCGGCTGTCTTCCCTGGCGGGTTTATATACGCCGGCGACGTTGTTCGAGAACCTTCTACACGATAAAAACACCGAATAGAAAGGATCACATCACCCAAGTAATAAAACAGATCTGAACATGTCTGTTTACGTCGCACGATCGCCCGCGGCAATTACGTCATCGCTAAACTTAGACACTATTACATTATGTTCAAATTCTCTAAAGGGTGATTGAAAAAATAATGACACATGTCTAATTTCTTTTTATTAATTTTTGATTTATAGTTATTTAAATTAGCTTTACAGTGATGCTAAATTATTGCATTTTCATCAAAAATTAACCTAGTTATTAATGTGGGAAAATTCTCGGTTGGTATAAGTAGTTTAGGTGTTAACAATTACTCGAAATTTTCTCACAAATTCGACAACGAAGATTGTAGGTATTTTGTGTACAGTTGCACAAACAAGGCTTAAATTTTAAGCTATCCTTAAACAAAAAAAAGATTTCGAAATTTTGACGGTAATGCATAACAATTCATTTGACATTTCATTACGATGCAATTATAACAGATTGCGAGGTACAAACACTAATTTAATTAATGCAAAACTTAATTTAGATCAAGGGTAACGCTGCCACCACTATCCGTGCTATCAGAGTCCGCAGATGGAAAGAAAAAGTATGAAAAAGACGCGGTCTATCAATTGACAAAATAAACTATATTCACAATTAATACTTTTCACTTCCGGAATAACTGATAATAGTTAACTCGGGCAACTTAAACAATAAAACCGAGAACTGGTTGATAAACTTAACAATTTATTTACGCAAAACAATAAATGGTTGGCAACAATACACAAAATAACAATTAATAGGTTTTTAGAATAAAAGAACGAAGTTAAATTTAAACAATCTAAACAACTTGGAAGGACGCGGACTTCAACAATGACTCAAGTCACACAGACTCTACAAAATTCACACGTCACTAAGAGAAGTTACAAATTTTGAACAACAGTCGAATGGGAAGAGAACAAACGTCACAAACAAAAGTCAAAAAAGACTCTCCAAGATGAGATCATCTCAAAACCATCTTTAATGGATTTTTTCCCACTTCCTAGTAAGGAAGTCCCACCTTAATACCCTTATTGGCTAACTTAAAAATTAACACAATGTAATTTGTTGTAACTTAGAACAATTTAGAGGTTTGGGGGAAGAACTGAATTTCCAACGGTTTCCCGGATTCTGGCCTACGTGACATAAATCACTCATCCAGATTTTCTAAAATTGTTTTTCCTGCTGTGACACATCCGTCTTTTCTAGTCCTATTCTATGTAATATTATACTTTTACAACACGCAATAATTCTTACAAAATGTCAAGGAACTAAACCCATCCCAAAATCTGACAAAGACTATCACTTCGAGAAGCAATATTAGAATCTTACAAAAAAAATAATAATAATAATTTAAAAGGCATGAAAGTTCTGAACGCAAGATCCGTAGCTAATCTTGATGATCGGCTACAAAGAGACGTCGCTATGCAAACGTGTTACACAGTATTGTCAATTTAAGGAACATTTAAAATTTAAGTTAGGTATGTTGGTGCAACCGGCCATTAATTTTGTAAAATCTTACTTACCTAAAAGAAGGTGCAAGAGTGCACCGAAACGTCGGTTGTGTAAGATAACAAATGATCTTTGACTGAGATTTCGTGTAGTATTCATTTTTCGAAATTATCAAATTTGAATGCATGATCGTTTATCATGACATTTATGGAATATTTAATTTCAACATTTATATCAAGTTTTATAAATCAGCAGGTGTGTACCTATATTTTTTGTTGTTATACAAAAATGTATGTATACAGCAAATTTTGATAGAAATAGCAATTCCAAAATTCTGCTGAACTGCTTTCAAAATGAGTTCACTTTTATCGCTACAATTTCAGCGTTTGCAATAAAATTTGCATAATACCTTCCTATAAATCTTCCTTTGCAAAAGTCATCTACCTACTCCTCTCGGCAATAACAATTATAACGGTTGCCTGCTTTAATTAGAGCTGGATTGCGTTTGAAATGTGGATAAACTTGTCCATCTCTTGCGCATTCCGATACAGATTCGCATTCAATTAGTTTGTTTTTCAACAGAGCTCAGCCGATCACAAAAGCCGGTTTGTTGTTGTTGTTATTAAATTAAAATTTAGTGAATGTGACACATCCGTACTAAAGCGAATATAAGTGAGGTTTATGACATTGTTTGAGTTGTTGGTAAATTAACAACGTCCTGCGAGCAGAAATTGGCACCTGGAAGCGATTTCAATAAAATGCTTTAATGATAGGTCATTAAATATGGTTTTTTATTACTTTAATACGTCCGAAACGAAGTTTTATGTCACAACTTATAAGGATTGGTGAACTAATATAGGAATATCTACAGTTTTATGAAGAATATTTCTTAGGAGTATATTACTCCAACAAATGTTTTTGGTAGAATTGTTACATTGGTGACATTGATATATATATTTTTTTTTATTTTGTCCATTACCCGGCTATTTTATGTAATTAATACAGTCATGCCAATCCCAAATATCAAAATTTGCATGAGTGATTCTTATTCCGAGAGAAAATTTATTCATATACAGCCCGATTCACAGAAAAGTTTAAGATAATTCTAATTTTTTAATTAGTGAATTCTATTTTATCCCGTTATTTAAAATTTAATCTTCTCATTATATTATGGGGTCTCGTGGCCGCGTGCCTGAGTGTCTGGTCGGGAATCTGGGGAACCGGGTTCGACCCCTCGTTCGATCCCGACCGAAGCCAAATATTTTGAATTTTAAATGGCACAAAATTGATCCCTGTAGTGCACACTCCACACCAGCAATGAGTGCCCGTGAGGTGACGTCTGGTAAACGCCCGCACGATGCAAATTATGTCATCATCATTACCGATATCTGCGAACAAAGCAGATTGGCACACACAGCAATGGGTAATATACCGTGATGATATATTTATTTATTTTATTATATTATCAGAAAATCTGGTGTGGCCAACACAATACTTCCCACCCGAGTCACAAAAAAGATTAAGTTAATCCTTATTTTTGATTAGCGAATTTTACTTTAATTTTGACAGTTTATTTCTTAAAATGTAGTCTAATATAATCCAAGTAACTACCTTTTCTTAAACCCCTCAACAGGATTAAATCCCAATTACAGAGTAGGTTCACATTCACACACATCTATGCCTTAGTGGGATTCGAAACCAGAGCCCCGAGAGCACTCATGACATGAGGCGTTGCTCTAACCATTGAGCCACCGGAACTATAATAAAATGAAGATTAAATTTAAAATACCGGGATAGAATAGAACTCACTAATCCAAAAATGAGGATTAGCTTAAATAATTTTGTGAATCGTTAATTTTTATTAATCTAAATACATGCCTCTACATATTTACTTATGCTGGAAACTGTATTGAATTCTTTTTCTATTGTTCTATTTACTTTGTTCTTTTTAAAACGTTACTAATGTTATTTTGAAATAATTAGGTCTTTGATAGTGATATTTATCTGTCAGTTACATACATTTGGATAACTGCGTTTTGTTTGTTTAAAGCTTAGGCTCTGGGATTTAAATTAAAGATAATTTTATAAATTTATCCATAAAATATATAGAAAAACTATTAATGCAAATCTATAGAAAATTTAATAATCTTTAATTTTTATAATAACATTAATCTCGAAAAAATAACATTTAAAGGTATTTTGCAAAGAAAAACTATTTTGAGCTTTTAGTAAAGTGCCGTTTCCGGTTATCCGATTTTCACTAAAATCTAATGAGCTCTTTCGATTACAGAAAAAGTTCGAAATACAAGGTTTCAAAATTTTCTGAATGATAGTATTTGCTTTAGAGTGGAGGATCCACACATACACACAGACATCATCGTGAAAATGTTTAAATTGGATTCTAGGGACCTTAAAACGTGGTCATTTACCAAAATCTCGATATGCAATTTTTTGTACGATCCCTACACCTCCCTTACCAATGGTAGCGGGAGGTAATAAGGTAATTACTCGGATTAGATTAGACTATATTTTATGAAATTAACTCTCAAAATTAGAGTAAAATTCGCTAATCTAAAAATAAGGATTAGCTGAATCTTTTTTCTGGATCAGGCTGATAGCGTTACTTTGAGAAACGGAAGTAAGTAAGTAAGTAAGTAAGTAAGTAAGACACACACTCTTCATTTATTTTGTGAAATTATTATAAAGAAATTTTTTTAAAGTTTTTACTACATACTCTAGAACCGGAAGTAATAGCACACTTTTTTACCATATTACCTATAGTAAATTTGGTTATTTGAGAAAATTTGACCGGAACAGGCCAAGAATTTGTTTCATATATTTTTTTCGCGATCGTCCAGAAAATGAGCTGTTTCTGATAACTTTTTGGACCGTAAAAATCCTTCTTTACTGAGCTAGCTCGGAAAATTGTCTACATGAATGTTGTTATGGCGACCAATTGTGTATTTATTACTTCCCCGCTAAAAATAATACCTATAGATTATTATTTTTTACGACCGCAAAAAAGTGTCTGGGCTCCCAAGCGTACAAGGCTCGTCCTGCGGAATATGCATGCTTGCTCATCCAATAAAGTGTCACTGTCAGGTCTTTTTACCTAAATAACTATTAATGTGTTATCGGGATATCATTGATTACAAAATAAACACCTGCTTTTCTTATATAGCGGCGACTATGACCTATGATTTCATTATAATTCAACGTGCTTATTAATTATTAGACAAACATAATTTGAGTAGGCGGACTTATTTTCATTATGCAATTATCTTTTAGATGAATAGTTTTGCTATCACGAATAACAATCATATCTCCATAAATTAATATCAAATAACAGTTTTTATAAAACACCGTACCTATTTTAATTATAGTTTTATACGTGTTTGTTATAAGTAAACTAATAATTAAATCCTACATTTTTTAAAAGCATGTCACATTGTATTCATTTTCGAATCAACAATCGATCACTAGGCAAGAAGATTTTTTTCTAGAAATTTACAGATATTCTAAACAAATGAAATATAGATATATGTACCTACCGTTTTTAGGTAGATGCTACTTTCTGAATGTGCGAATCGAATATGCTTTAATTCTCAAATTTCGGTAGTAACCATATTATAATAATTGCACCGTTGAAGAGAGGGATTTATAATATTTTTTTTATAGTCGTATTTAAAAAAAAATCTGATGTGGCCAGCACATTACCTTCCGTCAGTTCTATGTATTTTGTACAAATTTCATACCGAAAGTTCCTTGCTAAAGATTATATTTCTTGTACTTTACCTTGCGGCAGTTGCATGTATTTTATGCAAATTCTATACAGAAAATTTATAGCAAAAGATCCTATATTTCCAGTAAAATTATAAGATAAACACACTATGTCAATTTCACTTGACACTGACATCTTTCAATCAAAATTTTCTTAATATAGTAGCTGTTTCCATAGCTATGGCACACACACATACAGACATCATCGTAAAAATAGTAAAATCGTATTCTAGGTACCCTAAAACGTGCTTATTCATCAAAAACTCACCACCGAATTTTTTGACCAAAGACAATACCTTCCTTACCTAAAGGTGATGGAAGGTAACAATTGGACAATGATGACAAATTCATTCTTAGCCAGCTCTGAAATACATATATAAGGTGCAACAGCTAAACGAGCTACCTCAAATAATTTCTATACTATTAAAGAAAAATAAAATACTATAAGTGCAATCTTATAGAAGACCAGGGGGACATCCGATTAGTGAAGAAATTATTTTTGTAAACCAGTGGTTCTCAAGTTACAATACAAAGTTATATTTTCTTAAATGAGATGATATATATTTTTCGGCCCATTGGATAGTTTTTTTTTTTTTCGCTAAATTTAACCATCCCATCCATTATCCCCTTCCATAACAAAAATATTGATAAAAATTCAACTGCAATGGAAATAAATTTGATTTTTATAGTTATTTCCCAGTAGGCTATGTATCAAAAACAAAAATTGCTATTTGTCAGTTTGAATTTATTTAAGTTAGAAATTAAATAGAACACTTTTTATAATGTTATTAAGAAATATATGTTTCATTTTAATTTAAGATCAATGGTTTATCATAGATAGCCTACTAAGAAATAACTATAAAAATCTAATTTATTGAAATTTGAATTGAATTTTTCTCAATATTTTTGTTATAATAAAAATAATAATAAATTTATTACTTTAAAAGGTTGACAACCTATGATAAGTAAATGAATGAATTACAATAAACAGTAATAAGGTTTACAAAAATATAATATCAAATTCATCACAAACAGAATTATAATAACTGAACATAACATGAATTGGTTATTTGCACAGTACATTTGAATTATACGAAGAAAGATAAAAGCTTTCAGTACAACGTGAAGACAATCCCGGTACACGAAAATAAAATTTCGCTAATAAATCTGGGCAATCAACCATGTGGTGAATTATTATGACTAAACAATCTAATATAATGTCATTAAATTTTGATAATTATTATGGACGGATATAAAATAATCACATGGTTGAATTCAGAAAAAAAATATTCAATCCAAAAAAATATATATCATACCATTTAAGAAAATATAACTTTGTATTGTAACTTGAGAACCTCTGGTATAAAAAAATGTTTTCTCTAATCAAATGTCCCACTTGGTCTTCTATAAGATTGTCTAATAGTATTTTATTGTATCTTTAATAGTATAGAAATTATTATGGTAGCTCGTGTGGCTGTTGCACCCTGTATAATTATGACAAATGACGTTACACTTATTTTTAACGCAATTTTAATGGTTATTATTTTATTTACATCTATTATACAATAATGCTTCCAAATTTAAACAGTGGATATCTTTATTTCTTTTTCCTGAAACAAATTTCCAACTTACAGTTGGGTTCTGTCCCATGTTTTTGTTTACTTTTTGTATGCCAGAACTTAATTATGCAACTTATGTATACATATATATATATATATATATATATATATATATATATATATATATATATATATATATATATATATATATATATATATATATATATATAATATTAATATTTAAGGTTCAAATTTTGACGTTTAATGTCCTCGCCATGGTCGATTGGTTGTATTTAGGCTAATATTTAGTAGTAACATTAGCTGTATTCTTTTTGACCCAATTGTATCTCAGCTCAGTACATAACTGAGTTGAACTGAAGTGAGTTGTGATTTTGCAAAAAGAACAAGTTTTATTCCATTTTATCATTTCCTTCTTTACCGATAGCATTTGCTGTAACAGCTGTCAAATTTGTTGACATTTTTCTGATCTATGACACAGTTTATAAACGAAAAATGGATAATGTTGAAAATATATTACTTGAAAGTATATCTGTATATGTGAATCTAAATTTTGTTGAATTATATAACCTTAAAATGCAAACTGAGTGTTTCAAATCATTTTGAGTTTTGTAAACTGGTAGTGTAGCATCGGAAAGGGGGGAAGTGAGTTTTCTCAGAACAACTCAAATCAGTTGTGTCAGAAAGAACAACGATTTTCTGAGTTTATCTGAAGTGATCTGAGACGAGCTGAGACTTTGTCCAAAAAGAATACAGCTATTGTAATAAATGCTAGAGCTCTCAAAAGTCAAATGTCATAGTCAAAATTTAACTATACTCTATCCGTTTTAACTATAGAGCGTTGGGTGAGATAGGGCTTGAGATTCTAGCTCTCTGATTGGTTCAAACGTGAACCGAGTTTACACAGTAAAATAATTGACGCGAAATTAAAATTTGCTTGACAACTGACAATATATATATATATATATATATATATATATATATATATATATATATATATATATATATATAATATTAATATTTAAGGTTCAAATTTTGACGTTTCATGTCCTCGCCATGGTCGAGCGTGCGTTTCGTTTATAAATATATATTCAACCAACCAATCAAATTCCTTTGGATATCAAACGTTATTTAAACTTACAATATCTTGTAGTTTTCGAAGGAATTAATATTTAAACATTCTTTTGTCACGAAACTCATTAATTTATTTATAGTGATCAAAAATGGGTAAAGTGTGTCGCTCCATACGATTTTGATATTTGCCGCTTACTTAATATGACAGCATTACTATTTCCAAGGGCGTACCTTTTAAATTTTGCTAGCTGTCAAAAGAATAATCCGAAAAACGGTCTTCTTTACGTTCACCGAACGAAAATATATCCTTCAAGAAGAAATCTGTCACGCTTTTCATTAAAAGCCATAATGAAAAGAAATTAAAGATTTTTCACGAAGGTATGCGAAACAAATATCAAATGAATCAGTTTATGGCAATGATATATCAAATGTCATGCACCTGTCATCATTCTGTCATATGTGGAATAGGTATAGTTTTGATGAATTATGGAATATTGAAATACAATTTTGACTATATTTTGGAACAAAAGTGGTCACGTGACCCTCAACCATTATTGATCACTTTTTTATCTAACTATACTCTATCCGTTTTAACTATAGACTAGATGGCGTTTCGAGCGCGGCCGTTTTTACATGTATTAAATAAAAAATACAAATATTGGCGCCTTTCCTGCATTTAAAAAAATTCTTTCTAATTGACATTTTTTCAGTAATTTTGTCTTATTCGTACATGTGCTAATCTATTTTGTGTTTTTATGCATTTCGGCGAAAGGAGCATGCATAAATGAAAACCACATTATTCAAATAAATTTTAAAGAAAACATCGTAAAATAAAAATATAATTCAGCTTTGAAATACAAATATTTACACTCTAAAATACATACATTATATGTATAAACTATATAAATCGTTAAATATGAACAAAATAATGTTCTAAACAAATTTCTTTGTTCCTGGGGTGATCCGAATGACCCTTTTTCCTCATGTTCTTTTATAGCTTTCCAAATATTACATCGTCCTATGCCCAGTTTTGATGCCACAATTTGGACACTTGCTAATTTGGAATATGCATTCGTGGCACGATATGTGCAGTATAAATTATACGCCCCTTTTTTGCCCGCTTCGGAGGGCCTTTCTTTTTGGATATTTTAAAACATTAGCAGAGTCAGGTTCAGGATTTTTCTCCATAATATTAACGAAGAGAACAATAACAAAACTAACGAACTAAAAACTAAGAAAACGCGCACAATGAAAACTATGTAATATGAAATATAACGATAAAACTCTATGAAAATTATATAAACGAAATAAACAAACAAACAGACCTGAACAGAAATTGATAATATGTAATAAATTGTGTACTATTAACTTTGTTGACATTTATATATTTTATGTCAGACGGCAAAATAATTGATACAGTTGTCAAGCAAATTTTAATTTCGCGTCAATTATTTTACTGTGTAAACTCGGTTCACGTTTGAACCAATCAGAGAGCTAGAATCTCAAGCCCTATCTCACCCAACGCTCTATAGTTAAAACGGATAGAGTATAGTTAAATTTTGTCTATGACATTTGACTTTTGAGAGCTCTAGCATTTATTACAATAGCTGTATTCTTTTTGGACAAAGTCTCAGCTCATCTCAGATCACTTCAGATAAACTCAGAAAATCGTTGTTCTTTCTGACACAACTGATTTGAGTTGTTCTGAGAAAACTCACTTCCCCCCTTTCCGATGCTACACTACCAGTTTACAAAACTCAAAATGATTTGAAACACTCAGTTTGCATTTTAAGGTTATATAATTCAACAAAATTTAGATTCACATATACAGATATACTTTCAAGTAATATATTTTCAACATTATCCATTTTTCGTTTATAAACTGTGTCATAGATCAGAAAAATGTCAACAAATTTGACAGCTGTTACAGCAAATGCTATCGGTAAAGAAGGAAATGATAAAATGGAATAAAACTTGTTCTTTTTGCAAAATCACAACTCACTTCAGTTCAACTCAGTTATGTACTGAGCTGAGATACAATTGGGTCAAAAAGAATACAGCTAATGTTACTACTAAATATTAGCCTAAATACAACCAATTGAATTTCAAACACACATGTGAGAGTAAAAAAATAACATAGTCAATACAATTTAATTTAAATTTCTGTACTCTTGATTCAATTTCCTCCTTTTTCTTGTGGCAAAATCATTCTCGTTTCCCCAATTTGTATGTTGCCTCCCTCACGTGGCTGGGGCATAGGCATACGTTACCCGTTCGTTCTTCACATCGCTTATCGCCGTGGATAAATCTGCGGAAATAAGCGCTACATATCGCCCAGCGTCGCCGATCTCACACCGACGCCGTATTTCATATTTCAATTTCCAACATCCTCAGTATAAATAATATTCTAAACGAGTAAATACCACTACGTCACGGGATGGATGATTTACAAGCATATGGGATTGGAATATGTCACTGATTTTGTTTTGCAAATGTTTACCATGAAAAAGAGATAATTTTTATTTGCAAATACGTTATCCAACTCTTAAGCCGTAGTGATTTATAAATGACATGCAAATTCATCATTGTACGATAATATACAGTATGTCCCCGGACTGAGTTTACAAAAGGAAAAAAATCTTATTTTTTGAAGAAAAAATGCCAGGGGAAGAAAAGTTTTTGCTTGATTTTTCAGTTATTAAAACTTTTAATTATTTTAAGATTCTTTTATTATAACGTTTTTTTCGTATTTTGTCCTCCTAATAATACAGTTGATTTCATTGAATGTTACCTTATTGTAGTTAGCTTTGAAATATTGACAAATGATTAAATGTCAAAAGTAATTCGTATTATCATAAATTATTATCACTGTTTTTACCTCCCGCTACCCTTGGTGCTAAAAATCGCATATCGAGATTTTGGTAAATGGCCATATTTTAAGGTCCCTAGAATCCCATTTTAACATTTTCACGACGATGTTTCCGTGCGTGCGTGCGTGCGTGCGTGCGTGCGTGCGTGTGTGTGTGTGTGTTTGTGTGTGTGTGTGTGTGTGTGTGTGTGTGTGTGTGTGTGTGCGTGTGTGAGTCTGTGTGTATGCGTGCGTGCGTGCGTGCGTGTGTGCGTGTGTGTGTGCGTGTGTGTGTGCGTGTGTGTGCGTGCGTGCGTGCGTAAATGGAAAGAAGCCATCAGATTTTGTTGTAAAACAGATAACCGGAAATTGTACTTTAATTGAAGCTCAAAATAGATTTTCTTCGAAAAATACCTTTAAATGTTATTTTTTCAAGATTTGTGTTATTATAAAAATTAAAGATTATCAAATTTTGTACACATTTGCATAAATACTTTTTCTATATATTTTATGGATAAATTTGTAAAATTATCTATAATTTAAATCCCGGAGCCTACGCTTTAAACAAGCACAACTCCTTGGTTACACATTTCATATCTCAAATGTATGTAACTGACAGATAAATGTTACGTTTTAAAAAGAAAATACTAAATAAAACCATAGTTATATGGAATGGATTTTAATACAATTTCCAGCATAACTAAATATGTATGTAACTATGTATAGTTAAATTAATAAACATTAAATAGCGAGAGCCACATCTACATTTTTTTTCTGTAAAATTAACGGTTTCATTATTCGTGTATGTATATGGTTTTTTTTTCTTCCGTTCGGTGTACCTATTTTTATATATTTTAAAGTTGTTCACAAATTCTTTGTTATCTGCCTAGGCACACATATGGTAAGCATAAAGTTAGTTTTCATGATGCAAGAATTGCATCCAATTTCTGTCAAATTGTTACAACATAATTTTAGATATATGGCGCAGTTTTATACGTTCTCATAGGTGTACCAAGCTAAGAGAATAAAAATGTAAATTGGTAACAATGATAACGGTTGAAGCAAAATTTTATATTTATAACATTTATTTAGTTCCTTTTTATCCTGAAACTTTATTTATTTTTATCTTTACTGTCTGGAAGTAAAACATAAAAGTGATTCCAGAACTTTCTATTGCTATGTGTTTAACAAAATTTAGCAAAAAGTGATAAACTTGATAATATTTTTTTTAAATTCGTGATCTTCGTATAAGGACAAAAATGCATACTAGAGTCAAACAATAGATAGCTATAGTCCCTCTTTAAACTAGGAAGAGTAAATTCAAAATTTCCCTAGTACAATCCATACGTTTATTAGCCACTGCTTAGCCATGTTTACACCAAAACACAAATATTTTTTTTTCATTTTGAAATTTAGTCGTTATCCTATAACTTCTTTTATTCAAAAACAGAGAGTTTTTACAAAAACAAAGTGTGTAATACATTAATTTAGACTGGAAGTACAATAACTTAAATTTATTGAAAATATTTTATCTAGCTTTTTTGTTGTTGTAAATCCGGCTTTTGAAATTACTCTTTCTAATTTAAAAACATGGTATAGAAGTATTGAAAGTGTAAAGAATCGAAAGTAGATTGTACAATTTGAAGTTGTGAAAAGTGAAGTAAATTTTTGATCGTGTAAAGCCTGTTATAATGTAAGTAATTTTATCTGAATATACAATGCAAAACCGAAGAAAATAAAAAAATGCTTGAATTTCAAATCTCAAGAGGCTGACGTCAGCGCATACATCCCTCATTTAAATGATACAAATCACATTGGGCAGAATATAAATTAAGTTTTCAAATTTACATGCACTTACAAGGGCAAAAAGTGAGATTAGACGTTTATTTGTAGGGCATTTTATATAATTTGCCATGGAATTACAATTTGAAAAGGCAAATTCTAACAATTTGCCAAAAATCAACGATGCTATAGACTAACCAATTACGAACCGTCGCGCCACTCGCGGATTTTTTAACACTAGGGCTGGGTTGGGATGTTTAAATGACAGTTAACAGTTCATAATCCACGCGTAAATATAAGCACGAAAACCGTGGTAAAATGCCGTCAAATTTGTTGTGTCACAGAGTGCAAATCTAATTATAACGGGCATAATTTTTACTTCTTCTCTTATTATCCTTGGGAACAGAAAAGGCGACAAAAATAGATAGCAACGGTTCGTCGAATGCCATAGGTACAGTTGGATTTCATTAAAAATGTGATTACAAATATCTCAAGCAAATAACATGTTTTGAAAGTTTACATAATTTCTGGTTTTGTCAAATAAAAAATTTAATTCAATAATTATAACTTAGGAATAAAATACTTATGGGACAATTCATATCTGTGTGCCATTGATAACAATGATGAAAAATAAAATAAAATATTAATGAAATATACTTGCTATTGAATGTAAAATGTTTAACTGTATAATATTTATGAGATTTACGATAAATTATTAGTAGACAACTATATAACAAAGCGCATGAAGATAATCTTTATACTGACCTTGACAAAGTATACGTCAAAGTTTAAGAACAGATGTAAGTAAATGGAATTACATTAACATTAACTAAATGCTCTCCCAAACCAACGCAAAATATTTTCTAAATTGTTGTCGAATGAAAGTGCACAGATACAAATAGTAACAGTCTAACAGTCGTCACAGTGGCTCGAATTTACCGCGTAAACGTATAAGAAAGGTATGTCGACGCTTTCAAAACCACAACTCATGATAATATGCATATTTTCTATTTCAAGTGGTGCTTCAAATATATTTTAAACTGACAAAACGATTCGTTTATATATAAAACTCCATGGCGCGGCCAGCGACACGGAACAGCTGCTTGGGTAGCCTATGGTTAATAAACATTTAGGTTATTATCTACTTTGATGTTTATTCTTGCGTTTGACGTTTGTGACATATATGTATGTGATCTGCCTCGCGATTCCATATTATACACTGGACATAAGGGAACTAATTATTTATACTATTGTATTGTATTCTGCATTTGCTCATATATATTCCTCAATCATGTTGTTATACTCCTGCATTGCGAATAGTTGCAGGAAGTATAATATAAACAGGAACTGCCAGGATCACCCATCGTACCGGAAGTCAGTTACACTGTAGGGCCATGGGGAAATCACATAGTATCTGATTTAACTGTACTGAGAACTCAGATTCCATATTAATTATGAGCTACATTAGAATTGCTAGATGCATACGGTTGTCGTATAAGCACACAAACTGTCTATTTACGTTGTTAAACAATGATGTATACATAACTTATTTATTTTCATTTGTTACATACAGTCGAATTTTACAATTATTAAATTTATAGGTTAAAAACGCCGGTTATGACAATGAAACAAATGAAATCATCAGTTACGTATTATCGTCTAATTATTTTTACCAATAACAATCATCAAATTATAATGAATAGGTGTGTATTAATTATTTTCATTGCCACAGCAATGATTGTTTTTAGTCTCATTTGATAATTGTTTGACACAAATGAACAGACACAGTAAACATATATCGTTGAAAATTTAAAATATCTTTTTTCCGATTGACATTATAAGTGTAACTTTTTGACAGCTAACAGTCTGTAAAATGTCACTTTTACTGCCTAGGCTGTAAAATATATTTACTGCCTATTACATAGCTACCGTTATACAAACGCATAGCAACCGTTCAACAAACGCACAGCAACTTAATTTGCTGGTGATAACTTTCAAAATAGGCATTAAAAATAATCACTAAATTAATTTAATATTCAATCGGCAAAAAATAATGTGTTCAACACGGCACTACACACAGGCTCGGTAATGAATGCTGTCGAAGCTGTAAATCTAGTATTTTAGTGTCTAGTTAAACAAATAAGTATTCAATCATGTAATTTTTTCTATGGCGTCCATATAAAAATTAGAACTTTAATATCATAACTCAAAATCCAACAGTGAAAATTTGAACATCACCATTCGAAAGAGCATAAAAAGAAAAAAGTTCTCTTTGCTCAAGTGCAAATCTAAATTCAATATTATTTTATAGTTAAAAAGTTAGTTGTAAAGAAAAATCAGCAATATTTGTATTTCCTATACATTTTTCAGGAAAAATATATATTTTTAAAATAGTCTCCTGATGGGGCAACTTTTTCCTAATTTTAGCGATTTCGTATCTCTTAAAATAAGCGAAATCCCAATAGTGAGTCTTGAAAAACGGGCCCCGTGTATAGGAGCATACTTTTTTCAAACGAGTATACAACTACAAATTTGTTCATCTCAGCAGTCTTAAATCTGATGTATATTTTAAAAGAACAGAGATTTATATCATGAAACATTGTGACCCGACAGAATACAAAATGTTAACTGTCGTTCGCTGACCACTTGTTTTTATTTTCTATTTGTTGTGCAACATTTCTCCATGTGATATATCTCGTGCTTGAGATTTACAATAGGTAGGAAAGTAAAATAAAAGCCCTTGGTATAAACTCTTCCATTTGTGCCTCACTAAACCTCAGTTGCCGTCGTAAAATCAGAGTAACAACTTAGAAAACAAAAAGTCACTAGAAATTCTTTCCGGAAATGTTAGTGCATCCGGCTGATTTATATCCCCTGCACTTGTGTTCAACTGTTTCGTGCAGGTGCTGCCAACTGCGGCATAGTAAATTCACTAACATGGACACTTGATAGATTCATCTGTCAACATAGCTATTTTTCACAGCATTTATAAATGGATAATTTTGATGAATGATAAAATTTTTATCTCAAGCAGTGTAAATGGATGTGATAGTATTTATTATGCTCTTCACCATTCTGGGAACATTCTAATGAATAATTTATATGAGAATGGAATGATGGATATTTGAAAAATGTAAAAATTGAACGAGTTATAGAAATCATAAATGTAATACAAGTTTTTCTGACCACATATTTGAAATCAGTTATAAATGCAACTATTAAAGTAATTATATTAAATGTTTTTCTGACATATTAATAATTCTTAGAAAAACTGACATCTTGCACATTTCACAAATTGATTGACTTACAAGAAAACTGTAAAACCCATAAATTAATATTTTTATTTATTTTATAGACGACAACTCAACTGCATTGGCCTCACATGACGGTCGCGCTAGAATTATTGAAATTAAGACACATGGTTAATATTTTTGTCCAAAGTAGTTCTCTTCAACAATAATAAACGTCACCATTCTTTCTTCCCACTATTTGATAACTCCCAACCAATCTTCCTTTGAAATGCTTTCAATTCTTTCTTCAAACTAAAAACTCCTACACCGAATTTATGTTTTAGTTTTTCTTAATAAATGATTAACTATCTTAACTTAATTTCAAGTGACACATAAATAACTGTTGAAAATTTGTTTTCGCCATCCTGATTTCTTATTCTCATTAGTTTTAGCGTGACCCTAATACAGAAAATCAGATCAAAGATGAAAATAAAAGACCAGGCCTCACGTAGGACTCGAACTGGAACTAGAAATTATTTTATCTTGCACACCAATTTGATCGGCAAAAATATAAATTCATAATTTGTTGCAATTTTTAAAATATTGTCCCGTTTTTACTTATTGTGGTACAAGAGAGTAGTAATGTATTGTTCCACAAGAGTTTAACGATTGCTGTAACTTAGGAGGGCGAAATTGACAACATGAACCACAGGCGAGTAAATTGTCACTTCCGGTTTATCAATTTTAGCCAAAATCACAAAATCTAATAGGTATATTATCCCCCTTCATATAGAAGTCTTAAATATTAAATTTAAAAAGTTTTGGAATATAATTATATTTATAATTTTTACGAAAATCTGTTCAGAGGTTCATGTAAAGTATATTTTCCAGTTTATCAAGTTTATTTAAAATCGAATGTTATTCCCCTGAAAGTCTTAAATACCTAAATTGAATAGTTATGAATTATATTTTAATATAGTTTTTTATTCAAGTAAAGTACTACTTCCGGTTGTTCAATGTTACCCAAAATCTAATCAACTCTACGTGAATGCAGAAAGCTTAAATACAAGAAATAGGAATATTTGGTAGTTTGATATAAGAGTTACCGTGGACCAAAAAATCGTCACACTCACGCACGCACGCACACACACACGCACGCACGCTCGTACGTACGCACGCACCCACACACGCACGTCATCGTAAAAATAGTAAAAACGTGTTGTTGTGTGTTTATTCCCTGAAAATTCACATCAAATTTTTGGACCGAATTAGCGATATTGTGAAGTGTTCGGTAATAGGCCGTCCAAGTCATCGCCTTTTTAGAAATTACACATCGCATAAGAATTTTGAATATAAATAAATGAAAACGAAATAAAAATTGCTATATATTTTGTATTTTTATACCTATAATAATGTAATTAAAGTTTTTAGCGTAAAACGATCGCCATGTTGTGACGTCAGCGTCATTACAGTCGTCCAGTTACCTTGTGAAGATGTCATTGTACAGTGGACCTTGCATATTTTGCTCATAAATTCGCGATTGGCTTTACACATACTCTAACACGCACATATTTAATATATCCGAGTAATTTTTTATTAAGATCAAAAGAAAATTTACTTATTAAATAAATAAAATTATAATTTATGTTTTAATTATTGTAATCTTAATACTTGTCATTGTTGTAATCATTTAGTAAATAGAAATGTAAATGTTGGATTACTTTTTATTATGAACTATGCTTTGATTATTGTAATCAATACTGTCATTGTTGTATTTAATTATAAATAGAAAATAGTTTAAATACTATTTTAATTATAATAATGACACTTGGTGAGTATACTAACCTGCAATATTATATTAAAGAAAGTCTTAAAGTCACATTCATTAAAGCGAATGTTTAATCTGATTATGAAAACGAGCAAAAATTATTAATTTTACTTACCTATATTACCATTATTAATGGTAACGTATGTCGGTTCTCTCTACTTATGACGGAGTGACACTAACGTCACAACTTTCGCGGTAAAACTTTAATAATTATTTTTGGCGTTATTAAGCATATTTTCAAGAAAACAAAAAATACGGAATTTCTATTTTTAAATTCTTCATAACATATAAAAAATTCAAAAAAAGTTGGACGGGCCCATTGTTAGAGCGGAAGAAGGAATGCCGATCAGACAAATTGTCCAGCGATATAATATTAATAAAAATTCAGTCATTAACATCAGGATATGTTAGAAAAGAAAAAAATCTGATTTGGAGACCACACGACTTCCTTGTACGCAAGACTGATATGAAGTAAAGATTCAATTATAAAATTGCACGTATTTGACGTAATTTTATTTTTTTGTTATTTTTTGTCCTAATCCATAGCAAGCTTCATTACAAAAACCAAAAAGTATATAAGTTTTAAATTTACATATCTCGCTTATACAAAGGGCTAATTTAATAATACTTGATGTGCTAGACGCAGAATTTAATTCTCTAAAACTCTTATTTGAAGCATTTATTTCGAAAATTAAAATGAAACCATTTTATTCAAGAAAAACTGTTAACAACATCAGGTAATATATCACTTCCGGTTAGCCTGTTTTAACCAAAATCTACTATGTTATTCCAATTGACATAAAAGTCTTATATACCAAATTTGAAAAGTTTTGGATTATATTTTAAAATAGTTTTTCATTAAAATCTATAAAAGTTTTCATATAAAGTACAATTTCTGGAAATTATGTAATGACCAAAAGGGAGGTGCACAACTAGATGTTATAGCAGTCCTAAATACAAAATTTCAACTTTCTACGGCTTACCGTTTTTGAGTTATATGAGATACGTACGTACGTACAGACGTCACGACGAAATTAGTCAAAATGGATTCAGGGATGATGAAAATGGATATTTCCTTTGAAATCTGAAAACCGAAATTTTTCGCGATTATAATACTTCCTTTACTTGTTTACACTGTCCTATTTTTTACTTCCTTGTACATAGTAAAGGAAGTGTTATTGTAATCGCGAAAAATTTCGCTTTTCAGACTACAACGGAAATATCCATTTTGGCCATCCCTGAATCCATTTTGACATTTCGTCGTGATGTCTGTACGTACGTACGTATCTTGCATAACTCAAAAACGTCAGGCCATAGATACTTGAAATTTTGTATTTAGGACTATTCTGACATCTAGTTGTGCACCTCACTTATTGGTCATTACATAATATCCAGAAGTGGTATAAAATACCACTTCTGGAAGCCTATAATAGATTTTAATGAAAAACTATTTTAAAATATACTAAATTTTTTTAAATTTAGTATATAAGACTTTTGTCAATGGGAATAACATAGGAGATTATGATTAATAAAATTGGCTAACCGGAAGTGACATATTACCTGAAGTTATTAACAGTTTTTCTTGAATAAATGGCTTCATTTTGATTTTAGAAATAAATGCTTCAAATAATAGTTTTAGAGAATTAATTTTGCGTCTACCACACCACAACCAATATTATTAAATTAGTCCTTAGTATAATCGAGATATGCAAATTTAAAAATTATATACTTTTTGATTTTTTTAATAAAGCTTGCTATGGATTAGGACAAAAAAGTACAAAAAAAATAAAAAAATCTGATGTGGCCAGCACATTACCTTCCGTCAGTTCTATGTATTTTGTACAAATTTCATACGGAAAGTTCCTTGCTAAATTAAATTTTCTATTTCTTGTACATTACCTTCCGGCAGTTGCATGTATTTTATGCAAATTTCATACAGAAAATTATTATTTTGTGACGTTTTCTATATACAGTCTAATGTATCTGCAGAAATAAAAGATTTATTATTATTATTATTATTATTATTATTATTATTATTATTATTATTATTATTATTATTTCTTGTACATTACCTTAAAGCAGTTGTATGTATTTTATACAAATTCCATAGAGAAAGCAAAAGATCCAATATTTTCATTAAAATTATAAGACAAACACACTATGTCAATTTCACTTGACACTGACATCTTTCAATCTGAATTTTCTTCATGTAGTAGCTGTTTCCATAGCTATGGCTACTTTATGAAATTTAATTTCTTTATAATTTTTTAACTCTATATCCATTTAATATTAAGTATTAAATGCAGTCAAATCGTATAGAGAATAAAATATTCTTTAATATTTATAATAACATCAAACGTGAATAAATTATATTTAACATAGTTTTTTCAAGAAAAACTGTTAAAATTTTCAAATGATGGTACTTCCGGTTGACCAATTGTAACCAAAATCTAATCAGCTCTTCATTTGGATGTAACGAAGAAGTGTACGAAAAAATTATAATTTTTGTAATTGTTGTATTAGAGTTATCGCAGACGAAAATTTTGTTACACACACACACACACACACACACACACACACACACACACACAGACACACATACATACACACACACACACACACACACATACAGACATCATCGTAAAAATAGTAAAATCGTATTCTAGGGACCCTAAAACGTGCTTATTCATCAAAAACTCACCACCGATTTTTTTGACCAAAGACAATACCTTCCTTACCTAAAGGTGACGGAAGGTAAAAATTAATGTTAATGTCAAATTACGTCAAATACGTGCAATTTTATAATTGCGTCTATATTTCATGTTGGTCTTGCGTACAAGGAAGTCGTGTGGTGTCCACATCACATTTTTTCTGTCCACCACTGTCCTCGTATGTATGTATGTATAATTTCGATGTTTGCTGCGAAACAAAAGCAAAAATCCAAGGCTAATATTACAATTCCAACTGTTTTAATGAAATTTTTATCGTATTCGTAAGTTTATTTATTTTAAATATTAATGTAGTGAAAAATATAGACACCGTGTAAAATTTGATAAATATAATTCACGGAAGTAGTATTTTCAGGAAAAGCAGAAGTTGAATAGACCGTTATAATATAATTCTATAAACCGGTACTACTTTAATTAATGACCTTAATAACTGCCTTACGCGAATTATTCTCTTATCGAAACATTTTATCCTAAGATCTCTCCCCCTACAATCTGTTGAATGGCGGCGTTTCCGGGAGTTGAAACATCTTTCAGGCTTTAAACAGTTTCATCTTCACCTCGAGGGTTCTCTCTCGCAATCTTTCTCTATCTCTCCGGTTCTCATCTTCTCTCCGAGAGAATCACCTCCGCGCGGGAATTATTAATTAAGATTTATATCTTCAATCGTTGAGAAAGAGTGAGAGAGAAACACTGTTTTTGCGGAATTTTAAACCAGGAAATCGTTGCATGTTTTATAATGGAGAAAGGAAATTCTGTTTATCTGAAATACGGTTATGACTTGATAATGAATAATTGATTTTTTTTATTCTCAACTTTAAAATGAATTTAATGGAAGCTAACTACCAGTAATGCATGGCTTCTGAGAATAGTTTCTGGGAATAAATTATACATAATAATTATTTTTAAAAAAATATTAATACATCAATAAGTACACTTTATTTCAGTTATGAATTGAATAGATGGCTACAGAAATATACGGATTTATGCATTAAATAAAAAATTTAAATTTGTATACAGCGTGTTACGGTAGGGTGCGAACATGAGATTTTTTTTGCAATTTCATGCTCTCCTGTTCATTTTACGTCAAAAACTATAGAGTGCAAAGTTGTTCAGAATTAAAAGTTGTACACGAAACTGTTTTTACATTTTTTATAATGTTTCTGGTTTCTTCGAAATTTTAAAAAGACATTTCAAAATTTCGTTTTATAGCAATAACCGTGACACGAGTTTTTTTACCTTCCGCCACCTTTAGATAAGGAAGGTATTGTCTTTGGTTAAAAAAAATCGATGATGAGTTTTTAATGAATAAGCACGTTTTAGGGTCCCTAGAATACGATTTTACTATTTATACGATAATGTCTGTATGTATTTATGTATGTATGGATGGATGTATGTATGTATGTGTGTGACGATTTTTTTCGGAACGCCTAACTCCGATACCACCTTTCTAAAAATTTTAATTTTTGCACATTCCTTTTTTTTGCATTCATATGAAGAGCTGATTAGATTTTGGTTATAATTAGTCGACCGGAAGTACCTTAATTTTAAGATGTAATACTTTTTCTTGAAAAAACTCTGATAAATATCATTTTTTCACATTTAATGTTATTATAAATGTTAAAGAATATTTTATTCTCTATACGATTTGATTACATTTTATACTTCATATTCGATGGATATAGAGTTAAAAAACCTGACTTGGCCAGCACATTACCTTCCGTCTGTTCTATGTATTTTGTACAAATGTCATACAGAAAGTTCCTTGCAAAAGATTCTATTTCTTGTAAATTACTAGGGCAGTTGTATGTAGTTTACACAAATTTCATACATAAAGTTTCTAACAATTTCATACATAAAGTTTCTAACAAAAGATCCTATATATCCAGTAAAATTATGACACAAACATACATGTCAATTGCACTTGACACTGACACCTTTCAATTAGAATTTTCTTAATATAGCAGCTGTTTTCAGAGTTATAGCAGAGCTGGGTAATTTATGATATTTAATTTTTTAACTCTATGTCCACTTCATATGAAATATAAAACGCAGACAAATCGTATAAAGAATAAAATATTCTTTAGTATTTATAATAACATTTAATGTGCAAAATTATATTTAACATAATTTTTTCAAGAAAAACTGTTAAAATCTTCAAATAAGGGTACTTCCCGTTAACCAATTATAACCAAAATCTAATCAGCTCTTCATATGGATGTAACGAAAAAGAATACGAAAAATATAATATAATTTTTGGAATTGTAGCATTAGAGTTATCGCAGGCGGCGAAATTTTTGTCACACACGCACGCGCACACCCACACCCACACGCCCGCACGCAACACACACATACACACGCATGCACACCCGCATGCACGTACGCACGCACGCAAGCACGCACGCATGCACGTACGCACGCACGCACGCACGCAAGCACGCACACACACACACACACACACACACACACACACACACACACACACACACACACACACACACACACACACACACACATATATATATACACACTTCGTGAAAATAGTAAAATCATGCTCTAGGGACCCTAAAACGTGCTTGTTCTTCAAAAACTCACCATCGAATTCTTTGACAAAAGATAATACCTTCCTTATCTAAGGGTGACGGAAGGTAAAAAATAAAAAAATAAAATTTCATAAAGCAGCCAGCTGTGCTATAACCATGAATACATCTACTATATTAAGATAATTCTGATTGACAAATGTCAGTGACAAGTTCAATTTACATAGTATGTTTGTATTATAATTTTGTTGGATATATATAGAATCTGTTACATGACACTTTCTGTATGGAATTTGTAGAAAATACATAGAGTTGACTGAAGGTAATGTACTGGAAATATGGAATCTTTTGCAAGAAACTTTCTATGTAGAATTTGTACAAAATACATACAACTGACGGAAGGTAATGTGCTGGTCACATCAGGTTTGTTATTTTTACTTTTCATAAATTATTTATAAATGTCAAAATACATTATACTCATTGCATTTACATCAAAATTTTACAAGATTGTAAAAAAATAAATATCGTCTTTATTTTCAAAAAAATTGCTACATGCAATCTTATTTATGATAGTTCAAATTGGAATCTAAAATTGCTTAAAAAGTAGACTCCAGAATAATTTATGACGTTATTAAATGATAATATACATCCTTAATATCAATATCAGCATATAAAACCCATCATATTCGTATGTAAATTTCAATTACTACGTCATAAAATTATACTATACGACTATATGCTAAAACATCTTACTTGACTCTTTCTGTACCTGTATATGTGTGTGGATGTGTCATCATATATTCGACTTCTGACTTCTTGCATTATTCATGCGTGAGATACGAAATAATACACACACAGTAATAAATCACGTGAATAAAACAAACACATCTTCGGCAACGTTCGGCAATGCGGAAGGGCTCGAGTAAAACGAGGGAAATTTAAATAATGTGCCGGTTTTATAGGTAGGTTAGAAGCGAATGGTTATGGCTTTTTGTATAGCTCTGGAAATTTTTATGAAGATGTGGTTTACGTGGGAAGATTATAGATATTATCTGCTGCTAATCATAATAAAGGAAGCATTAGTTTTAACATTTTGTAAACGTTTCCTTCAGAATTTTATATTTACCGAGCAACTGGTTTGTAATTTATTATAAAATATTGGGTACTTTACTATTAAAATTATTACAAACATTAATAGTTATTTATTATATGAGTGTGAAATGTATCATATTATACTCTATCCGTTTTAACTATAGACTAGATGGCGTTTCGAGCGCGGCCGTTTTTATATGCATTAAATAAATAATTCAAATTTTGGCGCCATTCCTGGATTTAAAAAAAATCTTTCTAATTGACATATTTTCTGTAATTTTGTCTTGTACGTTCATATCAATCTATTTTTATCCATAATATTAACGAAGAGAACAATAACAAAATTAACTAACTAAAAACTAAGAAAACGCGCACAACGAAAACTATATAATATGAAATATAATGCCAAAATACTATGAAAATTATATAAACGAAAAGAATAATAATATACTTAACAAACAGAACTGAACAGAAATTAATAATATGTAATAAATCGTGTAGTATTGACTTTGTTAACTTTTATTTATTTTATGTCAGACGTCAAAATAATTGATACAATTGTCAAGCAAATTTAAATTTCGCGTCAATTATTTTACTGTGTTGTACTCAGTTCACGTTTGAACCAATCAGAGAGCTAGAATCTTAGGCGCTATCTCACCCAATGGTCTATAGTTAAAACGGATATAGTATAGTCATGAAAGAAAAAGTTTAGCCACGTAGCCCGCAGGGCGAGTGGCTAATTTTCTTTAATGACTAATATACATTCCACACAAGTGTAATTTAACGTTTTATCCAACACTTTTTTAAAAACTTCTATAAATCATTTTTATGTTTTCATTTATCGTTTGACACTGACAAGTCAATTGATGTAGTATTTTAAATTACAAAGTATCCATTGAATGGTTGTTATGGTTTTGTTATATTGTTAATGGAAAAAAAAAATTGCTTTAATAACTATTGTCTGTTATTGGGAATTATTTGAAAGAAAAATACATTAAATTCGGTGAAAATGAGGACCTTTCTTTAAAAGGTATTCACTTAGAAGCACAAGCAACATTTTTGAATTTAATTCCGAAGCAAGTAACCACTAACTTGTTTTTCGATTTCGTTTCATCAACCCTATGACAGCTGTCATTGTGTATAAGGAACCTATTTTAGCATAAATGTTAATATTAATTTAAATAAATAAGTTTCATAATGTTAAATTATTTCAATAATAAAATAATTTTATAAAATTGATTTTTATTTATATTAAAAAAAAACATAAAAATCAGTAATAATTCCTCTGTGACTTCTAAAATATTGTCTCACGGGGTGACTAATGTTGTACATTAGTTATTTCAAATAACCATAGTAACAAGTATATATTATAAGTCGGTATTGGATAAAAAATATTTCATTATATTACTTTAAAAAAAATCTGTATTTTTACCTCTCGCTAAGAGAGGTATTGAATTCATGCTAAAAATCGCATATCCAGATTTTAGTGAATAAGCACGTTTTAAGGTCCCTAGAATCCGATTATAACATTTTTACGATGATGTCCGTATGTGTGTGTGAATGTTGGATCCACGATTTCTCAAATACTATAAGACATAAGACATTTTTAACTACGGATTCCTCAATCTAACAATAATCGGAAGAGTTGATCAAGTTTTGGTAACAAGTGGACGACCGGAAGTAGTAGTTACATGAAAAAAATCATCTAAATATTGTTTATCGAAAATTTATCTAAATACTTATATTAAAGAACGTTAAATTCTTTATTCGATAAATATAAATTCATTATTATATCTTCTATAGATTTAGAGATAACGAAATGCATATAAAATAATTTGATGTAAAAATTCTCAGATCAAACTACTTCAAGGCAAGAAATTCAAATATTTGTAATTGACACATGTCACTGTCAAAAATATTTGTACATCATTATGAAGATTATGAAAATAAATAAAAAGTCAACAACGCAAAAGAATATACGTAAAAAAGAATATAAAAGTAGAAAAAGAAAATTTCAGGATATTGAATATAAAGAAAATGTATGTATTGTACATAATTTATTTTAAAATATCCCATAGATTTTGCAAATATATATGTGAGAATTATTTTGTAGTGAGACATGAATATATGTATTTGTATTTAAAAATATTTTTCGTTTTATGCGTACAACCAGGTAAAATATCTGGCGAGAGGTTATGTGCTGGCCACATCAGATTTTTTATCTACGATTTTATAGATACACAGGTGTAAGAAGCTTAAACAACCAAACTTAAAATTTAAATAAATTACCTACAAATAAGTGGACAAGTTCATGTAAGAAACATCTCACAAATGCTTCATCTTAGGAATATTTGCACGAGAACAATGAAATATGAATAAATTTTAAAATGTTATCGTACAACATTAATGATATTTTAACACTCAGAATCAATATTAATAACACCGGAATAGTGTTGTCTTGCAACCTGCAATAGGGTATTCTCTCGTATTTTTTTAATTTATTTTTCTTAAAGAACAGTTATATTTAAGAGTAGCTGTGAAAATCCGAGTAAAAAATTCCTTTTAATAAGCGAGATATTAATTTTTAAAATTTGATTTTTTGTGTCACGTGATAGTGACGTAGTAGTTGTACAGTACCAGCGGTGAACTATCAGTGGTTCATGCGGCGTCTTATCACATTCGAACATGGAGTAGGGATTTCAACTGGTCTCCCATTGGAAGGTCATCTAGTACATCAGCAAAATTTAAATACTTTATATCTATTGTAACAATTAATTTATAATATGATTTCTTGTTTTTTCCCTGTTGTTTACCTATCAACACTAATATTTTTAATAAATTTTTAACATTGGTGCTCCTCAGAGAATACCCTATTGCATCTGCGCATTCTTATTTACAGCTTCGAGGACATTATTTTGAGCAAATTTTGTTAGAATCGAATTTTGTACAATAAAATATTAAAATTGGTTACTAATAAAAAAGGCAACCTATTCTAGCATTCGCAGCCAGAAATTCGGTGAACATTGAAATTCGTGGAGTTTTTTTTTTTATAGCAACGTATACTCGTACTTTCGTTCACACTGCTGTAATTTGGTGCACACGAAATTCAATTTGTAGAAAGGTTTTGCAAACTCCAAACTTTTTCGACTAATTTAGGGTACGGTCTACTAATTGTATAAAATATATTAAATTTTAATAAGCTAACTTTTTTGACGTTTGGGGTTTTGACTGATTTTCATTGTCTTATTTTGATTCATTTTCTTTATTATTTTTTTAAACTGCCTTTTTCAAGAACATACAAAACAAAATATGGAAATTGATAATAATTAACACAAACTGCTAGTTCATTATAATGATCCTCCTGGATTATAATTTCAGGAGAACTATGATTAGGAAAGTAAAATCTTGTTATTGATTTGTTTTTCATTTGCTGTTTGTTGTATTTTTATATGAAAGAGTAAGCACTAAATATTTGTATTTATTGCATATTTTCGAAATACTACTATCTAATTTCAACCTTTGCAAAAAAAATAACTTGACAATATAATAACGTACCTATACTTATAGAAATTGGATGGAAAGGGTTGTTGACGTGGTTGTAATAGTTTTTAACAAGTATTGAAAACAACGACAATCAACTGATTAGTTTTCAAAAGTATTTGAAATTTTTTTGGCTATGGGGCCTATTCTGTATCGCAGTGGTTAATATTTAACCACTGGTTATTTTTTTTTAACCAATCTAGTATGTTGACATATAACAAAAAAAGAGATTTTTAGTTGTCAAATAAATAACTATTGGATAAAAATTTTAACCAGTAGTTAAAAATTAACCACCGATTTACAGAATAGGGCCCTATATGTGTAGAAATTTCGATATGTGAAGGTTAAAAATATTTTCATCAACTTTCATTGCTACAAATGTCACCAAATTTCGAGCAGTGATGGCGGATTTTGAAATTGCCATGAGTTTACGAACGAACGAGTTCTTGGATAACTCTCTGTACTATTTTTCTGTTTCGTCTCAGATGTATATAATGTATTCCTTTAAAAAATTAGATGAAGGTTAAAAAAAATTCATTGCTACAAATTTCACCAAATTTCGAGCAGTGATTGCGGATTTTGAAATTGCCATGAGTTTACGGACGAACGAGTTCTTAAATAGCTCCCATTTACATTAGGTACCTATTCCTTTATAAAAAAATCTGATGTGGCCAGCACATTACCTTCCGTCAGTTATATGAGGTATTTACGAAAATTCTACCGGTGAACTGTTACCGGTAAACAGCTTTTTATCAGGTTATAGCTACCGGAATCGATATTTTAAGAACGCAAGTGGTAAATAGGGCAGATCCATAACCTATGAAAAAAATTGAAAATTTAAAACAGGTTAGAAATTTAACGTAGTTAACAAACTTAGCAGAGTCCTACTTTGAACACATTTCCACTTTTAACGCACGCGCTTCGCTTTGCATCACTATCTACCTTTTTTAAGATTACATTCTTTATGAATCCGGTAGATGGATCTAGCAGATATTGAACAATTTTCGAACACGGTAACTTTTTATCATTTGTGTTTGCGAACACAGTCAGTAGATGCGGTATCTACCGGTAGAATTTTCGTAAATGCGTATGTATTTTCTATAAAACCGATACAGAAAGTTCCTTGCAAAAGATTCTAAATTTCTTGTATGTTTCGAGCAAAAAGATCCTATATTTCGAGTAAAAGTAAAATTATAACACAAATATACTACGAATATGTCAATGTGAAAAAATAATATTTAACATCGTTTTTTCAAGAAAAACTGTTAAAATCTTCTAATGCGGGTACTTCCGGTTGACCAATTATAAACAAAATCTAATCAGCTCTTCATATGGATGCAACGAAAAGGAATACGAAAGAATTATAATTTTTGGAATTGTAGTAGAGTTATCGCAGGCGAAAATTTTGTCATACACACACACACACACACACACACACACACACACACACACACACACACACACACACATGCACGCACACGTAAAAATTGTAAAATCGAATTCTAGGTTCTAGGGACCTTAAAACGTGCTTATTCATTAAAAACTCACCACCGAATATTTTGACAGAAGACAATACCTTCCTTACCTGGTGACGGAAGGTAAAAAAATTAGACGATTTGCATTGGGGAAAATTTGTGGTTGGTGACAGTGATTGTTATTTTTATTCGTGGTCTAGATATTTTGTTTATATAATATAGCCATAACGACAAATAACAAAATGTCATCAAAAATGATTTAATCATGAAGCTGATTCTAACATCAATAAGCGTGCTAGAATATTGCCCGGTTGCAGAATCTTTCATCAATGCTTTGTTTAATTAATGGATCATCAAAACGAACAAATCCAACGTGATTTTTTCACAGCAACGATTTAAATCTGAGTAGAAGAAGAAAACTGATTCGAATTTGTTCATTTTGATGGTCTGTTAATTTAACAAAGCGTTGATAAACGTTTCTGCAACCAGGCATTAGACATTCTTATTCCGAATCAGAGAGAAATATAGTTATTTTTCCTGTAAAAGATATTAATTAAATCAACAGTGAATTACTGCAACAGTAAAATGTTCAATATCTGACTGCGAACAAAGCTGCTACACTCAAATACATGTTTAATAAGCTCAGTGACATATTTACTAATTCATTTCAGAGTTTTACCGCCTAATTTCCCCATGTTCTTCAGCTCCTAATGCCTTGATTCGTAGTAGTCTACATTGGAAGTACGTGGAATATTGGATCCATAAGATCCAGAGGGACTAGTCTAGGGAATCGGGAATGAGGTTGTAAATTATACCGCACGGCGCTGCTGTGCAGACCTGTTTCGCTGGTTTCTGGTTTGTGTCTGAGGTACGGAATTAACCGACACTTCATTGTGAGAAGAGATATTGGTATAGGATTTAGGGAGAACTGGATTTCAGAGGCTAAACAATAGTAACTTCAAATTTTAATTATCGTAACAATTAAGAATGTGGCTATTTTCATGAAAAAAAATTCTTAGCCAAGAACTAAAGCAGAATTTAATAGAAATTTAATGAATTTTTCTAAAAGCGTATAATGACGGTTTAGTAATTTCAGGACATTTATAATTCAGAATAATCAATTTTATTTCCGGAAGCGTCATTTGCAATTCAAAATAGTCAATTCAATATTATAAAGTGTCAAATGTAATACAGGAAGCGTCAATTGAATTTAAGAAAGCGTCAAATGTAATTCATAATGCATCATTTATAATTCAGAACGCTCTAAGAACTGAAACACATGTTAAGCTTGGATTACATTAGCACTTTTAGAAGTCGTAATTTGTAATTCAGATCATAGAATTACAAATTTATTTTACATAGAAATTCACATTAGAGAGGATTCCCATAAGAAAGATTTTTAACAAAATTATATTTAATTTATTTATTAACCTTAGCAGTAGGTACAAATGGCATGTCAAACAAGAAGAAGTGTTATACTCGTATATATACCGGGTTGCTAATTTTTTTGCCGAACATAGGAAATTCAATGCAAAAATTTTAATTTCGTGATATCTCTTTATATCTACTAATTTTAGAAAAAAATGTTTAATAGAGAAAAATATTCAGAATGAAAAAGTGCACCGATGGGTACCAAGTTTGTTTTTCAATTGTTTCTTATGTACGAGTTATGTAGCAGCAAAAGAAAATACACGAATTAAGGCAATTATAAGAGTGCCATGAAAAAAAGACAGTAATTTATGTTTGTTGTTTTTGACATATATGACAGATTTGACATTCCTTTTGATTTTATTATTATTAGAATAATAGGAAGACACAATCACAAATTCTAATAATAATAATTAAATCAAATGAAATGTATCTGTTAGATATGTCAGAAACATCAAATATAAATTATTGTATTATTTTTCGTGGCACTCTGATAATTGCCTTAAACCAAGTATTTACTTTTACTTCTAACTCGTACATAAGAAACAAATGGACAGCAAACTTGGTACTCTTCGATGCACATTTTCATTTTTAACATTTTTCTTTATTATAATTTTATTTCTAAAAGTAATGGGTAAATAGATATCGCCAAATAAAAATTTTAACATTGAATTTCCTATGTTCAAATAAGTAGACACCCGATATATATGTATATATATATATATATATATATATATATATATATATATATATATATATATATATATATATATATATATATATAATATGTTATAAATGAATCATAGAATTAATTATTGCAAGACAACAAAGATATCTTAAATTTTTACGACATGAAGTAAACACAATTAAAACACAAGGATATAAAATTAAATAATTGTTTACTTAAAAAATTCGTCCATTGAATAAAAAATATTTTCCATAAGGATGACTTTAACTGCTACCTACTTTATTATTTAGTTTTATTACTCTGAATTGCTTTTAAACGCGAAGATAAATGGTTGTAAATTTTGATGGGCATGTATGATATATTATTATGAAAATCTTGACTTTTGTGTTTTGGAATGAAGAGATTGTTTTTTTTTTGTCGTGTGACATAGTGTCCATTGGATACGGTGAACAGTGAAGGGTGGCGCACATGAAAGGATATAGATGCAAGGGAGGGGGAGGATCTGGAGGCTTTTGAATAATCCTCTGCAGGAGGTTCTAGATATAACGCCAACCATTGCTCTAATTATAGATTTTTGTGCTTTAAAAACGGAATCTGCGTGTGTCGAGTTTCCCCAATAGATTATACAATGAAATAAAATGGAATAAACTTGACTATAATAAAAAAAGTTTTAGAATATCCTGAATAACGCAGGTTTTTAGATTTCTAATGACGAAACAGGTGACTTGAAGTCGTTTGCATAGTATTTGCGTTCAACCCAAGAGAGATTGTATGCAACGTACAAACCTAGTACTTTTTTGGAGGTAGCTGGCGTCACAGAAACGTTTGAGATGCACGCAGCAATGTTGAAGGCAGACCCTCATGATTGAAATTGAATTAGGTTAGTCTTACTCGCATTAAGCACAACACATTATTTTTACACCAGTTATCTATAGCGTCAACGCTCTCCTGCAATTTATATCTAAGCAATCAAGATGTAAAAATATCAATTCTATATTATATTACAATGTGCAATGATGTAAATAAAGTAAATACCATCGAAAGGAGAAGGTAGATGCGCATCTGTTCGTTGCAGCAATAAGAATCATAACGAAATTGAATTTTGATCAAATCGACTTAAGCTTCCCACCTAATATTTTAACGCGTAGTATGGTGCATAACGCATAAACGTCAATTTTAAGACCATTTCCTTCGAATGTTGATAGTAATGACATAAACGAACAATAATCTTATTTTTCTACAATATCAATAAACTTGTACATACGCAAAGTTTTAAACGAAACAAATTAGTGCATAATAAATACTTAAGCTTAGTGTTGCCGCGTGTCAAGATTTGTCGAGATTTTGCATTATCTCGATCTTGAAGTCGAGATCTCGACTATCTCGACTTTTCGGCGGTTGTCGTGCAAATTCGTTCTAATGCTTATGACTATGTATAAACTATTGCCTTACAAGCCCTTTAGAAAAATTAATTTTAACAGAAATGATAATTACATTTTGTTAAATAATAATTAGAGCTTAATTTTTTTCAAATATTTATTTCTATAACGAACCTCATGTGCATTTCTCATTTACATTAGTATCGAGTTAGTTTATATTTTTTTCTTATTTGAATTTTTTGACTATTGAATGAACAAAAACATCACAAAATGTACAGTAAATATAAAACACAATATGGATAAATTTCTCGACTGTGGTACACATTAGGTGTTAATAATTACTTGAAATCTAAGTCAAACAGAATTTATTCTTTCACAGAACCGACGTTTTGGTTTACACTTATACATTATCAGGGTACGAAAGATGTTACAGATTCATATACATAAATTTATGTACATGTTAAACGACTTATATATGTATACATGAATTTATGTTTATGAATCTGTAATGTCTTACTTAAACACTATTGAGCATATAAGTGTATATCGAAATATTGTTCATGTAAGAAAAAAATGCTGTGAGATTTTCTGTAATTGTTAACACTTAAAACTCAATACTATATTCACAATACTATGATTATTATTATTTTCTTGAAATATTACAAAGATAAAAAAAAATTATCCTATTCATTTATCAGTTTGCTATAATGAGGTGTTGCACGATTTTTTTTCTTTGTTTAATCGAAAGAATAATAAAAAAATATTTTAATCGTATTTTTAGAACATACTTCTTCCAATTTCAGTAGAAAAAATCTGATGTGGCCAACACACGACCTCCCGTCAATTCCATGTTTGATATAGCAATGAGCTTTAAGTAAAGTATCATTTCCGGTTGATCATTTGTAAACAAAATCTAATTTTTCCAATAAATAGAAAAGTCTGTGATACCAAATTTTGGATTATATTTTATTATGTTTTTCCTCGAAAATTTGTTAAGAGCTCCAAATTAAGTACCACTTCCGATTTATCATATAGGTGTAGTCAAAATCTAATATTGTTTTAAATTATACTCGAGTTTCAAATACCAAATTTGAGAGGATTTGAATCATGTTTTAATATATTTTTTCAAGAAAATCTGTTTATAGCTTCCTGCAAAATAGCATCTCCGGTTTATGCACTGATGATCAAATGATGGAAACTTTATTGTATGAATAATTAATAAAGTTTTCAAGATCAAGATCTAGTCTTTTCTTGCCGAGATTTGAAGTATGTAATCTCGTCTCGATCGAGAAACTGACCTTGATATTTATTTGGATCTTGATCTCGAAATTTTACTCAAGACGAGACGAGATCAAGAAAAATCTCGTCTCGGCGGCAACACTACTTAAGCTGTCCCAGCAATTGTTTGTTTTCTATGTCTTACATCTTTATAAACTATATTCTGAATTTTCATTTTGCTTCTTAAATAGACAACCAAAAATCACAGTCAAATTGTCAAATAAAAATATATTACGGGTTAGAATTCTTTAGTTTTGATAATTCGCGGTTTAAAAAGACCACTGAATATCTCTATCTCACTTGAAAAGTTATTGATAAACGCTTTAGAATTTAATTATAGTTAATCAGTTAAATATAACTATTAGTTATTCAACTACAAATTAAACACAAGATTGAAAAACTGGGCCTTAGATTCAAAACCATTATACAAATTTGTAATCTTTGTTATTTTTTATAACACATTAAAACTTTTTAACATTCAATACAATAATTCAAACCTTTTTTCAAACGAATTAATCTAAAAACGAATACTCACTCCAGCTGAAATCTATACAGTAGATACAAATTCCTCTATAGCTAGAAAGACAAGAAGGCATCTCATTGCCAAATTGAGCGATCCCAATCTATTGTTTGTATCTAATCTCTATTTAATCAATCTCAATTTGTACCCAGCTATCCAGCACCTAATTTCATCCTAATATATTAGCCCAAAGTGACTGATTTCCCTCTAACTCAACACAATCACAACATACACAAGCACTTGAAACAAACATTCACACACACATGCATCTTCAAACCAAACTCTCGTATAATGACCATCAAATGAAGTCAGGCGCAGGGTCGATGTGACGAGCAGGAGCTGACAAATTGCCAGCACTTCGCGTCCTTCTGAAGTTCAAGCCTGAAGCAGGAAAGCTTCAAGCCTCGATCCTGCTATCCCAGGTGTTTGTGTTGCGTGTTTGTTGAGCAGGAAAGAAGAGCAAACACAACTATTCAATGCTAAACAGTTTGGTGTTTGGCTTATCAATTTAGGCTTTTAGAAGTTGAGAGTTTGTATTTTGTGCTTGTGGGTTTTGTGCTTGTGGGTTTTATAATGGCAAACACTGAAAAAGAATGTTAGGGGATAATGTTTCAAAGTTTACATGTTTTATGCGTTCATTTTTTGTGATATCTTACTAGTACATTTCCGTGATCTAACGCACCCTATCATTGTTATAACGAAGAATATTTTAAATTAATTTAGCGGCATTAGCAAGATGGTAATGCAAAAATGCAAATTCAACATTTTTTGTACTTAATATTTACATAAACATACTCGTATATTTTAAGTCACGTGAGTTTCTAGTTTTAAAGATATAATATAGAATTTCAAATTTCTAGAATTACATCACGATTTCTTAACATTCTCTCTCGATACCCCCCTCCCCCCTTTTGTCAATCTCTCTCTGTCTGATGAATAAAATAAGAACTACATTTGACGTTTTTTTTTTATCTTGAAACATTTTTTTATGAATGTATACATAATAATGGGATAAATTTTTGATTTATAAAAAAGGAATATTATTTTTTTTCGAAATGACCCAATTCCCAAAACGTTATGACTTAGCAGTCTTAAGTGTATCCAACTTTTCATAATACATGCTGTATATTTCAATGTCACTCGTTCTTGAAGTATGAAAAGTTACTAATTTCATGTGTTTTGATGTTCATTCGGAGTTTCATACAACCTAAAAATGAAATGGAAGCGTAGGACTTCAATTCAATTGACTGTAAAAAAATAGTGCATTGTAGGATAGAAGTACGAATTTTATTGAAAAAATAAAAATAAAATGTTTAGAAAATTGTCAACATAGTTTTCGTTTTATATTAACTTGTATTATTAATTATTACTTGTAGTTACAGAATGTATGACTTGTTTATCTGAGACAAATTTAAATGCACTGGAGAGAAATATTTTTTAAAGATTGGTATTCTTGATTATATTTTACCTGCCAAATTCTGATCGGCTGCATAAACTGACTTTACCATTAACAAAATATTCACAGACCATTTATTTTAGAAAATACTTACTATTAATGTATAAAAATACTGACCAAATAAAAAAATTGTTTTTATAACATTTTCACGATGATATCTTTGTGTACAGTAAAATTTTTGAAAGATGTCCGATCAAAGTCATCTACGAATTGTTTGAATTAAGATTTTCTTCTGTCAAATTCAGTAGTGTTGTTCAATTAGTTTTTATGAGGGTACATAATATACTATTGTTATTTTATTATTATAAAAATATGTTACTGTAAAAACATTCATATTTCAAAACTAAGTCAACTGGTAATTTTATTAGCAAAAAATATAAAACCAAATATGTGAAAAATAAGATACTGACACAGTATCAGTGTCACTGATACTGACAGAAAATAACGTTATTCGTACGGCTATGAATCAAGGTAATATATCTGAATTAATAAATAAACTTAGGTTACAGCAAAAGTATTGAAAACAACGAGCATCGTTTTAAAATGGAATGTCCTAACTTAGTTGAAACAGTATGAATTTTTGAAAGACAAGCGTGTTATATCCATCCTTATCGCACATGCATCTTGTGAGAGGGATAAGTATATATCAATTAATTCGTTCATGATACAGATGATATTGATCGGACATCATTTTACTGTATGTATGTGTGCCATATTAAGCCTTTGGCGATCTTAAACAAAATTTATTGTTTATAAATTTATCTTCTATATTTGTAGAAATAGAATACAGTAAAAGATTTTATTTTATTCTTTTATTTAGTAATTGGGAACCGGTTTCGAAAATTGTCCGTCATCAGCCCTCGTCAAATTGTAAAAGGAAGAGAGATATACAAGTAGAATCTTACTCGAAACGTGCTGCATTACAAAATAAATATAATTAAGTTTTAAGTTTTAAAAATATCCAAAGTTAAATTGAGAACCAAAAAATTTGTAAAAATCACTATATCACCAGAAGAATTTGGAGAACTGTTCCCTCTTTCGACTAAGATTTTACTTAGGGTCTTTTTACCTCCCTTCATACCGTAGGTAATGGAGGTAATGTTATTGGTCCAAAAATTCGATGGTGAGTTTTCAGTGAATAAGCACGAATTAGGGTCCCAACAACACGTTTTTACTATTTTTACGATGATGTCTCTGTGTGTGTGTACGTGCGTGCGTGCGTGTGCGTGTGCGTGTGCGTGTGCGTGTGCGTGTGCGTGTGCGTGTGCGTGTGCGTGTGCGTGTGCGTGTGCGTGTGCGTGTGCGTGTGCGTGTGCGTGTGCGTGTGCGTGTGCGTGTGCGTGTGCGTGCGTGTGCGTGCGTGTGTGTGTGTGTTTTTCGTCCACGATAACAAACTTCCAAATATTTCTATTTTCCGTATTTAAGCTTTCTACATTCATATAAAGGGTTGATTAGATTTTGGGTAAAATTGGGTAACCGGAACTGACTCTTTACTTGAAGCCCATAACAGTCTTTAATGAAAAATTATATTAAAATATAATCCAAGACTTTTCAATTTTAGTATTTGACTTCTATATCAAGGGAAAGAACATATTAGATTTTGGCTAAAATTAATACAACAGAAGTTATACTTTACCTATAGCTCTGAACAGATTTTCGTGAAAAATATATTATGATATACTCCAATACTTGTCAAATTTAGTTTTTAAGACTTTTATATGAAGAGAAATAACAAATTAAATTTTGGATAAAATTGATAATCCAGAAGTGATACTTTACTTGAAGCTCTCAACAGATTTTCGTGAAAAATATATTATGATATATTCCAAAACTTTTCAAATTTGGTATTTAAGACTTTTATATTAATGAGAACGACATACTAGATGTTTTCTAAAATTGATAAACCGGAAATACTACTTTGCAGGAAGCTATAAACAGATTTTCTTGAAAAAATATATGATAACATAATTCAAAACTTCTCAAATTTGGTATTTAAAACTCGTGTATAATTTGAAACAATATTATATTTTGACTATACCTATATGATAAACCGGAAGTGGTACTTAATTTGGAGCTCTGGACAAATTTTCGAGGAAAAACATAATAAAATATAATCCAAAATTTGGTATTACAGACGTTTCTATTTATTGGAACAAATTAGATTTTGTTTAAAACGATCAAACGGAAGTGATACTTTACTTTTAAAGCTCATTGCTATTTCAAACATGAAATTAACGGAAGGTCATGTGTTGGCCACATCAGATTTATTCCTTTTATAATTTGACGAGGACTGATGACGGACAATTTTCCAAAACAAACCTTTTACTGTATTTTTTTCTACTATTATTATAATTCTATAATAACATGAACGCTTTCATTAATCTATCCAAGTTCAAGATTCCTCTACTAAATAATTTTGTGATAAAAAAAGAAAAGAAATAAAATCAGTGCAGAAATGTGTAACGTGATACTGATGAACCAACGAAAAAACCAATTCCGTGGTCTTTGGATTACGAGCCGTAGACAAACTGATTAGGTACTTTTTTGTCTATTGCTACCTTGGGTGTGAGTGTATGTGTATATGCGTGTGAAACCATTATACTCTCTAACTTAGTTTCTAACAATCTTCAAACTTGAATACACAGCTTTCTTGACCTCGTGGTCGATGTTCGTCCACTTTTAAACATCTCTACCCAAGCCCCAAGCATACACTCTTCTCTTACCTATACAAAAAACTCAATATTGTTATAACACACTCTGACGAATTTTGAAGGATTCACAAACTATCTTTCTGCTTACACACATCATTCATCTATTAGGCACGGTCAATATTTTATGCAAGTATCTCTTCCTTACTATAGAGTTTGATCTTTATCTGAAATTTTATCAATTTGCTTTTTACGTTTCTAATCACCCTTATAACTGTAAACGATGGTATATATTTTTTAATCCTACATTGTTCGCAATTACTCCCCTTTTATGTAAAATTAAAAACTTTTTTTGTATTTCACTCATGAAAAAGTATTTAATGAAATCAGTAGTAAATTATCCAAACAATAAAATCAGTTTGTATCGAAATGAACTGAAACAAAGTAATCGCACATGACGTTTTGATAGAACGGAACAAAAAAGTTGGTGGGCCAGCTGGGTGAACAGAACCGAACCGGGCGAGAGTGGAGGATGATTGATTGCAAAAACGTGTGACATGCACTAATCACGAACTAACGAGGTGTGGGTGGGTGATGTGATGTGACAATGTCATTACCCACGAACACAAACCGAGAGTTAGGTTACGGATACAGAAGAGAATCAAACTAAGCGAAAAACATTGCTTTTTTCTTCCCGCTATCACAGGTAAGAGAGGCGTAGGAATCATGCAAAACAAATCGAATTGAGATTATAGTGAATAAGCACGTTTTAAGATGTGGGTGTGAGTGCTTATGTGGGTATAAATGTAATTAGAATGTATTCTCAAATACTTTAAGACAGTTCAAGGCCGCCACGCCACATAACTCAATATAATCCGACAAAACGAGAAAGATACAAATATAAATAAATGAAAACAATTTTATTTTTGATGATTGATGATAAGAAAAGTTGTTTATTTACCAAAATTCTTCGTTACAATGTTTTATACTTTTTACATTATGAGGTAGCGTTAAATGTTCTCGGAATTGGCCAATAAAATTTTATTTAAAAAAATCTGATGTGGCCAGCACATTACCTTCCGTCAGTTCTATGTATTTTGTACAAATATCATACGGAAAGTTCCTTGCTAAATTAAACATTCTATTTCTTGTACATTACCTTCCGGCAGTTGTATGTATTTTATGCAAATTTCATACAGAAAATTATTATTTTGTGACTTTTTCTATATGCAGTATAATGTATCTGCAGAAATAAAAGATTTATTATTATTATTAAATAAATAAATAAAATAAATATATCATCACGGCATATTACCCATTGCTGGGTGTGCCAATCTGCTTTGTTCGCAGATATCGGTAATGATGATGACATATTTGTACCGTGCGAGCGTTTACCAGGCGTCACCTCACGGGCACTCATTGCTGGCGTGGAGAGTGCACCACAGGGGTCAATTTTGCGCCATTTAAAATTTGAAATATTTGGCGTCAGTCGGGATCGAACCCGGTACCCCAGATTCGCGACCAGACACTCAGGCACGCGGCCACGACATCCCATTATTATTATTAAATTAAATATTCTATTTTTTGTACATTACCTTAAAGCAGTTGTATGTATTTTATACAAATTCCATACAGAAAGCAAAAGGTCCTATATTTCCAGTAAAAATTATGACAAACACACTATGTCAATTTCACTTGACACTGACATCTTTCAATCAGAATTTTTTTTAATATAGTAGCTGTTTTCATAGCTATAGCTACTTTATGAAATTTAATTTCTTTATAATTTTTTAACTCTATATCCATTTAATATTAAGTATAAAATGCAGTCAAATCGTATAGAGAATAAAATATTCTTTAATATTTATAATAACATCAAATGTGAAAAAATTGTATTTAACATAGTTTTTTCAAGAAAAACTGTTAAAATCTTCAAATGATGGTACTTCCGGTTGACCAATTGTAACCAAAATCTAATCAGCTCTTCATATGGATGTAACGAAGAAGTACACGAAAAATTATAATTTTTGTAACTGTAGTATTAGAGTTATCGCAGACGAAAATTTTGTTACACACTCACACACACACACACATCCACACACACACACACACACACACACATCCACACATCCACACACACACACACACACACACACACACACACACACACACACACACACACACACACACACACACACACACACACACACACACACACACACACACACACACACACACACACACACACACACACACACACACACACACACACACACACACACACACACACACACACACACACACACACACACACACACACACACACACACACACACACACACACACACACACACACACACACACACACACACACACACACACACACACACACACACACACACACACACACACACACACACACACACACACACACACACACACACACACACACACACACACACACACACACACACACACACACACACACACACACACACACACACACACACACACACACACACACACACACACACACACACACACACACACACACACACACACACACACACACACACACACACACACACACACACACACACACACACACACACACACACACACACACACACACACACACACACACACACACACACATACATACAGACATCATCGTAAAAATAGTAAATTCGTATGCTAGGGACCCTAAAACGTGCTTATTGATTAAAAACTCATCATCGAATTTTTTGACCAAAGACAATACCTTCCTTACCTAAAGGTGACGGAAGGTAAAAATACATTTTTACCTCCCGCTACCCCTGATAAGGAGGTACAGAGATCGTGCTAAAAATCGCATATCGAGATTTTTGTAAATAACCACATTTTAAGGTCCCTAGAATCCAAATCACGATGATGTCCGTGTGTATGCGTGTATGTGTGTGTGGATCCTCCACTCTAACTCAAATACTATTGTTCAGAAAATTTTGAAACCTTGTATTTCGAACTTTTTCTGTAATGGAAAGAGCCCATTAGATTTTGGTGAAAATCGGGTAACCGGAAATAGCACTTTACTAGAAGCTCAAAATTATTATTCTTCGAAAAATGCCTTTAAATGTTATTTTTTCGAGATTAATGTTATTATAAAAATTAAAGATTATTAAATGTTCTATAGATTTGCATTAATAATTTTTTTATATATTTCATGGATAATTTTATAAAATTATCTATAATTTAAATCTCAGAGTCTACGCTTTAAACAAACAAAACGCAGTTATTCAAATGTATATAACTGACAGATAAATGTCACTAACAAAAAACTAATCATTTCAAATTAATAATAGTAACGTTTTAAAAAGAAAAAGGTAAATAGAACAATAAGAAAGGAAATCAATACAGTTTCCAGCATAAGTAAATATGTAGGTATGTATTTAGATTAATAAAAATTAACGATTCACAAAAATGTTTAAGCTAATCCTCATTTCTGGATTAGTGAATTCTATTTTATCCCGGTATTTAAAATTTAATCTTCATTTTATTATATCTCCGGTGGCTCAATGTTCAGAGCGACGCCTCATAAGTCATGAGTGCGCTCGGGGCTTTGGGTTCGAATCCCACTAAGGCATGGATGTGTGTGAATGTGAACCTACTGTGTAAGTTGGATTTAATCCTGTTGCGGGGTTTAAAAAAAGGTAGTTACTTGGACTATATTTTAAGAAATAAACTGTAAAAATTTGAGTAAAATTCGCTAATCTAAAATTAAGGATTAACTTAATCTTTTTTGTTACTCGGGCTGTAAATGGCGGGAGGTATTGTGTTGGCCACACCAGATTTTTACTTTAATTTCCTATTGTTTATGCATGTACCTACGTTTTCCACCTTTCGTACAACAGTTCAAAACACTCCTAGAAACCATTTGCTAAAAGTGCCTTCAGATTACCGAAACGGTGTCCCTTCACTTTCATTTTCAAGTAAAAATCGGCTGGTGTAAAGTTGGCAGTATAGGACAGGTGTTCCAGAAGTGACATTGTTCTCAGCAAAATAAGTTTTCACGACCAGCGAGAGATGTACCGTAGCGTTGTCATGCAGCAAAACCCAATCGTTTCCTGTCCAATTTTTAGGACTTTTCGTCTGATTGCCTCTGGTAGACGTTGAAAGACCTTCACTAAAGTTCCTTGCGTGCAGTTTATCCTTGAGGAATGAATTCGTGATGAATCACACCCTGGTAACCACTTTCATCTTGCTTTTGTCCAAGCAAAAATTTTGTTTGTGCCGCTAGTACACAGTCGATTTTTCATGGCCTCATTTCCGTATGTTTTTTTAGCATCTGAAGGGTCTCAAATAGTGATCTCCAGCATAAAGCAGAATGTGATATTTACATACTGCTCTGAAGACGACATTTGAAAATCCGACGAGCGAAAAAAAACACATTGTAAGAAACAACTTGCAGCTTTCGCAGACAGTAACTAAAAGGGGTACCGAGCAGCTCAATGCTTTCTCTTGTGGTGGCTGCCAATCCAAAAAAAAAAAAAATCTCCAGCGGTCACCTGCTTTCCTCTAGGCAGCGACTCCGGGGAAGTTTTTACATCAGGTCACGATTGAACTCGTTAAAGTACACCAGTAAGACCTGATTACTTTTTGGTTACAATAATTGGATAATCCGAAGTAATTGTGTACTTGCTTGAAGCAGTAAACGGTGTGTCTTAAAATAGGTCTCAGTATTATTTTTTTCAATGTATATCGATAGGGTTTCCAAGCCAGTAAAATTTATTTACAAATTACTGATCGGTAATTGATGTGGCTCACTCACTGATCAGAAGGCGAAGGCGGTAAGTAAATAAAATCTACAATCAAAGCTTACTTTGAAAATGCCAACCATTTTTTTTAATATGTCAAAATAATTTTCAAATCTTATTTATATTAATTTTGGACGCCAATCGTGCAAAAAACGTAATAAGCAATGTAGCCAGTGAGTGCTCTTCTACCGGTATCGGAAGTATTGGAGATCTCAATGTGATAAGGCGAGGGTAAGAGCAATAACAGATATATAACTTTTTATAAACTTTTCTAAATTATAGTTCCAGTAGTTATATTTTAACTCTGTTTATCTATTTCAGTTATAAATATCAAAATTCAGTTTAGAAATTCTTATCGTATTATAATAGTCACGACATTTATTTGTTCATCATTAAGTCTAGAAATTACTATGTATACGTGCGTGACTTTGAATGCCCTAGCATATGCACCCTGTACCCCTACAATAATCCTGTCCTGAAGGTAGCGCTTTGTTTTATATAGTCGACATCAGTTACCCATGGAGTAAACATGGGAGAGTCTAGATTAGTTCGTCGCATCGTGCAACCGTTTTTGCTGTCGGAACATGTAGTGTCTTTTAGTTTTGGGGAGCGTGCTAAACGCCTGCCCGATGTGTTACGGAATGTAACATGTTAGGCATGTTGTATTAGTTAATAATTTAATCATGTAAATAAAACGTTTAGTTTAGTTAATCAGAAAAATCCCAAGAATTTGTCCATGTCCGTAGTGTTCATTAAGTGAAAAGTGGAAGTGTATGTGTGTTCTTCCTTCTCACGAAGTTTTGGACGCCAACCATCCAAGCGTCCACTAGTTAGAATAAAGTGTATCATCGTTGGAATAAGTAGTATTAGTATCATCATCTTCCGCACCCCCCTCGTGTTACATCAACTTCATCTCGATTTCCAAAATCATCCTCATACGATAGGAAGCACTTACTGACCTTAATACTTAAATAACTATTTATACGAGTATATTATTCAATATAAAATGATCAAGAGAAATAAATACATCATTACGGCATATTACCCATTGATGCATGTGCCAATCTGCTTTGTACACAGATTTCGGTAACGATGATGACATATTTGTACTTTACGGGTGAATGCCAAACGTCACCTCACGGACACTCATTGTTGGCATCATAGGGGTCAATTTTGTACCATTCAAATTCAAAATATTTCTTTTTTTTGGCGTCGGTCCAGACATTCAGGCACGCGGCCACCTCATAAGATTGATAATAATATGTAAATATATTATTTTTGCCCACCTTTGCTGCACCTATGTGACAGACGCAAGCTGCTTTTTTGTTAATTTTATTTACTGTGCATATTAACCTACATATACTTTTTGCTCTAGAGCAAAACTACTCATAATCTCCGAACAATCTGCCTCAATGAGCTAGTTCTGTTGCGAACTTCAGTATGTAATTCTTGTTGTCAGGTGTGTAATTAAATATTGTTGTATGTACGTAGGAGTTTCCGAGTAGAGTTCCCGCATTTGTCTCGCACGGCTGAGTGAAATGTTTCTTTGTTACGGGAACTTCTTGTTTGCGTTTAGATTTATGCGCGGAAAGTCGCGGAGGAATAGTTTCAGCGCCGCAATTCCCCCGAATATAAATCTACGTTATTAAGGAATTCCACAACATGGAAGATCGATTTGATATTCCGAATGAACGGACACTATTATATTTATTACACACATAATTGAAGTATTTAAATTCATAAGGATTTAAATGCCGAAAATAGCTATTTATGGTACAAGTGAACAAATGCATCAATTTTATCAACAAATGGAAAGTTTAGATGAGAGTGGAAATTTCCGAGAGTAGATAAAATGTTTTTTTTTTACCTTCCGTCACCTTTAGTTAAGGAAGGTATTGTCTTTGGTCAAAAAATTCGGTGGTGAGTTTTTAATGAATAAGTACGTTTTAAGGTCCCTAGAATACGATTTTACTATTTTTACGATGATGTCTGTATGTGTGTGTGTGTGTGTGTGTGTGTGTGTGTGTGTGTGCGTGCGTGTGTGTGTGTGTGTGTGTGCGTGTGCGTGTGCGTGTGCGTGTGCGTGTGCGTGTGCGTGTGCGTGTGCGTGTGCGTGTGCGTGTGCGTGTGCGTGTGCGTGTGCGTGTGCGTGTGCGTGTGCGTGTGCGTGTGCGTGTGCGTGTGCGTGTGCGTGTGCGTGTGCGTGTGCGTGTGCGTGTGCGTGTGTGTGTGTGTATGTATGTGTGTCCGTGTGTGTGTATGTAACAACATTTTCGTCTACGATAACTCTAATACTACAATTCCAAAAATTATAATTCTTTCGTATTCCTCTTCGTTGCATCCATATGAAGAGCTGATTAGATTTTGGTTATAATTGGTCAACCGGAAGTACCTTCATTTGAAGATTTTAACAGTTTTTCTTGAAAAAACGATGTTAAATATCATTTTTTCACATTTAATGTTATTATAAATATTAAAGAACATTTTATTCTTTATACGATTTGACTGCATTTTATACTTCATATTAAATAGATATAGAGTTATAAAATTATAAAGAAATTAAATTTCATAAATTAGCAAGCTATGCTAGAAACAGCTACTATATTAAGAAAATTCTGATTGAAAGATGTCAGTGTCAATTGACATATTCGTAGTATAGTTGTATTATAATTTTACTCGAAAGCTCGAAATATAGGATATTTTTGCTCGAAACTTTCTGTATGGAATTTGTGTAAAATACATATAACTGTCGAAAGGTAATGTACATACAAGAAATTTAGAATCTTTTGCAAGGAACTTTCTGTATGGATTTTATAGAAAATACAAAGGCATTTACGAAATTTCTACCGGTAGGTACCGCATCTACTCAGTGTGTTCGAAAACAGGAGTGGTAAGAAGTTACCGTGTTTGAAAATTGTACAATATCTACCAGATCCATCTACCGGATTCATGAAGAATCTAATCTCAAAAAAAAGGTAGTGATGCAAAGCGAATCGCGCGCGTTGAAAGTTTGTTAACTATATCGAATTTCTAACCTGTTTCAAATTTTCAATTTTTTTTATAGGTTATGGATCTACCTTGTTTACCACTTGCGTTCTTAAAATATCGATTCCGGTAGCTACAACCTGATAAACAGCTGTTTACCAGTAACAGTTCACCGGTAGAATTTTCGTATAACTGACGGAAGGTAATGTGCTGGCCACATCAGATTTTTTTACTTTTGATATATGTTTACTATTGTCACTATTGATTATACTTGCCGTCAAATAAGTACGGACTGGAGATTTCTACACTGTTGCGAAATTACTGGACATGTTGAAAATGCCAAGTTATGAAGAAGCGGCAACACCGCAGGGCAAGGGACAGAGTGCGCAGAAGGGGAAAAAATAATTATAGACTATTATCTTATCAGATTTTTATCTATCCTAATTTTAAAATTTTGTCTTTTTAATGTGGGTTAAGATTGAAAATTTCAATATTTATTTTAACTTTTGTTCCAACATATAATTTATAAATTTTGAAATAGCAGGTCGAAATCTTTTTTCTCTCCCAGAATATTCACATTTAAAGTTGAATAAGAGTTTTTTTTATAATAAAAACCATAACACAAAAGTTGATAAAGGTGCAATAATTCTGATAATACCATCAGATTCTACAGAGAAAAACACCTAAGTGTACCAAGTTTCAAAATAATTTTGAACAAAATATTGAAAATGTTAGTTTTTCCGATTTTAACCATTTTCTCGGCTTTTAATTTGCTTGTTTCATTTATATACAGGCCGATGCAGCACGAGTTTCCAAAATAAAACCATATCTTGGGGAAGTCATTTTGAGTAAAAAATGTTATATCCGCAAACTTACAGAGTTACAGCTCTTTTAAAGTGCACCTCTTCAGACACATTTTTATTAATAACTCTACTAGTACTAGTTGCACTAAAATTTTGAAACTTGGTATGAGAATACTACCTATTTAGATGCATATTTATAATTTCTTTAGTTTCTGTATCTCAACCAGAGGCGTCTCATATGGGGAAGCTATAAACATTTTTTATCGTTATTTTTTGACTTAACATTTTTTTCATTTTTACCTGTAAAATATTACATACAATCATACAATACAAAAATACACAAATAACGTACATACTCCTAATAACACTTGATAAACGCAATAGTTTTTGGGATATTTTAATTTCAACAATCTGTAGGTAACAACAGTTTCATAAAGAAAGCTTTTGTTTACACTAATATTTATATAATTAATAATTGACTATATAATTTCTAGGTGAACGTGCAGTTGAAGTTCAAAAAGTTCAAAACACTCAGGTTTTTTTTTAAATGGAACACCGCATTTTTTATTATTTAAATGAATTCTTCGTTGAAAAATAGGAGTAGTTTCATTTTTACCTATAAAATATACACAAAAATCTGATGTGGCCAGCACATAACCTCTCGCCAGATATTTTACCTGGTTGTACGCATAAAACGAAAAATATTTTTAAATACAAATACATATATTCATATCTCACTACAAAATAATTCTCACATATATATTTGCAAAATCTATGGGATATTTTAATATATTATGTACAATATTTTTCTTTCTACTTCCCTTTTCTTTTTCTTTATATTCGTCATTTTTTCGCAAATTCCTTTCATATTCTTTTTTACATATATTCTTTTGCGTTGTTGACTTTTTTTATTTTCATAATCTTCATAATGATGTACAAATATTTTTACAGTGGCATACAAATATATATATACAGATATAATAATGAATTTGTATTTATCGAATAAAGAATTTAACGTTCTTTAATATAAGTATTTACATAAATTTTCGATAAATAATATTTAGATGATTTTTTTCTTGTAACTACTACTTCCGGTTGTCCAATTGTTACCAAAACTTAATCAACTCTTCCCATTATTGTTAGATTGAGGAATCCGTAGTTAAAAATGTCTTAAGTCTTATAGTATTTGAGAAATCGTGGATCCAAAATCCACACACACATACGGACATCATCGTAAACATGTTATAATCGGATTCTAGGGACCTTAAAACGTGCTTATTCACTAAAATCTGGATATGCGATTTTTAGCATTAATTCAATACCTCTCTTAGCGAGAGGTAAAAAAGGTAGAAAAAATCAATTATGCTCTGTTCCATTTAAGCCATTCAGTAGATGGCACTGGCAACAGCGCAAATCTGAAGTAGCCGAAATTACATTGGGTAAACTTGCCTCTTGTCTCTAATTTCAGCCAATCAGAGAGGGCAAAACTGTTCCCTATGCTCCGCAATACTGAATGGCTTAAATGGAACAAGGTATAATAAAATTATTTAGTTTACAGTTAAAAAACGATCAAATTACCATAGGAAATAGAACAGAATATAAAAAATAATTAAAATCTGTTCATATCTATTGTTAATTACATTATTTTTAATATATTAGTAACTTTTTCGTTCTTAACAAAATATGTAAAATTTTAGTGAATATGTAGATATGGAGTTTATTTACTGGATAATAAGCAACTTTTGTACCATTACATCGAAGTCGTAGGGCTTACAATTTCCAAGATACCAATGGTGGCCCTGATAAAAAAACATCTGTATATATATATATATATTTATACGAATATCTTATTTTCAAGTAACACTAAAGTAACTCTTGTGTGGTATCCAAAGAAACTTTGAGAGCCCATGAGTTCATTACCGAAATAAGTAAAGTGAATGCATATTAGCACACTCAGCATTATGTAATAAACCATTATAATACATTTTATTATCTACACATCTGAAATTGTACTTGAAAAACTTATTCTATAAACCAATGCATATCAATCTTTAAACTTGATTTTAACTGTCAACCTCTCAGAAATTATAAAACCGCAATCATCCAGTAAATTGAGCAACTTCTCATTCAATCGACAATCTGTCGAACAACTGCTTGTTTCTGCTTACCCAAGTTTTAGTGCGAAGTTAGCCGAGAACAGAGGACCAGAACAATCACGCAACGGTCTTGGGAAAACTCTGGAACTAAGGTGTTCATCTCAGGAAGTAATGAAAGCTGTGTCAACACCATCGCAATTTATTGTTTATTGTTGTGAGGCCTAAATCAGAGGCTAAGAAATTTTGGAGTTTCGAAGCGGCGAACAAAACAATGGGCTCTTAGAAATTTGTTCGTAAAGAAGACAAGAGCTATTTTAGTGGGGATTAGAAATAAATACTGAACGAAAGGAAAATACGTTACAATGAGAAGAGAAATTCGCGATTAATATTGTACTAGGAGGCTGGATAAGTTAGTTTTAAAACGTATACATTACCGTACATAATAATAGGTACACCTAATAATTGTTCTGACACCATTCTACAAAACTGAAACACCAACTTTTCTTCGTATGTAATTTTTGCAAGCTATTGCCTTTAACATTAATTTTTCTAATTTTAAATCTTTCTTTATATAATAAATTCACTTCTTTTACTACTAGTAAATAAATAATAATGTCTTTAAATATTTTTTAATCAAAAAATTAATATTTTAATAGAATAATGGTGCTCATAAATATGAAAATTAATCTTTTTGAAGTTTTAAAGGAAGCAAAGTTTAACCGTGACAAAAATAAGATAAAATGTTCATTTTTTATTGTGCATTAACGCATGGGCGTAACTAGAGAATTTTTCTGGGGTGAGCCAGGCACTTTGTCATTTTGTCGCATGTACGCATTAATAAGTTTGGGTCTTGAAAATCACTGTTCTAGAATATTCCAAAAAAATGTTTAATATTCAATTAAATTATTCCGCAAAATTCTAGTTTTTTTATAAATTTCTGAAAATTTTCAAAAAGTATATAAAGGGCGGCTAATGCACTGTGAGTTCAATTTAGTTGTAAATAGCGACACAAACAAATATAACTTTCTGCAACTTTCAGAAATATTGTAGAAAGTTCAAGAACTTTATGGAAAAGAAAATTCTAAAACGTTCTGGAACTTTATGGAAAATTCTATCGTAATTCTGAACCTTCTAGAAATTCCAGAACATTGTAGACCTGTCTGGAACTTTATGAAAAACCTTACTGAAACTTTCATGAACATTTTAGACCATTTTGGAACATGTTAGAACCTTTTCGAACTTTCCGGAATATTTAAGTATACCTATAATGTGGATTGTTTTGAAATTTTCTACGTGAAATCTCCTAAGCATCGCCGGGTAGGTCTTTTAGCTAGTGTTTAAATACAGTGAATTTAAGAATAATATCGTTATATGTAAAATATAAAACGCTTATGTTATGAGAAAAACAGAGCATAATTTGTCGAATAATTATTGCCTAATCAGAATTTTTCACATCGAAAAATTTCTGAATTAGTTACTATTCTTGTCGGTTAATTAGTTTACACCATACGATTCACAAAATTATATCAATATCAATATGAAACAAAATAATTACACTAATATGTATTTTTACTTAGGGGGGGGGGGTAAGTATGGTCATTCTGGGGTGGGGTGCCTCCCCCCCTAGTTATGCATATGTATTAATTAACGTAGAATTATATGAGCAAAACAATATAAGTACATATATTGATTTTCACAAAACAACAGATATGTCTATATTTTTGGTCGGCACTGTACCCGAGAAATTAATTATGAAACTTTGTGTTGTATAACAGAGCGTAGCATTATGAAAACATTTTCTGACAATGACAGTAACTTTACGCAAGTTATACACGTGTTCGCAAATTCCTTAGTTGTTATTTTTAGACCAAAGGTTGAAAGTAGCTCTTTATAGACCGAGGCTAGAGATTCCCGTCGGAGTGTATCGAGGGCTGCAACTGAGGTCTGTGAAGTGAAGATAATTTCACCTGGAGATATGCATAACATTTTTTTATTATTATTGGCGCAAAAACTTTTATTGGAGGTCCATATCAAGCAAAAAATACAACAAAAAATAATTTATCATTACTCTATACCTCTCTCCATTGTAAGTCAATGCTCGACCTTCAACGGTTTCAAAAAAGTAAAGGCCGATGATGCCTCCAGCCCTCAGTCTGCACCAAACAGTGACTTTTTGTGGCTGCGATGAACGCTCCATGGGTTTTTGAGAATTGCCTTCAGCCCATATACTGAGATTTTCTTCCTTTATAAAAGAGTTCAGCCAAAAGGAGCTAAAAATGATTTCTGCCAATTCAAATGTTTAAAAATTCTTAGGGTTGCTGGATGAGAGTGATCCAAAAATACACTTTGTAAAACCCTGTATAAGACTGAGATTTCGAGTAAAAGCAAAACAAAATCTACTCCTCTCCATAGTTAGGCAGTAGGGCAGTACGCGATTACTTTCTCTCAAGAGTACCTACCAGTTAAGTACACTATGGCAATCTGTACTTTTACTGAAGTTCTTTTAGAAAAATTATACTTTTACTCGTACTCTCGACATTTTTGCTTAATATTTGTACTCTGAACTCTAAAATTGTACCTACTGCGTACTTCACAGATACTATGAGTACCTACTCTGAGTACGCAAAGTAGGTACTCCGAGTATTTAAAGTACTCTGGGTATACTCAATATACTCTGATTACAAGAGTGTTATGAGTATTTTTAACACGTTAACGATTATTTGCACCATATCGGTGCACATTCTGTTTTCTGCAGAGCCGCGTGACCCTATATGGGCACAGTGAATGTTAATGTTTGAAGTCATGTGGGTCTAACAGGAACGCGGCTACACGGAATTTACATTCGGAGTTTACTAGGTCTGGTCCTTGGGAAATACAAAATAACCATATTATTTGTATAGTATTTATAAAAAAAGTTCTTATTGCAATTTTATCAAAGAGTGGTATATTATTTAGTTTATTATTAAATTTTTACCTTTAAATTTGCAATGTGACTCTGAAATAAACTCCAAAATCTGTGAACGTTACATTAGCCACGGCAATTTAAATATTAGGTTTGAATTTAGTTTGGTTTTTTTAGACTGCTATACTGTTTTCTTCTATACTATCTGATTTTATGTAACATTTTTTGAAATACAATGTAAAATAAACGTTTTTGGTAGTGACCCAATGAGGTAGTCTGTGATAAATTATACATATATTTACCAATTTGGGGTATTATTATTATTATTATTAATTATTATTACAAACTCATTCCCAACAACTTATTGTACAAAGAAAAAATATTAAACTTCCTTTAACATCAAAAAAATACACCGGTCCAGGAGTAAAGTTTTAATATTTAGCACTGGTCGTTAACGTGTTAAATAATGTAACTTCAACAAACATGTTTGGGCAAGCAGAATGTTAAAAGTCGCACATTGTTCGAAGAACCAATAATTCTAAATGCTATGCCAACGCATAATCTAACTAATGTAACTTTTAACTCTACACTTATGAGTTATAGACGTCATAAGTGCTCTAACATCTCGAGAATAAAAAGTACTAGATGCAGTACAATTAAATCTTAGTACTTCTCTAAAGTACTTTAGAATAGGTACTTCTCAATTTTTGTAATTGTACTCTGAACCTACTCGAGTACTTCTGTCCGATACTTTACACAGGTCCGCTCCATTCCCATGATAGCAATGTGTTTTGCTACGTTTACAAACTTTGTAATTATATTATACATACTCGTACATACATATATTGGTGATATTATTTTCGCTATGTGTTGGCATAAATATAAACATTCACAATCACATTAATATATTCTATTCTTTCCACTCGAAAACTTTCTCTATCTTATCTTAACAAATTACCATCCAATTACATACTGGAGGTTTACGCAAACACAGTGCTTTAATAAAATATTGGCAATAGTTTAAGTAGAAAGAAATAGTTATTTATGCAACAAGGATGTAATCATAAGCTCTATGACATGAGGTCAAGTATTTCGTGATGAGGCTTGCCGAGGCCGAGTCACGAAAATTGTGAACTGAATGTCATGAAGTTCGTTTATACAAGGAATTAAATACAAGATTTTTTATACGACCTTAAATAACATTCCTGAAACAAATTAGAATTTTGACAGACAAGCAGACCACAATTTGAACACACCAAATACCGAGTTACATTTGACAGATAACAGATCTAAAATTACATACTGCAGTAGTCAGTTAGTATTACCAACATAAATGTACAGAAAAAACTAAATTTAGGTAAGATAACTTGAATTCCACACGTGTATTGATGGTAGTAGCTCTGTAATGTGCAAAGAATACAAAATACGAAAATCGTTGACTTTTAACACTGTCTGCAGTGTGTAGATTACCTACTTCAAACATCGGTGAATAAAAAAGTATATATATGCTTAATTTATCCTATTTTCTCTTTTACATTCACCAGATGAGGCCAATGCTGTTGCATTTTTTACTAACATCATCCATCATCTTCTTTTTTGCAGATCGCTGCACGACCCCCCTTCCAACACCCACACCCTCCGCAGCGCCGATGGAAGACGACGCCGACTCAACCTGCCCGGTCCTCCTCGCTGGAGAGCTTCGCGCCCTTCATGGTAACATACCCGCACTTCGCCGTCGAGGGGTCGACACTGCCGCCATCCGACAGCACCACTACCCCGAGGGCGGCTGGGGGTGGCTGGTGTGCGGAGCTGCCTTCTTGGCTCATCTGCTGACGTCAGGGTTGCAGTTGGCGTTCGGGTTGCTGTATTTGTACACCATGCAGTACTTGGTGCCTAGAGGGGTTGATCGGGAAGCTTATGCGATGGGAACAGGTGAGATTTGACTTGTATTTTAGCAAGAAATATTTCGAAGGTATATTGGATTTGCTACATAAAGTCCGTTTCCACGACTTGATCCCCACGTCAGCAATTGAATAATTATGATGTTATGTTAAAATTGGCAGTATTTATATTATCAATTTTGTTATTCATCAATATTAGAATTATAAATAGTTATTTAGCAATAATAAACGAATTGAATAAATACGATATAATATGAAATATACCCCTTTTTATCGTCCAATAGCAATATGTTGCAATAATTGTCGGCAATCTTAAGGTACATTCACAAATGAAAATTAGGTTTAGACTTATGGTTTATACTTTCGATTTAAAGACTTTGGCCGCATATTATGTAATGACTCCATTCATACTTCAGAATTTAGTGTCTCTAAATCCAAATCATAAAACTAAACATTGCAAGGTCCAAACTTTAGGTTTATGATTTAGTTTGGTCACAAACTTAGCAATGATAACGGGTCTGAAGTGATATAGATATATACACCTATCTTTATTTAATATTCACTTGGTGGATCGGCTTTTTTAACAAATGCGAGAATAACATGGATACTGTCAAAACTTAATTGCTGAAATATAACCAATAATGCCCAGCGACGAATGACAGTTTCACGGCGCACGGGTGTCTGTTAAGTACTGATCTACCGATATTTTAATCTTGTTTGTGAAGCATATACATAGATATCTATACATACCAAAACTAAATTACAGTTAATTTAAACTCACATTTATGAATGACATACTTAAACCTAAACAAAAACCATTAACCTAATTTTCATTTGTGAATGTACCTTTAGAGACACCGTCTTTGCAATAGCAAAATGCACAATATAATATCAAGAATTAACAAATTACCAACACACAACGAAGCACACATTATTATCGACGCCAAAATCACCTTAATCACAATGACATCAATATTCAAATAATTAATATATTTGCAAATGACACTCGTTACAGCGGTTACAATACCGTTACTATTTACCCCTCTGAAAAACCTGCGATAATGAGATAGCGAATAAAAGTCTCATATACGAGTATGCCATGTGTGTACGACAAGGATGCTAGATAAAGGTTAGTAATTCTTGCATCAAAAATTGATGACGTTGGGATCAACTCGGATAGTGTATGTAAGTTGAAAGTTATCAAATGGACCATATTCGTAACTATAGCGCCTCTGCCGGCAGATTTATGAAATGAAAAAAGCGTGCCAGGGTGACAAACTATTTTTTAATTTTTCCAATTAAGTTGGCAATACCAACTTATTTTCTCTGTACTATTTTTAGGAAAAATATGAAAAGATATTCCTTTTTAATTAATGGATTCAAATCACAATCCGAAAAGCAACAATAGTAAACAGGCATAATTAAAAAATATATATTTAGCACTTTACAAAAGAATCACAAATACAAAACATTAGTTTGGGGTTATCTGTCAGTGACAGAAGAGTAAACAGTCGCTTAAAATTTTTAAATTTTAATGTTTATCTTATTGATTATTTAAATATTATAAGGGCAGAATCCAGTAGTTAAACATGAAATGAAACTTGCAAGAAAAAAATTATCGTTCATTTACGTCTACATAAAATAATATTTTGCTTTAAAAATACAATTTTTCCCATAAGATAACATTGGTTTCATTTTCGCTGTACTCCCAAGCATATGATTGGTGCATTCTGAGCATGCGCATTGAGATAGTAATATGGTCTATTGCTAGCGACTCATTCTCTGGCTTCAGCTGGAGGTAGTTTTAAATTTACCGCCTGAAGTTTTGAACAGGTCTTATAATATCTCTTTGTAGACCATATTAGCCGATGGAAAGGCCGTGTAAGAAATGCTTTTGGGCAGTATTTACAGCCATAAGAAAATTTTACCATTGTATTTCCTATGGCCCATAAAAAGTAGACACCCGGTATATCATATTTTTTTCAATTTTTACTCCATTTTATACTTAATTTTTCATACTCAAACTTCAGGTGTCCCAAATAACGTGCCCTGAATGGGGATCTCGAGAATTGTAAAAGATACGATGTCTAACCGGAAAAAAATGCATAGGTCACTAGATGTACGCAAAAATGCAAATTGTGTAGTTAATACTGGATTTTGATATGCAAGTATTTATAGCGACGCCTCACTTTTTATCACTGTTCTATTTCGAGTTATGATTTCAAAGTTATAATTTTTATATGTGCGTCATAGTTGAAAGTTTATTTATATTTTATTTCCAGCGATGTATAAATTAAATCGCATGTTCATTTATATCCAATAGGAAAAATACAAAAATTGTTAAATTTATAACAGTAAATGATACATAACTAGGTAAATATAAAACTGCATTCATCGTTTTGAATTTAAATTATTCAATTATGTTTTAAAGTTAAAATATGAGTATATTTATGAACAATGGAGCTCTGTTTGAGCTAATAGCTTAGGGACAGTTTAAACGTGGTTTAAACTATGTTTATTGTAAAACCATGGTAACGCAAAAATCTTGTTGTACATCAACAGTTTACTGTTTATAAGTTTAAACCACTGCACTTTTGTTAAATGCTGGTGATCGACCGTTTAAACTACAGGTAAACTTAGTTTAACTTTAAACTGCCGATATTTTAAGCTGCAGTTCAAACTATAATTGTACAACCGATCCTTACTTGTACTTAGTTTTTATTCCGTGTTTTATCAATATATCATTATCGTGAAAATAATCATTAATTGTGTTATTTGTCTAAAATCATGACATTGCATTGTGCTCCAAATTTTGTCATTATATTTCATGAGCATTAAATTTATTATTTAAAAAATTTACGTTTTACACACGTAAACAATACAAGAGTAAAACTATGATGAGTAGACATTGATAGTTTTTCAGAACACGAAAGAAACGCTAAGAATAGCACGAATATTACGAAATGTACATTAATCCAACGTACCCAAACGTTAAAACATACTTTTAACTTTAAAGAACCCAAAATAATATAATAAAAAACTACTTTAAAAAAAAGATTGACCCTTGACATGTTAGATATTCTTAAACACAAACATTCCATAAATTCACAGACCGACATCCAGCGTTTAAGTATTATTTACAAAGGAATTTTAGAAACACAATATAAAAATATATTAAAAATAAACCAGTAATATTACAATAAAAAATCCTTAATAATAAAAAGATCATAAAATAACAAAAATTAAAAATAAAAGTTATATAAAAAATCTGGTGTGGCCAACCCAATACCTCCCGCCATTTACAGCCCGCGTCACAAAAAAAGCTAATCCTTATTTTTGGATTGGCGAATTTGACTAATTTTAGCAGTTTATTTTTTAAAATATAGTCTAATCTAATTCAAGTAACTACCTGTTTTGATAATAAAATAAAGATTAAATTTTAAATACTGGGATAGAATAGAATTCACTAATCCAAACTTGAGGAGTAGCTTAAACTTTTTTGTGAATCGTTTATTTTTATTAATCTAAATACATATCTACATATTTACTTATGCTGGAAACTGTATTGATTTCCTTTCCTATTGATCTATTTACTTTTATCTTTTTAAAACGTTACTATTATTAATTTGAAATGATTAGTTCTTTGTCAGTGACATTTATCTGTCAGTTACATACATTTGAGCGAGGTATGAACTGTCTAATCAAGTACTTGTGTTTGTTTAAAGCGCAGGATCTGTGATTTAAATTATAGATAATTTTATAAATTTATCCATAAAATCTTTAATTTTTATAATAACATTAATCTCGAAAAAATAATATTTAAAGGTATTTTTCGAAGAAAAACTATTTTGAGCTTTAATTAAAGTGCCATATCCGGTTATCCGATTTACAGCAAAATCTAATGGATTTTTTCCGTAGTAGAAAAAGGTCGAAATACAAAGTTTCAAAATTTTCTGAATGATAGTATTTGAGTTAGAGTGGAGCATCCACACATACATACACACATTCTAGGGACCTTAAAATGTGCTCTTTTACCAAAATCTCGATATGCGATTTTTACCACGATCCCTATACCTCCCTTACCAAAGGTAGCGGGAGGTAAAAATAAATAAATATATCATCACGGCTTATTACCCATTGTCGAGTGTGCCAATCAGCTTTGTACACAGATTTCGGTAATGATGAAAAATAAAAAATAAAAAAAACTCCATAGGAACCGGATTCATCTTGTGGAAAATCTGCAGCAATATGTAGTAGTTTAACTTTTGTAGGTCTGGTATATGCACGTACTTTATCACTTTTTAGATTGAATGGCGATATTTTGATCCGTGTATAAATTCATATTCGTAATGTAATTGTTAGATTTTTCCAACTATATCATGTAACTTCAACAGGATTTTTGTAAAATATTATTATCATACGTAATATAACAAGTGATATGATTATCATCGATGATATTCTCGAATGAAACCGAGTTGCAGATTTCACGAGTCCGAAGGACGATTGAAATGTGCTGCTTCGGTTTAACGAGTAATATCTTCGCTTATTATACATATCACGAGCTTATATAGAGCTTATAAGAGAATATAATTAATTTTTGTGACACATTGTGTGTGCTGCTTACCTAACTTTTAATATATTGTATTACAACATGGTTAATTTGACAATTGCCTTATTATTTTTATCGTTGTTGATCAACCCAACGATTATCGCACATTTTTATAATCAAAATTAACTGTCAATGTCAAATAAAGAAAATAAATCCCTTAGTAACGAAGGTGATAATTTCTTTGTTTTTTATCATCGCTGTGATAGACCTGTAACTAGGGAGATTCTGAATGTTGATTGGCGGAAAACATGTCACGTGACTCATGAATTATATTCTCAATATAATGCTATATTTATTTTATTCTAAAAATAATAATTAATATTACTTTAATTACATTTGGGTTGTTTCATATTACAAAGAGTTCCTAAAATGTAAACTTTATAATGACATTTTGCGAACTACAATACAATAATAGTGTTATATTAATTAAACAGTTCGTAGAATTAGATATATGATGTTTTGTGTATAAATGAGTAATAATTAGTAGGTAATCATAATTAATAATTTATTTAATATATGTTAAATTTTTTGTAGTATTAACAAATGCAAATAAATTATTTATAAATCGTTGCTTTTGGAGGCCATTAAAATTATTTCATTTTGCACTTGAATAGATATCAAAATTGTGAGATTAATTTCTAAATATAATAACCATCATTATTACATATCCATTATAATATTTACAAAACCTAAATCTACATATTATAATTTTGTCTATTGACATACGAAAACAACATTTTGGAATGAGTTTGCGAAATTAGAAAGGCAAGGTATTTTGCTTCGCAAATTACAAGGTATAGCCGCTCTTCCATTGAATTGCTCCGACATTACTGCTTTCATTTCAACTGATTGCTATTATCGAAAGTACGAAGGATTGGTTGCCAAATAAATTACAGGTTGCAAAGAAATGGATATGTATAATCAATGTTACATTATGAGTTCAGTTATTCACTATATTGAGATCAATTTTCTTCTTATTTTTACCTACCGCCTACTTATACAGGTGTCCAGGATAAGAGGATCTCGATAACTATAAGATATACAAATTAATTAGTTTAAAATTTCCTTATTAAGAAGCCATTTTAGCGGTGTTTTCTTTATTCGTATAAAAAATGGGGGTGATTAGATAAAAACGAAAAGGTATTTTTTCCATGTATGATTTTAGTTTGCACTTCTTTAGGTCCCTTTATTGCTTTAGTAAATGGCAATGCTCATTTTTTTATCACTGTTGGATTTCGAATTATAATTTTTACATAGACGTTTATTAGAAAACTGTACAGGCCGTATTCATAATAAACTTTATGTTGGCATTAATACTTTAAATTAAAATTAAAGTTGTTTTCGTGTTCATAATATATAATACTTTAGCACTTTAGCTAGCACTGTAAAATTATTTTAAAATAACGGCCCTAACTCAAATGAATGGATTCGAATTCGAAACTTTGGTATCATAACTGGTCAAACAACGTTACCAGCCACGCGACTTCGAATATAATAAAATATTACGAACAATATTAAATCCCTATAATAGTTATTTGTATATCAAGGTCGCGAAATCACTCTTTAGCATACCGAGAGAAAAATTGTCGCCGAGGCCGCTTGCGGTCGAGGCAAGACTATCTCGAGGGCGCTAAAGGATTTCGCGAACAAGGTGTACACAATATTTTTTGTGCAACCGTAAAAAATATGTAATTATAAATTTTATTAATTTTAAACAGTCATAGTAAATAGAAAGTTAGCTTTCAAGGTGGCTATGGGATTAACATTTGATAAATATAACCATGCAATTCTCAAGTGTCAAACTGATTGTTTACCTAATTTCGCGGCCGCTACTATAACAACGGTCGCGAAATTTAATTTCGCTGCCTGTATTGCGGCTGCGAAATGCTTATTTCGCGTCCGGTTGCACAAAAACAAATTTATTATATAAAAAATATGTATAGACTATTATTCACGAAAGAAGACTATTCAAGGTCATTTCTTCGAAGAAAGAATACACAGCACTTTATAGCAGTAGCATAGCAACATTTTGTATTAGAAAAAGAACGATTAGTTGGCGTATGTCTATTTAATTTATGTGCTGTGACAATATACGTAAATGGTGCCATTATTTTCTAACACACTAAAAATAGCAGTGACGTATGTCGTAGAGTTGCAGACACGTAATTATCTACTACACTGCCATCTGTACTAATGTTTATCAAGTGGCGTTGACATTGTTATAAGCAAAAACGTATGTGAAGAAGATAAAACTTTGAAAAAAAAGCATTATTTAAAAAGAAACAAAGTTATCAAATAAAGTACTTTTATTTTGTCAGTTAAAATGTATCCGTAAAATTTTCGCGTTGCGCGCTTATGGCTACGAAATATAGTGAAGTTATTTGCAAGTAATATTATATCAGACGGATCATAAGTGACCTTGAATAGTCATCTTTCGTGAATAATACTATACACGGCATATTCACATTACCCATTTCTGGGTGTGCCAATCTGTTTTGTACACAGATATCGGTAATGGTGATGATATATTTGTATCGTGAGAGCGCTTACCAGAAGTCACCTTATGGGCACTCATCGCAGGCTTGGGGAGTGCACTACAGAGTCTCTTTTTTTTTAAATCGAAATATTTCTTTTGGTGTCGCTCAAGATCGAACCAGGTTCCCCAGATTTGCGAGCAGGACCAGACACTCAGGCACAGGGCCATAAATTTGTTATTCGGCCTTATTCTCGTGACCATTGTTAACTTTTTAACAATTGTTAATTAAGCAATATTGTTAACTTAACAATATTTGTTTAAAATGGTATTCTGATGCTTGTTCATCTATCGGTGAAAAAATGTGGCCGATTTGCATTTAACAATGGTTAATTTTGACATTTGAACATGTCTAACGCAAATTTTTTGCGGTTAGAAAGTTTTCAAGACGAAGAAGAGAGGTAAGTGTATACTAGAAAAATATTTCAAAAAACGATAAATGAATAAAATATAGATAATGATAATTTTATAAAATATTAGACATGAATTAATGCTATGAAGAAAATCAAGAGATGCTGATGCTAGCGATCCTCTGAGCATACCTGCAGAAATATTTTAAGGAATTTTTCATTTATCGCGCGAATAGGCAAATGATTTAATTTTGGAAATTTCACTCTACTAAAGAACCTTGCAAAATATTATAATAAATAAGGTAAGACAGTAATACGTAGTATAAAATATAAAGAAGTACCTCCTTGTAAAACTTACATTTATTTTTCGATCGTAGACCGTAGTTTCCACACATGCAAGCTAAAAGTTAAAATCATATTTACTTTAAGAAAGAAAGAGGTGACCGGTGAAAACTACACGTATGGACTATACGCTTGTACCGTTCCTTTTTGAGCGACGGCAGCGCCGACTATTGGAAGCGATAAATATCTTTGAGCTGATCATTGTCAAAGCCCGGAAAATGTCAGTTACAATTACTTGTGGTTTTGAAGACGTAAACTTGAATATTTTTCGAAATAAAAGTAAAAGTAAAGGTAGAAAATTAGTGGAAAGCTATTAAGTTTCTAAAGTCAAGAAAATTAGTGAAAATAATTCGCGAAAATTAAGGTGGTGTTTAAAGGGAAACTTCAAGAGCTCTTGGCAATAGAGCACATTAAAATATTTTTATAATGTTGAAATTAAAGTAAAATAATGTAGATATTATTAGTCTAATTAATAATTAATTTTAAAATATGTTAGGTGAAGAAAAAAACAATAATTACATTGACTGATAAGAAGGAAACTTCAGTCCAATTTTGTCAAATTTAAGATAAGACCAGTACCTAATTTAGGCCAAGGAAGCTACTGGATTTACCGAGGGCCTGTAATTCCCAAAAGACAAACTTTTTAATTTTAAATCTACGAAATAACTGTTAAAAAAGATGTTTCGCAATAAAGAAAATTTGATTTCAATAATGAAAATGGCTAATAATACAAAATAATTATAACAGTTGTATATTTTTATAGAACTATAGTATCATCGGGGCAAATGCACACATCTAATTTGTATCATATGGCTGGAGATAATAGTGAATATGTGTCTCTCTGATAAAGAAAACGACATATCACACAGACAAATTATTACAATAATTGTATCGTTACTCTATGTTTTTAGTATAATCGGGACATATGAACATATATGTATATCAAAGATGTATCCTTTGTAGATAATTTACTGAATATATGTACATCTGATTAGAGTCCCTCAGTTTTCTTAAAAAAAAAAAAACAGGAACTTTGATTTGATTACAATAAAGCAATACTTATATAATTACAACAAAGGAACTTTGATTACAATAATGAAAATGTCTAATCACGAATGTTTCTTTAATTCTAATACAATTTAGTTTATATGATATATTCACAGCTGCATTATCTTGTAAAATTGTACGTCCTAGTTTTTTGATTAAATTAAACCATGGATACGACTAAACTATAATTTCAAGTTTAGTTACAAATTATTTCTTTACTTGTTAAAATATTTAAGATATAGAAGAACTGTTTCTTGTCTTGAAATTACTTATTGATATATTATTCAACTGATCAAATTTCAGAATTCTGAGCTTTTACTTTCAAAATTTGATAAATTTTGAGCGCAGCATAATCACCTTCCTTTTACCTTAATTATTTCTATTGAACCCAGTAATCATTATCGATGATAAAATCTTTTAAAGTTATAATAACATGTAAATCCTATTGAATATATACCTCTGTCAGCTCAAATATTGCATTTTCGGCCGATTGGCGTCGCCTCGAGCGTTACGGTACAAGCGTATAGTACGGCTAATTATATTAAATACAAATCATTTAAATTATGTAACAGGTACATTGTTTTATATTTCATTACAGTTTCTTTAAGTATTATTGTAAATGGTTAAAAGGGAAAATAAATACTGATGAATTTTTCCTGGTATAAATGGTATGTATATAGATCCAGAATTCTTCCAGTTCTACATGCGAAAAATATTTAAAAAATAATAGGCCAAGGAATGTTGATAAAATTTTGTCCAATAATAAATGGTCACAAAAGTATCATTAATTGAATCCAAATGATGATTGCAACAACTGTTGATTACAACAATGATTTTATATTATCAATTTTATTTTATTTTTAATACATAAAGTACATCTACTGAAGTATCAGTCACGTATAATAATATAATATTGCCAGACCAGAACGGAACAAAATTTACACTCTTTAAATCAGAGAAAATATATTGCACAATTACAGTTGAAATCTCATTCACTGTACAGTTGTACAGAAAATGTCATAATTTAAAATGATTATTATTATTGAATTGACAGATATTTGTAAATAATCCTAAATATCACTAGAAATACAACAGTTGGTAGTAAAATTAAAACACTTCATATAATTATTTCTAACAATATTGTTCAAACACAAAAATTGATATCTGTTTTTAGCAATGTGGACACCTGAATACCAAACCGTAACACTCTTGTTAAGCTCCTTGTTAAGAGACATTATTTTTTAACAATATTGATGAAGTTAACAATAGGCCGAGAATAAGGCTGATTAATTACTATTAACAGGAATCACTCAAAACGAGATTTAAAAATAAAATAGAATAAAGATTAAATTAGCGAGAAGTAATGCATACTGACTTCACCAATTTTTTTGTCCATTTCATGGCTAATAAATAGAATATTTTTTATTTAGTTTGTACTTTTCTTTTACTAATTCTTTTCCTGTGCAAGTCTTTCCCCCTTTGACACAGAATCGGGATGCAGACAGGAAATCCGATCCTCTGATAGGTGATATGGAATCCTCGCTTTTCGAAATTCTATTCGGTAATCTGACATTCCGCCTTGTGTCTGATTCTGATTTCGATCTCCAACCGTAAGCGATCCTGTCACCGGTCTTCCCCTACAATCATCTGTCGCGATAGAAAAAAATCCCTTCTGATTTCACGATAACCAACTAACAGCCAGGAGGTATATTTTCAAATCATAAATTTATACAGACCGATAGATAAATACATATTTTAATAAGGGTATAAAAAGTCCAAATCTTTTCGTTTTGTAAAAGTCAAGGGTTTAATTTTTCAAAAAATAAGTAAGAGTAAGCGATATTTAATTATTAAATGTCTGAAATTACATGTAACGTCACGGGTCCGAGTTGATTATGCTTCTCAAACAGTTAATTTTAGGGTTATCTGAATATTGTCTTCATTAGGCATATATTTTCATTAATTTTTATTAAATCTTAATTAGTATACTGAATACAAAAATAAAGATGTTTAAAGTAAATAAAATATTAATGATAATTATTTCTATATATTTATGAAACATTTTGAGAATGTTGTTAAAATATTTCTATTGTTGCTACATTATTTATTGTTAGGCCTTTCGAACGTCATTTGGTTACAGGAAGTAAATAATTGCAGACCAAACCTCTTTACAGACCTAACAGGCACAGAATTAAATTTTTTGTGTAACCAGACGTGAAATAATGAAACTGTTTAAAATTAATAAAATTTGTAATTACATATTTTTACGGTTGCTCAAAAAATATTGTGTACGCCTTGTCTGCGAAATCCTTTAGCGCCCTCGAGATTGTCCTGCCTTGTCCGCGAAATCCTTCAGCGCCCTCGAGATTGTCCTGTCTCGGTCAGGCCCGTATTAGCATTTCTTTACGCCCTAGGCCAAAATTCATGACTGCACCCCCCTCTCCCTCTCAATATATACCGAGTTTAAATAATGCTTGATTTCATTAAATTCTTGATCTATATCGGTGCCTTTATGAGTCTATTAATGCACTGAAAACGTGTTAAGAAGATCTATAAACGAATTGTTTTTGGAGCTTTTCGTTTTCTAGAGGTGGTATGACTTACTGCTTTTAAAACTGATACATAAATGACATATCAACATCAAATTGCTGAGAGTCAACAAAGAATTTTCATCCCTGAAGTTCAATTTGCTAGAGTGAAGTGCTACCAACGTAACTGATTTTACAAGTCGCATTTATTAAAAATCTAATAGAATTATAAAATTACCCCAATAGAAAAAAATATATAAAACCATGTTTCATAAGAACTGTGATTGCACTCGTCCTTTACAAAACTCACCGCAAAGTAGCTCGTTTTCCAAAGTTGGACTCGTGGGTTAACAGATTGCCTTATGAAATTTGTTTTCAATATACCTACTATTATCAGTCATCAAAGCTACATTTACCATCTTTTTATAACTAGCTAAAGATTACCACTTTTATTTTGCTTCTCTATCTCTCAAATGAAACGCATGTAAATAATAATTTTGGACTTATTAGATGCAGTTTTTAATTCTGAACAGTTTTACAGTCATGAAAATTTTACCATTGTATTTGCTAAGATTCATAAGTAAACACCCGATATATAAATATTAGAATTATTTAAAATCTCCGACAACTGTCGTAGCTCAACAGGATTTACTAATCACTCTACTATACTGATTTTGTATAATTAAAGCAAATGTGACTGTTTACGTCGTCTAGTAGAGGTAGTGCCAAATGTCATGAGCTATGAAATGCGCAGATCAAGAAAAGAGACAGCTAGAGAAAGGTCAGGCAATAGAAGAGAGAGAAAGAGAAAGGTAGAGTTTTGCTTTCTGCGCAACAGCTCTTGAGATTTGGCACGGCTATAACTGCAGGTACTTCTCTCTTTCCGTTTTCTCATTTATCCAACTACTTGATGTGCGCCCCCTCCGTGCCTGCGCCCTAGGTCATGGCGTAGGTTGGCCTTATGGGTAATCCGGGCCTGGTCTCGGTACGCTAAAGAGTGATTGCGAGGCCTTGATATACAAATAATTATCAAAACGTCATCCTTTTTGTTTTGCAGTTAAAACTGTCATAAAAATTCGGCAATTTCCTATTTATTCCTTAAATCGGGCAAAATGTTTAAAATTGCGAGAATTTACCATTGACGATAATTTGAGATTGGGAAATGATGTGACAGAGATGAACCTTTACGAAAATTTGTGTACTTGGAAAATCATTCAAGGTAATCTGAATTAGACCAAATATTTTTTTAGAGCTGTTAGTGAACATGTAGAACACCGTTTAAAGCTATTTAGCAAACATTAAGGCCTGTTCTACAATAAGACGTAAGTCGGTGTTGGATGTCGTACGCGTTACACTAGAGAACAGTAGAGGGGGCTGCCGTTAGTCGGATGCCGCTGTCGGAACGGAAGATGGTAATTTCCCATCTTTTACAACAACGACAGTGAACGACACGACGACAGCAAAGTAAAATGGACGAAATGACTTTAGATTAAATTATTATAAATTACGTACAACAAAATCCAACTATATACGATAAAAGAAACAAAAATTACAAAGACACTAAAAGAAAAAAAAAGATATTTGAGGACAGCAAGTCTAATTTCAGTTGGCAAAGGTTTTCTACGACTTTTTTTTTCTGTAACCGTGGTTTCAAAATATCATGCAAGTAACCAAATTGTTGTACAGACGTTCTCGTAAATTTGAAAAATTCTTCGTGGTCATTTGACTTGAATATGAAAATAATTTTCTGTGCGCACCAAAATTTTGCCTAACATCAACGGTAATATGAGGTTTTACCCACCATCGTCTTGCATTTTTTTGTCTTCTCTTTTGTATCAACCGTCGTAGTTTTATTATTTGAAACCATATTGCAATTAAATTAAAATAAATTGAAAGAGAAATAATATCCATAACCTTACAAAAGTAGCAGTTTGCTACGACACTTTACGACTCTTCCGAGTATTGTAGAGAGGTATGTCGTGTGCCGCTAACGTCAAACGACTTAACGACAAGCAACAACCGTCAAACGATTTAATTGTGGAACTGGCCTAAATAGTTTTTCATTGGTTTTTGTTTTTATGCTAAAATTAAATGAAAATGGCAGATATTTAAAACAAGTGCCATTTGAACGTCAAAATCAACTTTTGATAACCCGTTATTTTTTACGTGCGTAATTAAAGACGTACCGTTAACGTTGGCGGAATATTCACCTATGCTATACAAAAACTCCCTATTGTTTTCCTAGTTACCTACATTAAATAATTTCTCTTAAAGATATACGTGGAAAATTACAAAAAAAAATATTAATTACATTTATTAATCGATTAATCTTTCTGATCGTAGAAATATGTTGTGTATACCTTTGCTTGAAAGTATCTATGCAGACCTCAGTGGCGGATTTAGAAAATTATAATAGGGGGCGCACTAAATTCGGAAAAACAAATTTTAAATATATAGGGTGTATTGTAAAAAAATGCTCATATAAAAGTTTTATTATTTTTAAATACTATTTGATGGCAGATGTAAATATTTTTTATAAAGTCAGAACTTATATTTTTTAAATAGCTACCTATAATTATTTTACTAAAATATAAACCCCCATTTTTTTGTCTTTTTAATGATCTATTTGGGGTCCTGCACTATAACAAAAAATAATAAAATGTACACTTTATACTTAAAGTATTGCTCAATAAATAGGGATTAAGATGAAGAAAACAATTTATTAATAATTACTTTGCGAGATATTCGAGCTTTTTTGTCAGTGTCACTGTGACGTCAGATTAGTGCTAACTTTCTTTCGCTGCCTACAATTTTTAAAAATAACAGGGGGGGCACGTGCCCGTGTGAACCCCCTCTAAATCCGCCACTGGCAGACCTCAATTCAACTCGGGCGCAATTTCTAGCCTTGGTATATATAAATAACTGGTAAGCTTACAAGAAGTCCTTTTTAATTTTAAAGTACAAAGGCTGTAATAGTTTAATGCTGATCTTTCAAACCAACTCTCTACACAAATCTTTCCAACATAATATTGGTTTTCTACGTAGCACTTTTAAACTTGTAAAACTATTCGTGCTGATTTAAAATCAACATTGGATTGAAATTTTATTGATAGTGAAGTCTCCTCGCAATTTGCATAATGAAATCGGTGTAATTGTGTATTTGTCACGTTGTGCGGGATATTGAATTAAGCGCTCTAGAGAGTTTGAGCTTCAGCTGCCGAGCAAACACAATCACAATACGGAAGCTTTGGTTCTGGAAGTTGAGAAAAAGTTAACGTTCGCAGCATCTGAGCTGCAAGTTGCCGCATAGAGCAGAGCACCAGAACAATAATTGAAACTTTGTTAGCAGTTTTGTAGTTAGGCGTATTGTTAATACAATCAGCCTGACAAGCAAATATATTACGGCTGTTTAACGCTAGCATCTCAACCACTACTAGTTGTTCTTTCTAATGGAACGAAACTTCAAATTGAATTTGAACGTAAAATAAATAAATTATAACATTTTAACTAGATTATTTAACTCTACTCGTGTGCAGATGTCGGTCTTTAAATAAATATGTTTATATAAGCACATTATTACAATGGCATTTTAACTGAAATTTTAAAACAAAGTAAAAAATCTGATGTGTCCAGTACATTACCTTCCGTCAGTTCTCTGTATTTTGTACAAATTTCATACAGAAAGTTCCTTGCAAAAGATTCTATTTCTTGTACATTACCTTCCGGCAGTTATATGTTGTCTGTATTTTATACAAATTCAATGCAGAAAATTTCTAGCAAAAGATCTTATATTCCCAGTAAAATTTTAAGACAAACTCACTATGTCAATTGCACTTGACACTGACATCTTTCAATTAGAATTTTCATAATCTAGTAGCTGTTTCCATAGTTGGCTACTATAGGCAATTTAATTTCTTTATAATTTTTTAACTCTATATCCATTTAATAATGCAGTCAAATCGTATTCGCAATCGTAGATAAAAAATTTCCCTCTAGTGGCGCAAATCAGTACTACAAAAAGCAATCGTATAAGCGCCATATGGAATAAGTAGCAGCTGAGAGAGTAGTGTAATAATTAATAATTAAATATTTTAACTTATCGCCTACATATAAATAAGTTTTTAAAGTCGGTTTATATACACAGTCAACGAAACACAGTGAACAATGTGATCTGTCATATGTCAAACCCATCGTATGGCGACCATCTTGCTTCGAAAATCAGTGCCTCTATCGTTAATTTCGATTGCGAATAGAGAATAAAATATTCTTATTTATTTATATTTATAATAAAATCAAATGTGAAAAAATGATATTTAACATAGTTTTTTCAAGAAAAACTGTTAAAATCTTCAAATGAGGGTACTTCCGGTTGACCAATTATAACCAAAAATCTAATCAGCTCTTCATATGGATGTAACAAAGGACAATACGAAAGAATTATAATTTTTGAAATTGTAGTATTAGAGTTATCGCAGACGACATTTTTGTTACACACACAGGCACACACACATCATCGTAAAAATATAAAATCGTATTCTAAGGACCCTAAAACGTGCTTATTGATTAAAAATTCATCATCGAATTTTTTGACCAAAGACAATACCTTCCTTACCTAAAGGTGACGGAAGGTAAAAATAGAAAACACTGTTTTTAAAATTAAGTTATACACATAAACATTGTTTGCGCAGGAAAATATTTAAATCAATTTCAATATGTTGAATAAACTGGAATTTATTTAACCATATGAGAATAAGTTTTGCATCAAAACGCCACTTTTAAGTATTTTTCCGGTTGATTAGATATGAATTTGAATAGAATGGAAAAGGTTTTTACTTTAGTTGCGGATATCTTTATGCAGTTTGAAGTTTTGTGGGCGTGAATTTTGTGCATTAGGTTATGTTATGTTTACTTTAAAAAAGTCCGAGCCTTACAACAGAAAAAAGAACGCGGAGGACCAAAAAGAATTACGAAAGCGCATTTTCATTAAATGTTCGTATATTGATTTCATTATAATATTTTGATTTAAAATTAAACAACAATGTAAAACCAAAGAAATATTTTTAGGTACCTACCTACTGCCTTTGATGAGTTGAAATGTCATACTTTTTTTTTATTTCTTGACAATGTTAATAAATTTTATATGGTGCGTGATAGGTTTATATTTTCCTGAAACGTCTAATGTATATCATTTTATAATAAATATACTACCTAGAACTTTAAGGCCTCGTTATTCTTACATAGTAAATATAATATTAATTTATTTTTTATAGGTAATGTTAAAAATAATTTAGTAATACTGCACACATTTAATGAAGTAGAATTTTTATTTTACTGTGATTATTTTTTGATGGGATCTCGTGGCCGCGTACCTGAGTATTAGGTCGCGAATTTGGGGAACCGGGTTCGATCTCGACCGACGCCAAATGTTTCGAATTTTAAATGGCACAAAATAGACCCCTGTGATGCACTCTTCACGTCAGCAATAAGTGCCCGTGAGGTGACGCCTGATAAGCGCCCGCACTGTGCAAATATTTCAGCATTACCGATATCTGTGTACAAAGCAGATTGGCATACCCAGCAATGGGTAATAAGCCGTGATGATATATTTATTTCCTGCCATTATTATACTGAGAATAAAGCTCTAGAGATTATTCCCGGGAATAATCTATGTAGCTTTTGTTTTTGTTGGCATATGTCAGATAGTAATCAACACATAAGTAAAATGAGCGAAAAGGACCAATTATGTGCCATTTCTAATCATGAAATTAACCAAAAAATTATAGAAACCACTTCTAGAAATACCATTATTGGTAATTATATCTTTTGGTTATTTTTACCTTCCGTCACCTTTAGGTAAGGAAGGTATTGTCTTTGGTCAAAAAATTCGATGATAAGTTTTTAATCAATAAGCACGTTTTAGGGTCCCTAGAATACGAATTTACTATTTTTACGATGATGTCTGTATGTGTGTGTGTGTGTGTGTGTGTGTGTGTGTGTGGATGTGTGTGTGTGTGTAACAAAATTTTCGTCTGCGATAACTCTAATACTACAGTTACAAAAATTATAATTTTTTCGTATACTTCTTCGTTACATCCATATGAAGAGCTGATTAGATTTTGGTTACAATTGGTCAACCGGAAGTACCATTATTTGAAGATTTTAACAGTTTTTCTTGAAAAAACTATGTTAAATATAAGTTTTTCACATTTGATGTTATTATAAATATTAAAGAATATTTTATTGTCTATACGATTTGACTGCATTTTATACTTATTATTAAATGGATATAGAGTTAAAAAATTATAAAGATATTAAATTTCATAAAGTAGCCATAGCTATGGAAACAGCTACTATATTAAGAAAATTCTGATTGAAAGATGTCAGTGTCAAGTGAAATTGACATAGTGTGTTTATCTTATAATTTTCCTGGAAATATAGGATCTTTTGCTTTCTGTATGGAATTTGTATAAAATACATACAACTGCTTTAAGGTAATGTACAAGAAATAGAATATTTAATTTAGCAAAGAACTTTCCGTATGAAATTTGTACAAAATACATAGAACTGACGGAAGGTAATGTGCTGGCCACATCAGATTTTTTTGCATTGTCCAAGGGTGTTCCAGTTGTCAAAACAGACTTACCAACTGAGCTATGTAAATGAATGAAGCTATAGTTAATTACGGCAGTAGATAGCATTACAATAGCATGATAGCCTGATTCCGTTGTTTGAAACTTGTGGATCAAAAAATAACCATAGTAAATATAATGCGAGAGTTCGATAAATTAGAAAATAATTTTCCAGGTTTTTCTCAAACTTGTTGCCATTTGGCAATAGTCACGAAAGCCCATAGTTTTCGAAAAAATTGTCAAGTTATTTTAAATTTATTCTCACTCTCTTGTTATATTATTACTGAAAATAGTTATTTGTATATCTAAGCACTAAAGTATATTTTTTTATTACGAATATGAAATTTATTCTACGAGGCGATAGCCAAAGAAAATAAACCATATGACTAATAAAGAATACTTTAGTGCTGATGTATACATTATATTTTTTCCGAAATCGACACAATATCACTTTGCAAAGTTAGCTAAAATAGTAGCTAAAGTAAAACTTTACAGACTCTTTATGTCAAAATTTTACGTACTCAACTGTCATTCAAGTTAGACATATAAATACGAAAAGTTTAATTTTGACATGTCTGTAAATATGTCGGAAAAAAATATTTTTTCCGATTGATATTAAAAGTGTGATTTTTGACAGCTGTCTGTAAAATGTCACTTGTACTGCCTAGGCAGTAAAAATATTTTTACTTACTATTACTAGCAACCGCTATGCAAACGCATAGCAACAATTCAATAAACACAGCAATATAATTCGAAGGCGATAACTTTCAAAATATGTATTAAAAATAAATAAATAAATAAATAAATAAATATATCATCATGGCTTATTACCCATTGCTGGGTGTGCCAATCTGCTTTGTACAGATATCGGTAATGATGAAATATTTGCACCGTGCGGGCGCTTACCAGGCGTCACCTCACGGGCACTCATTGTTGGCGTGGAGAGTGCACCACAGGGGTCTATTTTGTACCATTTAAAATTGGAAATATTTGGCGTCGGTCGGGATCGAACCCGGTTCCCCAAATTCGCGACCTGACACTCACTATATTAATATTAATTTACAATCGGCAAAAAAATAATGTGTTCAACACGGCACTACACACAGATTTACAGCGTCGGCAACTTTCATTGCCTCGACTCCGCCTCGGCTTCGCCTCGACAATGACAACGTCAGCCTCTGCTGTAAATCTGATATTTTTGTACCTAGTTAAATAAATAACTATTTCTCTGCAATAGTTATTTGTTTAACAAGACAAAAAAGTAACAGAATCACTGTCACGACGGTGTTTCATAGACGAGGCGAAGCCGAGTTTGTTTAATTTAGCATGGGCAGTGAATCCGCATTTTTACCATGTTAAACACATAATTTTTTAACCGATTGTTTAGAATTAATATTAAATTTATAATAATTTTAAATATTATTTCCTCCGTGGATGTCATTATTTTGCATAAGAGTGCTATGCAAAATAATATACTGTGGTACTACGAGTAAAAGAGATACTTTGTGTGGCGAACACGGAAGTTTGCACGACGAGCGAACCGAGTCGGGCAATTTATTCCGAATGATACATTAATTTTTTTTCAAGCGCACTGCTTATCTTTCTATTCGCTAATTATATGTAGTTTCTATGGATATTTATTTATTTTATTTCTACGCCGCCGGCGTAGAAATTTCCAGCGGCGTAGAAATTTCCAGCGGCGTAGAAATGAAACTTCTACCTTGTGAATCAAGTCACAAAAAATGTCATTTCTACGACGTTTGAAAAAAAAAAACAAATTTATTTGTATTGTCATATTGACAGTAAGAAATAAAATTATAGTTTTTCTGCGACGGCATTGACAGTAACTTCGTGCGTTTTCCATATTATAAAATCTAAATAGTAAACAATTTTTCTTTTCTAATTACAAATACTCGAGAAAGCAAAACTAATTCAATTTATACCTCGTTCAACTAGAGAATGTATTCGATTATTATATTCCTTTATTCTATTATATTTGTTGTACTTTAATTATATGAACATAAAAATTATAACAATACAATTCTGATATGACTTCCACCGCCCAAATTTTATAGTTGCTTGCGCGAAACAAGTACGCTCTCTCGTTAAACGATGGATAGGTACCAACAAATGATTTTCGAAAATTTATTGATGATATAGGTACTTTGTAAAAACTCATCACACATCATGTGCAAGGTAAAACCTTTTATCAGATCTGTTAAATTGTAAGCACATATAATTTATTTTAATGAAAGTTATCCTGAAAAGACATAAAGACAACAAACATATCTTTTAGCCATGTGCTTGTAAAAATTCTCTTGTGTATGTCAGTCACGTTGCGAATTGTTGAGGCATCTCGTGCAGTTATCGTCCGTCACGTTACATAACGTAGGAAAACAAAACAGTTTGGATGCTGTTCTGCGAGATATAACAAGTGAAATAATATTCGGCGCAAGGCAGGTATGAATGCACGATGGTCGCGGAGATATCTATGTATGTGCATATTTGAGTTTGACTTATGCATATGATCGTGGTATGCATTATTCATAGTACGCTATGCCACGGGCACGGATGCTTGCATACTAGATCTACATGCAAGCAGACATAAATGAATTAGAATTTTAAAAATAGTTTGGAGAATTTTATATTTACAAAACTAATATTATACAGGATGTTCTACTTATACTGGTAAATTGTATCATTAGATCTTGGTTTTTCCACTTCTTGATAAAGTACCAGTTAACTTATCTGCCAGATAAAAGAAAAATATCGCATCATATACCTAGGTAATTGACGCGTGTATAGTTTTGTTAATTTACGCTCTAATATCGATTCGATATTTTCACTTTATCTAACTGTTAAGTTAACTGACACTTTATTTAGAGATGGAAAAACGGGGCCCAAGTATAAGATACCCACTAGATAAAGACTCAAATATTAATTTAAAGTATGAATTAAAAACTCATAAATCAATATACTGAAAATCTGATGTGGACACCACACGACTTCCTTGTACGCAAGACCAATATGATAAATATAGACCCAATGATAAAATTGCACATATTTGACGTAATTTGACATTAACATCTATTTTTATGTTATTTTTGGTCCTAATCCATAGCATAGCAAGCTTCATTATAAAAACCAAAAAGTATATAAGCTTTAAATTTACATATCTCGCTTATACAAAGGGCTAATTTAATAATACTTGATGTGCTAGACGCAGAATTTAATTCTATAAAACTCTTATTTGAAGCATTTATTTCTAAAATGAAAATGAAACCATTTTATTCAAGAAAAACTGTAAACAACTTCAGGTAATATATCACTTCCGGTTTGCCTGTTTTAACCAAAATCTACTATGCTATTCCAATTGACATAAAAGTCTTACATACCAAATTTGAAAAGTTTTAGATTATATTTTTAAATAGTATTTCATTAAAATCTATTACAGGCTTCAAATAAAGTACCATTTCTGGAAATTATGTAATGGTCAAAAAGAGAGGTGCACAACTAGATGTTATAGCAGTCCTAAATACAAAATTTCAACTTTCTACGGCTTACCGTTTTTGAGTTCTGCGAGATACGTACGTACAGACGTCAGACAAAATGGATTCAGGGATGGTCAAAATGGATATTTCCGTTGAAATCTGAAAACCGAAATTTTTCGCGATTACAATACTTCTTTTACTTTGTACAAGGAAGTAAAAACAACTCCTTGGGTGTTATCCAGACTATTAAAAAATCCTTACACCAATAATCCTCTTATCCAACAAACCCAAGAGTACCTACACAAAAGTATAGAAGAAGGCAAATTTATTACTATCATTTGGGTACCATCCCAATGCGGCATTATAGGAAACGAAAAAGCCGACAGCCTTGCTAAAGAAGCTGCGACCCATTCAACATTGTCAGACTCCCCATACCACCAACAGATTTTGTAAGCGAAATCAAGGGGAAAATCAAGGAACAGCAATGGGCACAAACCAACAACAACCACCTGAGACAAATCAAAGACACAGTGACACAATAAAACACAAGGGAAAGAATAGCAGCAACAAGGCTAAGAATCTGTCAGACCCTTTTAACACACGACTATTTATTTAGAGGAACCCACCTAACCCAGTGTACAACATGCGCTACAAGACTCACAGTGGAACATCTACTCATCGAATGTAGGAACTTCACCCCCCAAAGCATATCATGCAGTGTACCATCCACATTTCCAGGCTGCGTAGAAAACGAAAAAAATTTGGTGTGGCCAACACAATGCCTTCCGCCATTTACAGTCCAAGTCACAAAAAAGATTAAGTAATCCTTATTTTTGGATTAGCGAATTTAACTCTAATTTTGACAGTTTATTTCTTAAAATATAGTCTAATCTACTCCAAGAAACTACCTTTTCTTAAATCCCTCAACAGGATTAAATCCCAATTACAGAGTGGGTTCACATTCACACACATCCATGCCTTAGTGGGATTCGAACCCAGAGCCCTGAGGGCACTCATGACATCAGGCGTTGCTCTAACCATTGAGCCACCAGAAATATAATAAAATGAAGATTAAATTTTAAATACCGGGATAGAATAGAATTCACTAATCCAAAAATGAGGATTAGCTTAAATATTTTTGTGAATCGTTAATTTTTATTAATCTAAACACATACCTACATATTTACTTATGCTGGAAACTGTATTGAATTCCTTTTCTATTGTTCCATTTACTTTTTCCTTTTTAAAACGTTACTAATATTATTTTGAAATGATTAGTTCTTTGATAGTGACATTTATATGTCAGATACATACATTTGAATAACTGCGTTTTGTTTGTTTAAAGCCGTAGGATCTGGGATTTAAATTATAGATAATTTTATAAATTTATCCATAAAATATATAGAAAAAGTATTAATGCAAATCTATAGAAAATTTAATAATCTTTAATTTTTGTAATAACATTAATATCGAAAAAATAACATTTAAAGGTATTTTTCGAAGAAAAACTATTTTGAGCTTCTAGTAAAGTGCTATTTCCGGTTATCCGATTTTCACCAAAATCTAATGGGCTCTTTTCAATACAGAAAAAGTTCGAAATACAAGATTTCAAAATTTTCTGAATGATAGTATTTGAGTTAGAGTGGAGGATCCACACACACATACAGACATCATCGTGAAAATGTTAAAATTGGATTCTAGGGACCTTAAAACGTGCTCATTTACCGAAATCTCGATATGCGATTTTTAGTACGATCCCTATACCTCCCTTACCAAGGGTAGCGGGAGGTAAAAAAATATGAAGAAAGATTTAATAGTATCTTAAAACTATAAAAATATATAACTTAAGTAAACAAATTGAAACTGTAATTATACATTATATTACTATGCCGGAGCACCAATAATCTTGAAATTGAGGTGCTCTATAATATCAATAAATAAATTTAAAAAATCTTTTTCAAAACAAACTTTTATTGAAATAGGTATTCTACAAAAGAAAATATAATTTTTCTAATGCTTTATGCTTTGGTAAATAAAAGCGTGGGCGTAAATATTGAATACGTAGAGGAATATAAATAAATATGTCATCACGGCTTAAGTGCTCTTACCAGGCGTCACCTCACGGGATTTCATGGAGACAGCACCACAAGAACTACGTGCATTTTGAAAATAATTGGAAATAATTTTCAAGTTTGACAGCCATCAGAATCGAAACTGGACTATCCAAATCACAACCGGGCAACTAATGCATACAACCACGCGTCCCCATATAAATATTTACATATAAAAGGGAATTTCAATATTTACGTTTAGGTACACTTACTGAGATTGAAATCCTCAGAAATATTATTTTTCTTTTTACCTCCCGCTAAGTAAGGGAGGTATAGGGATCGTGCTAAAAATCGCATATCGAGATTTTGGTAAATGACCACGTTTTAAGGTCCCTAGAATACAATTTTAACATATTCACGATGATGTCTGTGTGTGTGTGTGGATCATGTTTACACTCTAACTCAAATACTATCATTCAGAAATTTTTTAAACCTTGTACTTATACCTGATTCTAATATGGAAAGAAGCCATTAGATTTTGGTGTAAATCAGATTACCGGAAATGGCACTTTACTTGAAGCTCAAAATAGTTTTACTCCGGAAAATACCTTTAAAATTTATTTTTTCGAGATTTATGTTATTAAAAAAATTTAAGATTATTAAATTTTCTATTGATTTGTATTAATACTTTTCTATACATTTTATAGATAAATTTATAAAATTATCTATAATTTAAATCTCAGAGCCTGCGCTTTGAACAAACTACTTGATTAGACAGTTCATACATGTTACTTTAAATGTCAGCCAAAAATGTATTGCTTCTTTGACTTCGTCATCGACATTCACCCACTTTTTGACAAATCTACCCTCCTTTATACTTCTTATTTTATTAAAACTGACAACACCTTACTATTCCAACATTCTTGGATGATTTTTATGAAGCTTCACGTCCTTTCGTCAAAGAATGGGATATCTTGCTGCCCTTCTACGGTGCAAACATCTAATAGCACCGCGATGATGTAGATTCTTCAGGACCACTTGCACACATCATTTCTTCTACTGGGCACTGTCAACTGCAAGAATGTCTCTTTACTACGTAGAAGTTACAAATATTTCAAGTGATCTTTTTCTGAAATGTGAATAATTTGTTGTTACTTTTTATATTAACCTCGTATAATAATGCTAATATGAAAGATAATATACTTACCGAAAATTTATGGAATGATAAAACACTCTTATTGCAATAAAGATACAAATTCACAAATAACAGTTTGAATTTGAAATGTCAAAAATTTTCGAACAATAGTAACGTTTTAAAAAGAAAATAGTAAATAGAACCATAGTTATATGGAATGGATTTTAATACAGTTTCTAGTGTAACTAAATATGTAAGTATGTATATTTAAATTAATGAAAATTAAATAGCGGGAGGTATTGTGTTGGCCACATCAGATTTTTTAGATCATTTTTATAAAAGTTCGTTTTTAAAATAACTTTTTTAATTTATACTCGCAGGTATATTTAAAAATACAAGATATTTCATGGAAGATTTTTAGAATATAATAAATTTAAAGGCAAAAAAACATTTTTCTTGATTACTCATAACCTACATAAGTAGTTATAGTTTTTGACATCCAAATAATGAGAAACTTAGATACTATAGGGCGCGAGCAGACACGTGATTCGAGCGTCCTTGACGTGCTAGTAATCAGCTGATTTGTGTACGCTTGTCATTTTGACAAGAACAATGTCACTTTGACAAGACCAATGTTTTGACTTATTTTAATTTTGAACTGTTGAGAAGTTATTATTTTTAATTTCATGTGTTTTACTGCCTGTAAATTGTACATTAATAACATTTTAGCAGTTCAAAATCAAAATAAGTCAAAACATTGGTCTTGTCAACATGACATTGTTGTTGTCAATATGACATGCGCACACAAATCAGCTGATTCCTAGCACGTCAAGGACGCTCGAGTCACGTGTCTGCTCGCGCCCTATAGCCGATATTCTTAGCTCCCGACTAAGCAGACAACTGATTTTGATCTATGCTTTCATTTTGACTTTATGTTTATAAATACCTAATTTTTGTTTAATTAAATTAAAATAGATGTAAAAACACTACACAAATCAATTAGGAAATAGGCAGGTATTGCGGTATTTCATTTTAAATTGCAACAATAATACTTGCAGTGCTGCATTGTAAACAACAATCTGTAAATTGACGCACTCTGGAGTCTTACACAATACTGCATTATTTATTTGTTTGAATTTGCTGAAAATATAATTTCCATTTGTATAAAATATAGTAGCTGTAAATTTTTATGAATCGTGAAAATCAATAGAACAGTGTAATTAAAAAATAATGCAATTGGAAGAGATAAATGATTATTACATTATACCCTCATGAAATTACATCCCAATTTTATAAATAACAATTTTATTTATGAAGCCAGAGTTTTTAATTAACACAATAAATTCAGGTATTAACACATTTCGGAATTATACCCCATATTTATAATCTATCGGAATTAATTAATAAAAACTGATTTGGCTGAAAAATTATCAGATTTTATTTATTTTCACATTTATGGATTACATGTATAATGTATACCTACGTTTAAGCCATACTATTTTTCACTTACGAGTACATTTTTTAAAACTGTTTTAAATATCGTACATTTATTAATTGCGAGAATGACAATATTTATTTAAGGGCAGTATGTGCTTCCTACCGGTTGAGTATGATTTTGAGATATCCAATACATCCTGATCGATAAGTAATCACAATCACTTACCGATCAATTTGTAAATAAAACCTACTGCTTTGGGTACACATTAAAAAAACCAATCGTGCAATAAATATTTTAAGAAGGACTTTCTGTAAAATAGATATTTTGAAACAACGCACATTTGATCATAAAAAAGTTTTTAGGGTTGTTGAAAGAATTTTTATATGACTTCTAAATACTAAATTTGAAAGATATTGTTCTTTAAAGAACCTCAAATTTGAAAATATCACGAAATATTCACTAGATATTTTACAATTAATTATTGAAATATGGGTAATATTTTGAATATGATCTATAGATAAATTATAGCTGACTCGTCCACCATTTTGGAGTCATAATTCAATATCAGCGTTACAGTATTATTAATCATAGAAATTATCCATAATGACGGGTTGTTCTACTCCAAATCATTTGAGAAATGATTTGAATTTTTACAGTTACTTATGCAATACATAGGTACATTTTTCTCTAACCTCAAAAATCTTAACGAACCGTATTTTTTCTTGTGTTATTATTTTAAATAAATATAATATGGCAAATATGGAAGTTATATTTAATTATGAAAAATAGTTACTACATAAGCTTGTAAGAAATGTACTTTTATTTCATAATTGACTGTTTTCATTTTGGCACTAATATGGCGGACGAGTCAGCTACGTATTATCTAGTAGCTGTATCTTCTTTCATTTAATGAGAGTTTACCTGCTTCGATGTACATACTAGTTGTAAAGCTAGTTCTAAACGCTCCAACAGCTATTCTTAGTGCTGTGATTTGTATTTTATTAAGTATTTTCAGGTTGGTTTAGCTGTGGAAAAAAATAGATGCCTAATCAAGTTTTGATCTTATTAGGCCATGATTTAAAAATCTGATGTGGACACCACACGACGTCCTTGTACACAAGACCAATATGAAGTATAGACCCAAGTATAAAATTGCACGTATTTGACGTAATTTGACATTAGCAACTATTTTTTATTTTTTTGTTATTTTTTGGCCTAATCCATAGCAAGCTTCATTACAAAAACCAAAAATTATATAAGTTTTAAATATACATATCTCGCTTATACAAAGGGCTAATTTAATAATACTTGATGTGCTAGACACACAATTTAATTCGCTAAAAAATTTATTTGAAGCATTTATTTCAAAAATCAGAATGAAACCATTTTATTGAAGAAAAACTGTTAACAACTTCAGGTAATATGTCACTTCCGGTTAGCCTGTTTTAACCAAAATCCACTATGTTATTCCAATTGACATAAAAGTCTTATATACCAAATTTGAAAAGTGTTAGATTATATTTTAAGATAGTTTTTCATTAAAATCTATTTTAGGCTTTAAATAAAGTACCATTTATAGAAATTATGTAATGACCAAAAAGGGAGGTGCACAACTAGTTGTTATAACAGTCCTAAATACAAAATTTCAACTTTCTACGGCTTACCGTTTTTGAGTTATGCGAGATACATACGCACGTACGCACGTTCGTACGTACGTACAGACGTCACGACGAAATTAGTCAAAATGGATTCAGGGATGGTCAAAATGGATATTTCCTTTGAAATCTCAAAACCGAAATTTTTTGCGATTACAATGCTTCCTTTACTTCGTACAAGGAAGTAAAAAATGGTAACATTGTTGTCACTCGACAACACTCATCAACAATTGCGATTTCGGAACGGAAACAAGATCGTGTTGGCACACACCAATACTCATCGACAATCGCGATTACGGCAAACAGTGGCAAACTCCACTGTACAGAAACATCCGGCTACGGCGATATCCGTAGCCGTACATACACCTTCTGCAATCTCTCTCACGAGCTGCCGGCACACACCAACAGCACTGAGTCAGGTCCTTCACTTACTCGCCAGGCACTCACCAGGTTCGCGGAAGACGGCACACACCATTTCCCCGAGAGAGCACACTCTTTCTCTCATAATACTGTCGCTTGGGCCCGTATTTATACCTCGAAAAACCGTTAAAAACTACAAAATAATTTTAAACAAGATTTTAGTCATCCTGCAAATACTTGCTATTTTAAATAAAAATATTAAAAATACAAACTCATGTGGGATCGAACCTGCGATCCCCAGCGCGCTGGCCAAGCACGAGGTCAAGCATGTTAGCCACTCGATTGCGCGGTACCAGACAAGTAAACAACAACTCTATAAATATTAGCAACTTTAAACAAAATACAAGAATACATTTTACAACAAACGACATACAATATAACCAAACAATTACATTGTATACGTGATTTAAATCAATACAAAATAATATGCAAATCATTTTTACTTGTGGGATTTGAACCTCGATTTAAATTTATAACTTTAGCAAAAAACTAACAGGCTAACCATAAGACTACAATGCTAAACAAGAACATTTGAATTCAAACCTAGTGACCATCGTCACAATTGCTTCTTGGAGTTTTTCCCTTACAGCGTTTGCATTCCTTCCTCAGTGATAAATTATTAAGTCGTCCGCAAGTAATGAAGTCTGTGTGGCTCCTGTAATATGTTTTATATGCTGGGATTCTAGGCATTCTCTTAAATTTCTATTAACTTATAGATCTGTAGCTTATAGAAAGTCTATAATTGAACGCCAAAGGCCTGTGTCCACGATGCTAGAAATCGTTCCGAGTTTTCGATCACATTTTTTGATCATAAACATTGAACTTGTATGACTACAGATGTCAGGTTGGTCGAATTTAAGAAGTCACTTTCAGCCATTTCTACCAATACCAACTTGTACGTAAAAATGGGACAGAACGCATTTTTCCATTTTAGTTTGCCATTCGATTTTTGCGTCCGAGTTGGTAATGTCCACGATTCGAGTCATCGAATTGCGGATTATATCCGAGAACTCGGATCGATTTCTAAGATCGTGGACACAGGCCTTTAGAGATTTTCATAAAACAGTATTCAGTGCAACAGTTTATAACTCGCTTGATCTGTAAATTCATCTTATGGAATCTATAACGTCAATGTTACCAATCGTTATACAATACAATTTAATAAATTTTAAAATGATTGAAAAACGGATTTATTTGAATTTATTATATTCTAATATTCACACTATTAAAAGCATGTTAATTGAAGAAATACTTCCTAAGACATTTTAATTCTATAAAATATTGTAATTATAATATCAACAATATTTTTGTAAGGTTGACATTAATATCTGTCAAATTTAATTTTTGACATCCATGAGTTTTGAAAAGACCAGGGATTTGTTAATAAAAAAAATGAATATACAAACTTCAGGAATTTAAATAATATTATCGGAGTTATTTTAAATATTAAATACCTACTTTTATGTGGAACAGCATATTATATTTATAATTTTGATATTCCTGCAAAATATTTCAAGCAGTCTGTTTTCCGTTCTTATTCTGTTGGGATTCTTTATTTTAGATAATTCGTGAAATGCAAACATGTACCTATATAAAATAAAGGTTAACAAATTCGACATATGTCAGTTGTCAATATGCAATAAAAGTGCAAAACTTCTTACTTTCTGTAATTCTCGTCCACTAAACCAAGTACAAAATGTAACGCTTGTGTAATACTCTTCGATCTAATACTAAAAAAGATAAAAATACAAATTTTTCAATTTCTATAAGTACTTACGGTCAATAGGGCATTCTCTGAGGACTACCAATATTAAAAATTTATTAAAAATATTAGTGTTGATAGGTAAACAACAGGGAAAAAAACAAAAAATCATATTATAAATTGATTGTTACAAAAGATATAAAGCATTTAAATTTTGCTGATGTACTAGATGACCTGCCAATGGGAGACCAGTTGAAATCCCTACTTCATGTTCGAATGTGATAAGAGGCCGCATGAACCACTGATAGCACGCAGCTGGTACCGTACAACTAGTACGTCACTATCACGTGACACAATAAAATTAAATTTTAAAAATTAATATCTCGTTTATTAAAAGTAATTTTTAACTCGGGTTTTCACAGGTACTCTTAGATATAACTGTTCTTTAAGAATTTTTTTTTTAAATAGAGAATACTATATTGTTGGTCAACGCTAAAGTTGTAGACGTCTATAAGGTATTTATAGAAATCTATAAGGTATAGTCGAGCTCAGAATTGCATTTTTTCTATAAGGTCAATAAGTCACTATAGAAACGCTTATAGACGTTATAGAAATGCCTAGAATCCCAGCAATAATTTCATTCATTGCAATGAAGAATAGGGTGTCACTTAGTATTTCACCTTGGGATAATTCACCTATAGATACTACACCGTGACCTATACTCTATCCGTTTTAACTATAGACTAAATGGTGTTTCGAGCGCGGCCGTTTTTACATGTATTAAGTAAAAAATTCAAATTTTGGCGCCATTCCTGGATTTTAAAAAATTCTTTCTAATTGATATTTTTTCAATAATTTTGTCTTATGCGTACATATTTATCAATTTTTATCCATAATATTAACGAAGAGAACAATAAAAAAATTAACGAACTACTAACTAAAAACTAAGAAAACGCGCACAACGAAAACTATGTAATATGAAATATAACGCCAAAACACTATGAAAATTAACAAACAGAACTGAACAGAAATTAATAATATGTAATAAATCGTGTACTATTGACTTTTATTTATTTTATGTCAGACGTCAAAATAATTGATACATTTGTCAAGCAAATTTAAATTTCGCGTCAATTATTTTACTGTGTAAACTCGGTTCACGTTTGAACCAATCAGAAAGCTAGAATCTTAGGCCCTATCTCACCCAACGCTCTATAGTTAAAACGGATAGAGTATAGAATGTTCTGCATTTTTTAGGAAGTTTGCTATATAGTTCATTATGTGTCCGTTTAGGTTATATTTTTTGAGTTGAGTTAAGATGCATTATTTCCAAGTGGTATCATAAGCTTTTTTAATGTCGAGGAAAATGGCAATTAAGAGCTGTTTGTCTTTGAAGGCGTTTTGTATGGATGTTGTTGGGGTGACTTGGTCTATAGTGCTTTGTTCTAAATCCACATTGTTCGTTGATTAGTAATTTGTTAGATTCTAGGAACCATAGTAATCTTTTGTTGATCATCTTTTTGAATATCTTATTTATACAATTAGAAAGTGATATTGGGCGGTTGTCAGTGGGGTTTGTTTTTGATTTATTTGGTTTCAATATAGGTATTATTACTTTATTCCATTGTTTAGGATATTCATTTATGGCCCATATGTGATTATATAATTTAAGTAAGTACGTTAGTGTTTCTTCTGGTAGGTTTAAAATCATCTCGTAAGATATGTCGTCTGTAAATTGTAAATGGTACATTTATTTGATCGCTGTTATCATTGTCTATGGTTATTTCATTAAGTTCGGAGTCGTTTTTATATTTCAAGAAATCTTTGTTGTAGTGAGAGTGAAGGTTTCTGCGAGGGTGTTGGCTTCATCTTGATTGTTTGTGATGCTTTTAGTGCCTGTTTGTAACAATGTTTTTTGTTGTATTGTTTTTCATTTTTCTATTTTCCTTATTTTGTCCCAAACAATTCGTGGCGGTGTATTTGGGTTTATTGTGTCAATAAATTGCTCCCATGATTCTTTTTTACTTTGAATGATGGTTTTTCGTAACATTGCTTGGCTCTTTTTCAAAGTTATTAAATTTTCTTGAGTCTTGTGTTTTCTGTAATTATAAAGAGATTTTTTGTTTTCTCTGACGGCTATTGCAAAATTCTAGAATTTATTAAAATGTCGTACTGTTTTCTTAAATAATTTGTATATGGAACATAGAATATGTTAATAACAACAGATTTGACACAATGATTAAAGTCACTATAGAGTGTCTCAAAAGTAATGTCCGTGTTTTTGAGATTTGATTCACCACTTAATTGACTTATGTTAAACAACTAATTGGGAAGACTATGCATTTAAACTTCATCATACATCCATGATAAATTATGAAAAAAATTGCCTTCAAGTTATTGTTAAACATTTATTTGTGTTTATTGCTTGTACACTGTTTATTTCACTCTAGTAGTGAGCTGAATTTTTGGAAAAAAAACGTTGGGCTTCCTTTCAATTTGAAAACGATTTTATGACTGAAATGCGTCCCATTATCTTATCCACTTTGCTAATGAATCTAAATATCTATTAATTTTTTGTTCGTGTAGATTTTTTTTTTTAGAAAATAATGTAGATCTTATGTTTATACATATATTTTCTATTAAATTTATTACAAAATAAACATACATATATACGTACATACTAGAAACAATAAAATTAAAGATATGTGATACATTTATTGTACTTTGTACAAAATACAATGCATGACAAATTTTGAACTATCAACAAAATATAAAACGGACAAAATGTTTATGCTCTATTCAGTATCAACTTCTTCTCCTTCTTCGATCTTTTCTAACATACCAGATCCAAAATTATCTAAACTGCAAATGCTAGTATTAAAATTCCCAACATCAGGCTCACTATCACCAGTTTCAAAATCTAAATTCCCTATGTGCAGAGTTTCCATCATCCCTTCTAGTTTTTCGAAACTTTCTCTGAAATTCAAACTCAACATTTCTTCTTCTTCCCTCAAACTTTCTTCACTTGTCTCCTTGCTAACTTCTGGTGAGGCAATATCACTCAGAGAGCTATCATCGAGATTGAACTGACTTAGTTCTTCTTTATGCCGCTGGATATCTTGACGAATTTGGCGCTGATCTTCAGCTTTGAGAGCGTGGAGCTCCTTTAAGGTTGAGTGCCATTGCTGTTTGAAGAAGGCTTTTTCCATTTGAGCTCGTTGGAATTTTTCTTCAAGCTGGCGAATTTCTAGAAGCAAATTAGCTGTTTGTTCTGAGGTAAGGGTGCTTTTGCGAATTTCTTCCAACTCGGCCATTCGTTTTTGGATATTCTCTTCAAGGGTTTTCTTCTCCTCTCTCAACTATAAGAAGAAATGTATTTGTTTATTTGTCTTTTTTATATTATTAATATACGTACAGATGCTAATATATAAGTAATGAGATAATGAAAGTATAGTATATTGTATAACTAGTGCCGAAAGTTGGATATTTCACACGAATGTGAAGTTTGAGTTAAATCACACGAGTGTGAAATACCCTTTCAGCACGTGTTGTACACGATACTTTTCCGACGACCACAATTTTTTGAATTGACATAACTGTATACACATATTAAAACAGATTATGTTAACATCATTGCTATCAGAATTCACCAAAATTAATGTTAAAATCTGATAAATCAGGGTCCAACCTACTTAATCCGTGTAAATTCAATAAATTAACTGCAACCGTCAAACTTTTAAATACAATTTTTTAGGTTAGTTCGCTCAGTTATCGCAGCGTGTGATAAAATCATATCACACAGTTGCGGACGCATCTGATTGGCTAACGAGCTTTCATATCACACAGCATTGCTAGTGATGTGCAATGACCAACTTTCAGTAATAGTTTAGCGTGTGAATTTATGTACTTTTCGTAATGGTCGTCGGAAAATATAATTTTTGCACGATCGGGTTATTTTTTATATTTACCGATAGTGTTTCCAAGACAGTAGGTCTTATTTACAAATTACTGAACGGTAAGTGATGTGACTTACATCGGTAAGTGATGTGCTTCACTTACCGTTCAGGAGGCGAGACGGTAAATAAAAACAAAAATCAAAGCTTACTTCAAAAATGACAAAAAATTAATATGTCAAAATAATTTTCAAATCTTATTTTTCTTTTAAATTTTGTGCGTCGATCGTGCAAAAAATAGTATAAGCATCACGAACGTTAAGGAATTACCGATCTCAGACAAAATTGGAACCTTCGCTTCGCTCAGTCCCCAAACGCTGTCTTCGATCGGTAAACTGTCCTTACCGTTCTTAATACAGTGTGTTCAATAAAATTCCTAACTCGGAGTAGGCTATGAACAGAGAATCGTATGTCTGATCTTGGTCTGATCGTTTTTCAATTCAAAAGTCAAGATGTCAAAATTGATCTTGAAATGTAATTTTAAGGAGAAAAGACAATAAAGAAGGATACAGTATATTGATATTCGCCGTTTTTTATTAATTTCTTTCGATTTCTAAAATAAGATTCAAGACGAAAAGCTTTGATTTCTTTATGTAACATTTTTGACAATATCTCATGTCAAATTAAAATTAAATTAAATATTTTTAAATTGACATACGTTTCTTTGTTCATAGCCTACTGCGAGTTAGGAATTTTTTTGAACACACTACTTAATATTCTATAATAAAATGAAAATTTATTATTTTTCCCGCATCTTAAACACAAAACGCTTGCATCGCGAAGTACAGTACAACCAATTTCTATTGGCGGATGACGATTGGATGCTCACTAACACATTGTTCGTTGATTAGTTAAGCAGTGTTGTACAGTCTAAGTAACAAATCATGGAGTTTAAAAGTGTTTGTTTTGCATAGTTTTCTCCAGATTTATACTGCGTTGTGTATGGGGTCGAGCGTACTACCTGTCTTTGACCGAATACTTTCTCTCTCGACGCAGCGGCAATCCTCATCCACCAGTAGAAATTGGTTGGCCTGTAGCATGTCTAAACCATTTTAACTGACACATTTCCACTTTATTAACAATATTATTCCTAACCGTATACATATTATTTCTACATCAATTTATCCCGACTTACATATCCACACACACCATGCAAAAATATTATTTTCACGGCAGACACTCTCGTTTTATGCTTTCCTTCCCATGCCTAACATTCACTTCTGTACATAAAGGAGCATAAGCACTCCATTATATACATTTCATCGAACATCTCTACTCGTAGGTATATAAACATGTTTACATTTCTAGCAAATGTACGTAGAGCACACAGGAATTTAAATTTCTCATTCATTCTCCTTTCAATTTATCGGTAAATTAGCCTAACGTAACCTAATCTAACTAATGAATATTCTTACGATGATTTTTGTACGATTAATTTTCTGCGATGAATTGACATTTACACTAGTTTAATAGAAGTTTCTGCGAATAAACCTAATTTTACCATCTGTGGTTAAACGGTCTGTTAATATGCTACGAGTATATGCTATAATATCGATGCTATTTTTTGCTTTTAAATGACAATTATGTTAATAGATACTTTAACTAAAGATGGTAAAATCGGGCCTAACTGGTGCAACAGAAAAAATACATAAAGGTAAAATTGACAACTGTCACTCAAATAATTTCTTATAAGAGATACTAAATTTTATATTAATAAATTACATAATCTATCTTTTCCATCAATTTATCTTTCTCTGCTTGTATCCTTTCTATATTTTTATTCATTTCTTCTTCCAACATTTCCGTAACTTTTATTTCAATTTTCTCCCGTGACTGAGGACTAGATAAAAGTTTTCGATCCAGCTCTCTTTTTTTAAATCTTAGTTCTTCAGCTGAGTGGTTGAGTTCAAATGAAAGAAGCTTGCATTTTTCCATTCCTTTTTGTAGTTTTGATTCTAATTCACTGCGTTTAACATTCCATTCATTTTGTAGTTGTTCTAGTCTTGCGCATTCCACTTGTTTGAGTTTGTCTTTGAAGAGAATTTCTTGTTTGTCTTTCCATTCTTCTAAATCTTTGACTGTTTTTACTGCTAGCCAATCGTCTATTACTACGGGCTCTAAATTGAATTCACTTTCGTCATATTTCATATTTTCTTTGTCACTAATTGGTTCCATTTTCATTTCTATTTGCAAATCGCATAAAGCTTCATCTATACTACCAAGAACATTTAAAACAGCAAAATATTCACAACTATCTAGTTCTTCTTTTCGAAGTATTTTAGTATAAAGAGTAAAATCATCTGCTATGTTTTTATCTTCACAATTTTGTAAAGAAACAGATGGAGGATACATAGCAATAATATTTCTAATACTTTCTTGGGTTGACAAAAAGTGCATGATACAGCAAACATTTTCTAAAACCATTACTTCTGAGAGGAAAATTTCATCTACATCGCAATTGATCACCAAAGCTTGCTGAGCTTTCGGATGATGAAACTTGAATTGAAAAGCTTGTAAGTTCAGTTTTTTCCTCCATGTTATACTTTTGAACACAATATCTAATTTGTATAACATATAAGTTCCAGTTTCGTGAGTCCAACATAAAGCAGGAATCGAAGGTTCTTTCGTATTTTTCTTTTTCAAAGAAGCACTTCTTGTCATTATGTGTGGTGTTTCTCTGAATGTGGTTTGTACACCTGCATCTTCTGTAGGAATATCAAATCTTGGGGATAAACCTTTTGCTTCTTTTCGTTTTTTGATCTTGGCTTGATCGCCACATGCATTTCTGTGGTCACCAACTGATTCATCCGAACCTACAGTTGCTTCATCGGATGGACAATGAAAAGGAACGCTTTCGGGAGTTTCTGAAGTTGATTTAGGTTTTGGAGGTTGCTTTTCTAATAACGTTTCAACATAAGCACATGCCATGCGATTACATATTTTATTACTTTTAACATGTTCTTCTTTTGGAACAAATTCGGCGCATTGCTCAAGTTTGCAAGCTTTCTCTAAATCCATTTGATTATTATTTAAAAAACTTCTCAAATTTATCTTTGCTGTTGCTACAACTTTCTGTCCATGATGAAAATGCAAAGGTACACTTTTAAATTCTTCTAAGAACATCTGGAAAACCTCTAAATTCGTCAGCAACTTGAAGACAATTCGCTCGTTCAAAACAATTGGATCGTGCATGTTCTTCCCGAAGTACTTAGTGTTGATAGTGAGACCAAGAACGGATAGAGTGAGGAAGAATTTTTCACTATGAGGAGCGAAGACCATGTCTTCGTTGAGAATAGTGTCCAAATTGTGAGCCACTTTAATGAAGAAACTAAGAACGTATTTTTCGTTGAAAGGGCAGTTGTTCCCTATTTGGATGTAGCCTTCTTCCAAATAAATTATTGGGATTACCGTTGGAGCCTGTAAAAAGAAGCAAGAAATAGAATATTTATTATGTTTAAAGGAACAATGATATACAGAATGTTTAAAGATTAAACAACCAAGTTCATGAAAGTAAAATCGTGCAAATGCTTCGTTCTAGAGATATTTTCATGAGAAGGTAGTAAGAGTGTAACTGGTGCGGTTAAAATTGTTTTAGTTTTTGTAACAATGAAAATAATAATTTTTAAAATTATATTCTAAAAATAACAATGTCACAATATTATCTTACAATAACACCGGTGCTCTGCGTATCTACAACTTCATTTTGACTACGTTTTGTATTTTTTAATATTTTTTTAAAATTATTTATATTTTTTGTTATAACTAAAAATATTTACACCGCACCAGTTGTAGCTTCTCATGCGAATATCTCCGAAATGAAGCATTTGCGAAATTTTGTTTACATAAACTTGCTTCATCTTAAAACACTATGTATAGCATAAAAACAAGTTATTCAGATTGAAATTTTATAGTCCAAGATCCCAGGGCCCCCAGACGTAACTTATTTTCTCAAAGATGAAATGTGTGTAATAGGGTAGTATTCCTATGTACATTGAACGCACGCATACCTGCTAAGTTGGGTAGACGGCCAATTTACAGGTACCAGGTGCGAAAGTTAAGCAAAAATTGGACTTACTTCACTTAAATTCTGAAAGCTGATTTTTATGTATGGCTTATAGAATATTAGTACAAAATAATATTCAACACTCCCAGACACTTCCGCTCGGCCTTAACTTCCGACAGACGCTTTAAAGCTCACACAAAAATACATGAACTTTACTTATTTTCTGATGCTTGATTTTTATATATGTTACTTAGGGGACTTTCTAACATATCTTCATAGATAGGAAATCAGTTTACATGGCTATCTCGCTCGCTCTGAAACGAGTGTATAGTTCCCCGCGCTCATACTCATAGCAGAATGTTTTTTGTGTCTGGGGGGATGTTTGGCCCTTAGCATTTGTCTGGCTGTGTACATATAGGTTTGAAATAGTTCCCTAAGTAACATATATAAAAATCAAGCATCAGAAAATAAGTAAAGTTCATGTATTTTTGTGATCGATTGATTGATCTTGAACAATCTTTATTTGTAAAAATCGGATTGATCTTTTATTTTGAAAAGATCGATCAAGCGAAAAACTCGATTTATCGAAATGATCGATTAATTGAAAAATCGATTTTTTTCAAATAGATTGATAAATTGAAAAAAAAATTCCCAAAAAGATCGATCAAGTAAAAAACATTCTTCCTAATCCCGGAAAATCAATCTTTCTAAAAGATATCGATGTTGGGTTTTGAAAAATTGGTTTTTTAAAAAAATATTTATTCCAAAATAGATGGGCGTTTCACGCACATTAAGTGTATTTTTTTGTAATTTAATGTGCATATTCGTAGTAGAAATTTCATATCAATAAAAATCGATCTTACGATTGTTTTTGATCTATTATTAAAATCAATGTTTTGATTCTTTATTAAAATCGTTTTTTGATCATTTATTAAAATCGATTTTTTTGATATAGTATTTTGATTTCATATCAAAAAATGTCGATATTTCGCTATTGATCGATCAATCGCGACAAATCGATTTTAGCAAAAGATCGAAAATCGATTTCAAATTTCTAAGATCGCACAGCCCTAACGTACACCCTTATATTTTAACTGTTTTACTTAGTTTTTTGAAAAACATTGTATTATGTGATGCAATCGGAATCGAACAACATAGCGGAAACTTCAATAAATAAAATTGTTCGATTTTTGTGGAAAATTTCCCTCTTGTTATCAACTACTAGAATCGAACTCCTTACGTCACGTATAGCAAGCGAGAGCGCTACTATTTTATAACAAGCTTCACATATTGACTATATATTGAAGCTACCCATGCACAATCATGCCCGGAATAATACACCAAAACTGTCATTTCAATTTTGTCACAATATGTAGCGACACACGGGTCTTGCCATGTCTGTCAGTCCAATACATGTTGAACCCATAATTTTGTATCTAGGGTGTTGTTCATTGTAATTTGCCGTGGATCGTTACTATACAGAAACGTACAGCAGCAATAATTATATTATTATTAGAAGACACTGATGTTACTAAAAAGAAATGATCATTTTGGTTTAAAAGATTGGCTGCCGAAAATAGAGAAATTTTCAAATATGAATCTCATGCGGATACTAATGCAAGGGACGATTATACGAACTATTTGAGAATGAGTTCTGAATCCTTTAATAAACTCTTATTATTAGTTGCTCCTGTCATATATACAAAGAACACTAAGGTACGTGCTCAACAAGAGGGAGAAGACGTCAGGCATTCAGAATATGATGCTAGCCCATACACAATCAGTTTTGGCCACGGTATAAGAAGCTAAGGTAACGCCACTTGCTATGTTTCCTGTGCTACGGTCAGACGGAATACACTTAGTTTTCCATTATCCCGCTGTGGCGCTATATGTCTTGGATGCTTAAAAAGTATGGTAAAAATAGAAAAAATAACATATTTTATGTAATATTTCTAAAACTATGTATAAATGTAATACGTAATAAATTTTATTTTAAATTATTTAATAAAAATAAATTAATTCATATTATAGCAAGAGAACATTAAAGAACAATATATTCAGCAATTTAACGTAAAAAAGGAGGGTGATTCAAATAAATATGATAGGAAAAGATCATGGTAAAAGAACAATGTTCTTACACCGTGGACAATAAACAAAATAAATACAATAAGGAATATTAAGACAGGTAATAAATTTAATTTTCAAACTATGAAATACAATATTAACTTACGAGTATATACATTTTTAGTAGAAACTGGATTTCGTAGATAATTTGAGATTATAGTATTTAAAAACAAAAGGAAAAATAAACGCACATAGAACATTGTTAAAAATATATTTCGCAAATTGTATACTATCTTTTGGTGGGTATAGAAAATAATGACACTTTTCACTCGAAGATTAATGTCCTGACTTGCAATTAGATAGGAAACATGTGCGGTTTCTATAACTTCTGTTCTAAAATTGTAAATTTAGATAACAAAACTAAAGCTTACTGGGAAGCAGTCAGATTTAGCGGTTTCGATTCCACTTGAATTATCATTCCAATGAAGACTAAACTCGAAAGGTTGAAATTTTTTAAATAATTGGGGCTTCCCAATTCATGGTAATATTAACAGTGGCGGATTTCCGAAGAATAATTTTCAACAAATAAATATATTAATTGAATCAAAATTGCCGCGTGTAAATTCGCAATTACGAAAGGATGGATTTAAACAACCTACCAAAAACTAAGAATTTATGTAGTAATTTAATGAATACAAATGTTGCTTTAATTCCCATTAGGATTTTTTAAAATAGTTTTTAAGTATAACAAAAAATGCTTGATTATAATAATGAGAATGTGATTCAACAAAGAAAGTGTCCAATCACAAAAAAATTACTATAATAATTGTTCTTGTATGTATTTACTCTAATTACAACATAAATTTTTGATTACAATAAAGAAAACTTGATTGCAATAATAAATAACAGTACTATTAGACAAAAATAAATTATTGTAATTGTTTTTGGATTTAGGCGGTAAAGTAATATCAGACTACAGGCGGCAATCCGCCACTGTATATTATATAACTTCCACCACATCCACTCACGAAATTTCATGTGCAATTATACTTAAATTTTATATTTATTCATAGATATTTATACCTATGTATATAATTATAAGTAAATAATGCTTTAAAGCTTACAATTTTGCAGTTAGAATGGAGTTATGTTGAGATCTCAGTAATGCAATTTAAAAAAAATATGTTAAATTAGATACTCAGAAAATGACATACATAAAAAATGCTTATTCTTTGTTCTTACCTTAAATTTAAGACAATTCAATCACAACACAATTAAATAACGACGTTGAACTTATCAAACAAGTATCTTATACACCACACACAAGAATCCAACTGCACTACCGTCACTGAGAATATGCGTGGAACTAAGTGTACCATGTTTGACTGCGAAATACAGCTAGTGGCGTTACCTTAGCTTCTTATATCGTAGTTTTGGCATGTAAAATCCAATATGTTGGATTCTTCATGCCCAGCTTGACAAGCTATCATGCTTGGCTTGAATGTCCCATAAACGATTAATTTTGGCATTAACAATTCGACTGCCAATCCCGGCATCATACCGGGCATGGATGTATATGTGCGGCTTAAAGATATAGCAGGAATTAATCGATAGTCCGCAAGAATGCTGTCAATCGTTTATTTAAAAAGTCATATTGTAACTTCTTCAAGCAGAAAACTAAATTATTACATCTAATGGTACACTTATTTGTTTAATTGTATTCCAACACGCGAATAAAGATTTAAAATTATACTCTTAACTACTAAACAATGACGCACTGTTTGAATTTAAATACAATTGTGTGTACCATTATAAGTATATAACACTTTAATCTTCCGATCAGAGCCGGCCCGATAGGTGAGGCGTCGCCTCAGGCGCCGGATTGAAACAGGCGCCAAAACGACATACTAAAAATATACAATTTTAATAAGCAGCCGAAAAATTTCTTAATAATTTAATGCACTTATAAGATTTGTTTCTTTTTCTGCACTCTTGATGTTCAATGACTTTTTATATATAAATATTAAATATATTTTGAAATACATAGAAATTTCATGTTAATTAAGCCATCATTTTTCTCTTACACCCGTTGCCATCAGGGCCGCTCCGTGCGCCTTGACTTTGAGGGGCGCTGTTTCAAGACAGTAAAGTAAATAATAGTAAATTTTTACAAAATGCTCTTATTCGTAAAGACAAAATTGCTATAAAACTTATAAATTACCGTGATAGAAGTGAAAATATATATTTTAATTTGTTTGCATTAGAGCTCTAGTTATAAGTAAAATAATTATCGTACCGATTGGTTCGTTATTATTCTAGCATTGTTATATTGAAATAATAAATATGAAAATGTTGATTACAACAATGAATGTATTGATTATAACTCAAGAATATTGATTACAAGAATGGATCCCACAATGAATCCTATATTTAAATACCTACTATCATTTTGCGAAGAATCAAATGCACATAAATCATGAAATCTGTTGTAAAATTGTTGATTACAACAAAGATTTAGATTATAACCTATTGATTACAAGAATGAATCTAGGAAAATTTCATCAATATATTAAATCTTTGAAGAACAAAAAGTATAGTTTAAACTTTAATTTGCAAATTATACATCATTAGGGGGTAGGGGCGCTAAAATATAACATAACACAAAGGCGCCTTATACCCACGGAGTGGCCCTGGTTGCCATATTAATTTAAATATGGTATTTCAAAATATTGGGATGGGTCACATGAAAATAATAAGTAGATGAGGTTTATTTTTTTGCTGAATACAATTTTCGTTCTTGCTTCTATTGTTAATCAATAACATTATGAGTTCTTTTTTTAAAAAAAATAAAAGGCGCCGTTTTGTAACTTGCCTCAGTAGCCACAAGGCATCGGCCCGGCCCTGCTTCCGATCTACAATAGGTTTGAAAAGCCGGCTTTTAGACTTTAGATTTTTAACATCACTATCCTTTATCTTTCCCTACCTGGGGTATTTCCATCGTTTGTTCAACCTGCACCACATCGTGCGGGGTGCAAACTCTATCCCTGACCGTCAACGTGAGCGACAGTTCGGGTTTATGTACCCTGTACTCGTTGGGTACGCTCACCAGTCGATGCCAGTGAGGTTCCAGGTCTCCTGCAAAATCTCCGGTGATGGCTGCTGCACTTCTCAAGGACAGGAGGATGAAACCGAGCTTTTCGCGCTGTTGACGCATGTCTAGGGTGTAGCAGTCTAGGCGGAGAGGGACGTGGGAGGAACGAAGTTTTCTCACCTAGAAAAAGTCAGACTAATTTAAAAATTGATGAGGGTTCTTATATTATTGTAGTTTCTGGTAATTCAACCGTTAGAGATTGTCTTTCCGGAAACATTATTAGATAAAACTCCTAAAATAATAAGATAAAATTACCATAGCAATAAATTGTGGTAAAGTGAACCCGGAAAGTGTATTCTCAACTTTCTGTATTTGAATGCAGATATCAAGTGTTCATTGTTAGTGATATTTGATATTAAACTATTTTCTTCTATACTCAGCAACATAAAATGATATTTTCACTTATTTAATATTATGGAACAAATAAGTTTTATTTTTATTTTTAACACTAAAAATAGTGCAGATCTGATGGTACAGTAGTTAGTATACCGTCAGTTCCACATTTTTAATGTGCAATGTTTACGAAACTACATATTTTCTTAATTATGAGTGTCAGGTACTCAAAGAAAATTCTGAATAATTTTCAAAAGTAGTTGGAATAATTATCTTTGTTATATTATTCTATTACCATTTATTATAGGATTGTGTGACCGGTTGTTATTCAGACGACCTGGATTAAATTCCGTTCTGCGTCAAACTTGAAAAAAACTCAGTTTTCGAATAACACAAAAGTGACTTATGGTGCAGTCTCCACAACACTACACGCTCTCGGCGGTCTGCACTATATGCCCTTAAAGTTTTTTCCCGAAGTGTGATCGCACCCAGTACAGGGTGTCTCACAACTCGCGCCCCAGACGAAACTGACACTTGCCGATGACAATAGGTTGCCAACAAATAAAAGAAAATAATTTGCGGCTGCTTGCATAACGGAGTTACAAGACTTTTTAATCCACCAATCCCGGAATGATATCTTGAGGTGTGATGATGTTATCACAAAATAAAACTGGTTGCTAAGTTTTAAAAATACTACTAGTGAGTTACAAAATTTGTTTGACACTTTAGAGTTGACTTTTCAATGTCAATATCACTTTATGATCCACAAAATTTCTATCCGGAAAACGTTCCGAATAGACTCGTGCTGCCTCTCTGGCGTTACGTCCACATTCTCCGAAAATTATAATCATTTCTAAGTAATCAGCGGCTGAATACATGGTAAGAATTTGCCTTTTTTTATTCACCTTGTCAAATTTAATTTGACACTGACATTTTTCGAAAACTACAGTCGCCCACACATTTTAAAGAAGATTTGATTTGTATAAAACCCTAGTAACGTAAAATTACGGCAAACACACGTTAAAGGTGTAGGTCTCTGATTGGTCAATTTTAAGACGTCTTTTCTCGAATATCTTTTAAGCTAGATTTTTTTTCTTCGAAATTACACATCCGAGTGCAGTCTTGTGTCTCATTCGCTCGAGTTGTGAGACAGCCTGTTTATATATATATATATATATATATATATATATATATATATATATATATATAAATAAAATAAACAAATATATCATCACGGCATATTACCCATATCTTGGTATGCCAATCTGCTTTGTACGCAGATATCGGTAATGATGATGACATATTTGTACCGTGCGGGCGTTTACCAGGCCAGCTTCCTGCATTCATGTTACGAGTTGATTAGATTTTGGGTAAAATTGGATAAATGGAAGTGATACTTTACTTGAAGCCCATAACAGTTTTTAATGAAAAACTATATTAAAATATAATCCAAAACCTTTCAATTTTAGTATTTAAGACTTTTATATCACGGAAAACAATATTAGATTTTGGCTAAAATTAATCAATCAGAAGTGATACTTTACTTAAAGCTCTGAACAGATTCTCGTGAAAATTATATTATGATATACTCCAAAACTTGCCAAATTTAGTATTTACGACTTTTATATGAAGGGGAACAACATATTAGATTTTGGATACAATTGATAAACCGGAAGTGATACTTTATTTGAAGCTCTGAACTGATTTTCGTGAAAAATATATTGATACAATCGAAAACTTTTCAAATTTGGTATTTAAGACTTTTATATTAATAAGAACGACATATTAGATGTCTTTTAAAATTGATAAACCGGAAGTACTACTATACAGGAAGCTATAAACAGATTTTCTTGAAAAAATATAGTAAAACATGATTCAAAACTTCTCAAATTTGGTATTTAAAACATGTGTATAATTTGAAACAACATTAGATTTTGACTATACCTATATGATAAACCGAAAGTGGTACTTAATTTGGAGCTCTTAACAGATTTTCAAGGAAAAAGATAATAAAAATAATCCAAAATTTGGTATTGCAGACTTTTCTATATATTGGAATAACAAATTAGATTTTGTTTATGAACGATCAACCGGAAGTGATACTTTACTTAAAGTTCATTACTATTTGACGGGAGGTCATTTGTTGGCCACATCAGATTTTTCAAAATATCTTTATTTTGATTAGTTAATTCATTCTACTTCCACCAAAACAACCCTAAACTATTACAAAATCACCGCTGAATGTAATCAAAACTAAATAAATGGTATTTTAAATAGTAGATGAATGTAAATGCTATTTTTAAATAAATTTTAAATCAAGAAATAGTGAAAATAATGCTAGTCGGCGGGATTTGAACTCGCATCCTCAACATTTGTACTGTTGTGTGTTACCAATTGCACCACGGCTGGGCTGCAAATGGTAGTTTCTTTTTATTCTAAATTCTATCCTATGAGTCCAAATAATTTTGCATTCCTTGTGGTTTCCTTTTATTTAATGTAGTCATCATTTTTAAAAGAATACCCTTTCTAATTGTTGCTCAAATCTTTCACGTCCGATTGCACCCCTAACATTTAAATTTTAAATGTTCGTTACATTGACAATATCGAATCGACACAAAATGTCAAATGAGAAATAAAATATTACTGTCAAAATATCGATTCGTACATTTTTGTTTAAGCTTAGCCACGGTCAGCTTAGTTTAAAATTTAAAAGTTAGCGCAAACTTGGCATTAATGTCATTTAAATTTAAATATCATCTATACTATAGATTTGCTTAAAAAATCGTATAATTTCTTCACAATTTAGCACATGAAGAATCTTCAATTTACTTTAATTTGTTCATCAATTTGAATTCGAAACATCACATGAAAAACATAACAGCTAAGACTAAAAGCAAATATCGTTATTACTATTATCATCTTTTCTTCGCTTACCTCTTTCTTCTCTGTCTCCCAAACCAGCTCTGTGCATATATTGGGCATAGGACAAGGATCCACTGCATCAGACTCTATTCGGTGGCCTTTGAGGGAGGCCTCGATCCACATGGGATGGGTAAGAAACTCGAAGCCACGGCCCTCCCGCACTCCCAGCACGATCACCACGTGCGGTCCACACAGTTCGTTCATCACGTCACCGAAACAGCTGTCATCGCGCGTCAAAAATCAAAAAATATCAAACGGCAAAATTTAGTACGTTTGACATTTCGCGGATGGCTATCGCAAAACAACGGCATAACTACTTGATCGCAGAAAAGAGCTTTTTAAAATGTTGAGTTGACATGTTAGACTAGTAGAACCCATTAAACTAACTAGTAGGATCTATAAGATTTACTTCCATTTTGTCTGAGTTCTTCCTGACACATAAAAAAAGACTAACCTTTCAACTCAACACGATTTTTGAGTTTATTCAGTTGACTTTTTTTATCAAGAAACATAGTTGAAAGGCAAGAAATCATAAATTTCTAAATAATTATTATATATCGTGAACCTAAACAATAATTATTGTATTTGAACTTAAAATGCAAAATCGATAAAGAAAATGTTTCCTGATTTTGCAACTTATGTTTATAAATATATCTTCTGAAATGCAAACCTCTTATTTTACGAATATAAAAAAAAACTAGAATTTAATTTTTGAATTGAAATGCGTTGGCAATAACGCCTGCATGGCGTAGAAAATTTCTTTTATTCACTGACTATCCTGTACATCATCTAGACATTCAGGTATATTCTACTAGTTTGAAGAAAGTAACAGTAATATTTTTCAAAAGTATTTGTATTTGTAATTGCCTCAAATTTATGTTTACATTTTTAAAAAAATTTGATGTGGGCACCACACGACTTCCTTGTACGCAAGACCAACAGGAAGTATAGACCCAATTATAAAATTGCACGTATTTGACGTAATTTAACATTCACATTAATTTTTTTTCTTATTTTTTGTCCTAATCCATAGCAAGCTTTATTACAAAAACCAAAAAATATATAATTTTTAAATTTAAATATCTCGATTATACAAAAGGCTAATTTAATAATACTTGATTTAATTCTCTAAAATTCTTATTTGAAGCATTTATTTCTAAAATCAAAATAAAACCAATTTATTCAAGAAATACTGTTAACAACTTCAGATAATATATCACTTCCGAATAGCCTATTTTAACCAAAATCTATTATGTTATTCCCACTGACATAGAAGTCTTATATACCAAATTTGAATTTGTATATATTTTAAAATAGTTTTGCACTAAAATCTATTATAGGCTTCAAGTAAAGTACCATTTCTGGAAATTATGTAATGACCAAAAAAGGAGGTGCACAACTAGATGTTATAGCAGTCCTAAATATAAAATTTTAACTTTCTGCGGCTTACCATTTTTGAGTTATGCAAGATACGTACGTACAGACGTCACGACAAAATTAGTCAAAATGGATTCAGGGATGGTCAAAATAGATATTTCCGTAGAAATCTGAAAACCGAAATTTTTCGCGATTACAATACTTCCTTTACTATGTACAAGAAAGTAAAAATGCCGGTACATACTAAATTTAATATAAGGCAACCAACCGGCCTTTCGGGCCACTCGGCCCTTCGGGATTTGTCTGATCACCCGATATGGCCTATCGGCCAATCCGCCCCTGTTAACGATTCTTAAAATTGTTGCTTTACTTGGTGTAGGCCTGTCAGGAAATTACGCGCGGACTTGCCTTAAACTTGGATTAAAATCTGCATAGGACCACTTACTAATTTACAATTTCTCTTCTACAGTATATACCATTGTATTTCACCGTTGGATTTTTTTAACTCAGAGTAGTAAACAAATGTCAAATTAGTTCCCTATGTTTCATTTTAAATGAGACAGGGAAATACATTGCTGTCAATCAAATGTCACGTCGTAACCATGGATACGACAAATCCCATGTTTCATGTCAAATAAAAAATACTCATATTACTTCATTCGTGATATACGTCAGTTTTTTTGTGTGATTGGTCATTTTATTTATAGTCCAGTCATTAGGTAGTTTTACCCTGCAAAAGGTCGGATATTTCTAATTTTTGGATATGTTATATATTTAGAGGTCCTAATGAAAAATATGTTTTCGACTTCGGGGCCTCTCGGGAACCATCGCCAGCTTGGTAAAAAGACGCAAAAAATTGTTTTTTCAAAATATCTCCACCAATAAGCATTAGAGCAAAAATAGTTATTTTTGAATTTTATACGAATAAAATTCATTACAACTTTCATCTAAAATATTTTTTTCTATAACCAACAGATAACGAGCTATAGCGACTCAAACAGAGCAAATTTTTGAAAATTTACTGTATACTTCATTTGAATCATATTTTATTATATATTTTTTACTTTGTTTTACAAATTATTTATTATTATCCATTAATTATTATTATTTAACTACTATACATATATATTAATTAATGTTTACCTTTTTTACCTTCCGTCACCTTTAGGTAAGGAAGGTATTGTCTTTGGACAAAAAAATTGGTGGTGAGTTTATGATGAATAAGCATGTTTTAGGGTCCCTAGAATACGATTTTACTATTTTTACGTTGATGTCTGTATGTGTGTGTGTGTGTGTGTGTGTGTGTGTGTGTGTGTGTGTGTGTGTGTGTGTGTGTGTGTGTGTGCGTGCGTGGGTGTGTGACAAAATTTTTTAATGCGATAACTCTAATACTACCATTCCAAAAATTATAATTCTTTCGTATACCTCTTCGTTACATCCATGTGAAGTGCTGATTAGATTTTGGTTATAATTGGTCAACCGGAAGTACCCTAATTTGAAGATTTTAACAGTTCTTCTTGAAAAAACGATGTTAAATATCATTTTTTCCACATCTAATGTTATTATAAATATTAAAGAACATTTTATTCTCTATACGATTTGAATGCATTTTATACTTTATATTAAATGGATATAGAGTTAAAAAATTATAAAGAAATTAAATATCATATATTAGCCTGCTATGCTATAACTCTGGAAACAGCTGCTATTTTAAGAAAATTCTGATTGAAAGGTGTCAGTGTCAAGTGCAGTTGACAGTATGTTTGTATTATAATTTTACTGGAAATATAGGATCTTTTAATAGAATTTGTATAAAATTCATACTGCCTTAAGTTAACGTACAAGAAATAGAATCTTTTGCAAGGAACTTTTTGTATGACATTTTTAATACAAAATACATAAAACTTAGGGAAGGTAAGGTGCTGGTCACATCAGATTTTTTCAATTTAAAGAGGTTATATAGTCCAAGAAATTTTCGATTTTACCCAAGGTAATCGCAACGAAAGCTTTTTTACGGAATCCTGTCCAGAAAAATGCGCTGCAAAACATATCAAAATTTTCCGGAAATCGAAGTGTGGGAACCTTTCGCCAATTCGGAAAAATAATATTTTTGTTTTTAATTACATTACATTTTATCTGTGGTCTCTTGGCCGCGTGCCTGAGTGCCTGGTCGCAAATCTGGGAAACCGGGTTCGATCCCGACCGACGCCAAATATTTCGAATTTTAAATGGCACAAAATTACACTCTCCGCGCCAGCATTGAGTGCCCGTGAGATGACGCCTGGTAAACGACTGCACGGCACAAATATGTCATCATCAATACCGAAATCTATGTACAAAGCATATTGACATAACCAGTAATGGATAATTATGCCGTGATGATATATTTTTTTACATTTTTAAATATTAAACTAGTATTGGCAACTCAATTTACGCATGAGACATCTGGCGGGAAAATTTGAACAGATACTAAGTTTATGATATTACTAATATTCGGATGTATTTCTCAAAAAAAAAAAAAATAATAATTTTAATGATATACGCCTGATAAGTCACTATACTGAATTGTAGAAATATTCTATTATCTATATCATTGAGTAAAACGACACTTTGCATATTTAATCGGCAATGTAGATACTATTAAATGAATAATTATTATATTACCTGTTGTACATTGAAATAAAATATATTATAATTTATAATATAGATATTTAATACAAGTTACAAATTTGTGTAATTGATGATATTTGACACATATTATGTTTGCCAATAAATCAATAGTAATTGATACAAATTATCCAGCAATAATTTCCTTGCACCATGAATCATCATCATCATTGTGATTATCACCAAATGACTGCATTCAAGTCATCCGAAATAAATTGTGGAGAGCAGTTTTATTGGAAATGCGGGCGATGTAATTAAAATTAATTAACAGTTCCTCGGACAGGCGAACAAATATAGGAGAGCAAACAGCAAGTGAAGTGGTCAGTGGTTACATAGGTATTCGCCATTCCATTCGCGTTGTGACAAATACAAATTTACCGCCCGATATCAATGGATAACATATGCCTCCCAAAGCTGTTATTTTAGGAGGAGGGAGGTTATGTTCAGTTCGTTAGGTACTAGATCGCGGATTGATAGAAACACGATGTTTCACAGAATTTCAATTTGGGGTGCTGCAAATAAAACGAATATAATGGAATATATACTGGGGGCAATTTACTCGTAAATAGGTACTAGTATTCGCGAAATCAAAGAGAACAAGTGTAAATTTAACCAAGTTATTATATTTTTGTTTTAATATATTTCCGTTAACCCTACTGCACTTTTTATTTCTTGCAAAAGTTGATTTATATCTTCAAAAATGTGTTAGGTTTTTTTCAACATCAAAGTAGTCAGAATTTGCACCTTTCATTTAAAAATTGTCCTTAAATATTTTCCTCCGAAATAGTGTTTTAATTTTGAGAATAAGTAAAGACAATAACCTAACCTAACGCACAAAACTCGCTTCCTTATAACTTGTTTTTACTTCCTTGTACATACATAGTAAAGGAAGTATAAATTTCGATTTTCAGATTTCAACGGAAAGATACACGATTTCTGTTCTGAGCGCCTGCAAAACTCGGATCGTTATGTTAGTTTTTAATAGTACATTAAGATAAAAGTTTCATAAGACATGATTTCAGCGCACGCGTCATTCTTAGTAAGGGTAAAAGTGCGCTCAAATGTCTTATGAAACGTGTATTTTATACTATATTTCTATTTTGGTTATTTTTTTTAATCTACGTTATTTCATATCCAGGAATTTCAATTTCGGTTGTTTAATATATACTTTATGAAACTCATTTGGACGTCATAAAGAAGTACTTTATGACATCCAAATGGGTTTCTTAAAGTACATATTAAAGAATCAAAATAGAAAAAATAAGTTTAAAAATCTGATGTGGACACCACACGACTTCCTTTTACGCAAAACCAATATGAAACATAGATCCAATTATAAAATTGCACGTATTTGACATAATTTCACAATAATATTAGGTTTTTATTTTTTAATTATTACTTCCGTTCCTTGTACTCGTACAAAGTAAAGGATGTATATTGTAATCGCGAAAAATTTCAGTTTTCAGATTTCAACGGAAATATCCATTTTAACCATATCTGAATCCATTTTGACTAATTTCGTCGTGACGTCTGTACGTATGTACCTCACATAACTCAAAAACGGTTGAACGTAGTTGAAATTATGTATTTAAGACTGCTATAACATCTAGTTGTGCACCTCCCGTTTTGGTCATTACAAAATTTCGAGAAGTGGTACCTTACTTGAAGCATATAATAGATTTTAATGAAAAATTATATTAAAATATAATCCAAAACTTTTCAAACTTAGTATATTAGACTTTTATATCAATGAGACTAATATAGATTTCGGTTAAAGAATATGCTAACCGGAAGTGATATATTACCTGAACTTGTTAACAGTTTTTTTTTTTGAATAAAATGGTTTTATTTTGATTTTAGAAATAAATGCTTCAAATAAAAGTTTTAGTCTAGTATTAATAAATTAGCCGTTTGTATAAGCGAGATATGTAAATATAAAAATTATATACTTTTGGTTTGTGTATTAGAACAAAAAAAAATCTGATGTGTACACCATACGACTTCCTTGTACGTAAGACCAACATAAAATATAGACCCAATTATAAAATTGCACGTATTTGACGTAATTTGACATTAACATTAATTTATATATTTTTTGTACTTTTTTGTCCTAATCCATAGCAAGCTTTATTACAAAAACCAAAAGTTTATAATAATATAATAGTAAAACAGTTTTTCATTAAAATCTATTATAGGCTTCAAGTAAAGTACCACTTCTGGAAATTATGTAATGACCAAAAAGGGAGGTGACAACTAAATTTTATAGCAGTCATAAATACAAAATTTCAACTTTCAATGCTCACCGTTTTTGAGTGATGCGAGATACGTACGTACGTACAGACGTCTCGACGAAATTAGTCGAAATGGATTCAGGGATGGTCAAAATGGATATTTCCGTTGAAATCTAAAAACCGAAATTTTTCGCGATTACAATACTTCCTTTACTCTGTACGAGTACAAGGAAGTAATAATTAAAAAATAAAAAATTAATATTATTGTCAAATTATATCAAATACGTGCAATTTTATAATTGGGTCCATATTTCATATTGGTCTTGCGTACAAGGAAGTCGTATGGTGTCCACATCAGACTTTTTAAACTTATTTTAAAAACTACCTTAACGATGCGAGTTTTACAGGCGCTCGGAACAGACATCGTGTATCTTTGAGCTCCTCAAGTCTGGTGACTAGATTGTCCAGTGACAATCCGGATGAAAACTTCATATGGATACGTTGTCGCTTTGCTTTTGAAACGGCGTGAACATTCAACACCGATCTTGCACTCATTTTTGACATCCCTAGATGTTGAAAGATATTGAAATTAACGAAAACAGGTGCCGGGGACCGTAGTTCGAAATAATAATTACAGATGAGATCTTAAGGCTTATTTGTGATGAATTTAATTTATAAATTTAGATTTATAGGGGTGGTAAATGATGAATTAAGATTAATAAATTTAAAGATATAAACAGAGTGACGTACTCGTAACGCTCTAGACCAGGGTTTCTCAATCTTTTTTTGGTTATCGCCCACTTTTTCATATTTAAAAAAGACGAAATTTGCCTACCGCCCGCACCAAAGAATATATATATATATATATATATATATATATATATATATATATATATATATATATATATATATATATATATATATATATATAGGTGCTATACGCAATAAAACCATTTCTAGTATGTTATTGTAGTATGAGAAAAAAAAATATAATTAAAATTATGTATATAAAAAAAATTGCTATATTGCAACCATGTGATCTGCACCCTAAAAATAAAAAATAAAATAAATTATATAAAAAAAAATACTTTTAATGAGACCGTTGTGCTTGATGCTGACTAACCAAATATGTTTTGGTTTTAATTTACTTAAATATAATCGAAGGTCTCCCCTTTCTTCAATATTCAAACGGTTTCTCTCTTTTGATAGTAGTTTGTTCACCACACTGAATCCGGCTTCCACCAAATATGATGTTGGAAAAGCGATTAGCAATGGAAAGATTTTCTTCCATAATTTGGGATATAGATTGGGGATTTTTTTATTTTGCCAAAGTTTAAAGTATCCTCCTTCATAATAATTTTCTTTACTTTTTTTTATTTTAACTGCAGTATCTCTTCCTGCAAGCATACTTCAACTTCAGTTATATTTGTGCTAAATTGGGTTTCCATCCACGCATCTACTTTCAGGTTTATGATACCCTGAAAACGAGTTTCCATGTCAAGTTTCAGTGCATCAATGTGATTAACATATTTCTCTATATCACTCGATGTAATATCAATTTTAATTGATAACAAATTTTGCCCTGCTCTAGACTTTTGCATTAAATATTCAAATTTATTGGCATCAATCGCAAGACGTTACACATTGATGTCTGCTTTACTTTAACTCTAATATGTAATCGTATGTGACCGGTAAGATTGGGGCCGGTTATGGGGAACCTTGTGTAATATGTCTCACTCCACCCCTGCACCTATCGGAAATGATTATTTATTTGAATAATGTAGTTATGGGGTCTCGTGGCCACGTGCCTGAATGTATGGTCGCGATTCTGGGGAACCGGGTTCGATCCCGACTGACGCGAAATATTTCGAATTTTAAATGGCAAAAAATGGACCCCTGTGGTGCACTCTACACGCCAGCAATGAGTGCCCGTGAGGTGACGCCTGGTAAACGCCCGCGCGGTCCAAATATGTCATCATAATTACCGAAATCTGCCTTTTTATGTATTTATTTATAATGTAGTTTCCAATCATTAAGGAAGCAAGAAATATTTGTGTAAATTGTGTGTAATGATGGGAAAGAACTAAAACGCTTTTCATCTTATAAGTTATCTAAAGTTAAATGTAGTTGAACTTTAGTTTTCTCGGTATTACAAAATTGATTTATGTACTTTTTAACTATGTTAACACCTAATTTTCTTCTGGGAAAACTGAGAAATCTTCCACAGTTTAACTTCTAAAAGAAAATTTATGATATATTACTCGTTTAATTTTTCATCTTCTATATCGTCCAGTAGCTAATTTTACATTTACTACGTATTATGTATTGTTCTATATTAGATAGTGTCACGTTAATACAAACAAAATGAGTAATGGCATGTGTATTCCGTCGTATTTAGGTAACATTGGATTTGAGCACCGGGTAAATACAGCTGTCCAGGGCCGGAAATGAGAACGCCGAGGAATTAGGGCAACTGATACGGGGATTATACCCGCTTGTTTTTACGTTGTCTTGGCCCGGATTCAATTGCCATAACAAAGGAAATACTTCATGATATATTTATTGTTGATATTGTTGTAAAGTGATCCTTTGCAAGGATCTGGGCCGAAATGTATTTATGGTTCTGGTCACGGTATAAGAAGCTAAAGTAACGCCACTCGCTATGTTTCCTGTGCTACAAACGAAGTCAGACGGAATACACTTAGGTCTCTATTATCCCGCTGTGGCGCTATATGTCTCGGATGCTTAAAAAGTATGGAAAATATAGAAAAAATAACATATTTTATGCAATATTTCTAAAACTATGTATAAATATAATACGTAATAAAATTTATTTATACAAAACTATTTAATAAAAATAAATTAATTCATATTATAGCAAGAAAACGTTAAATATAGTATATTAAGTATTAAGAACGGTAAGGACAGTTTACCGATCGAAGACAATGTTTGGGACTGAGCGAAGCGAAAGTCCCAATTTTGTCTGAGATCGGTAATTCCTTAACGTTCGTGGTGCTTATATTACTTTTGCAGGATCGACGCACAAAATTTAAAAAAAAAAGATTTGAAAATTATTTTGACATATTAAAAAAATTTAGGTGTCATTTTTTAAGTAAGCTTTGATTTTTGTTTTTATTTATTTACCGTCTCGCCTCCTGAACGGTAAGTGAAGCACATCACTTACCGACGTGAGTCACATCACTTATCGTTCAGTAATTTGCAAATAAGACCTACTGTCTTAGGAACACTATCGGTAAACATAAAAAATAATCCGACCGTGCAAAAACTAATATTTTCAACAATTTAACGTAAAAAAGGATGGTGATTCAAGTGAATATAATAGGAAAAGATCACGGTAAAAGAATAAATGTGCTTACACCGTGGGTAAGAAACAAAATAAATACAATAAGGAATATTAACACAGGTAATAAATTTAATTTTCAAACTATGAAATACAATATTAACTTACGAGTATATATACATTTTTAATAGAAACTGGATTTCGTAGATAATTTGGGATTATAATATTTAAAAACAAAATGAAAAATAAACTCACAAAGAACATTGTTAAAAACATATTTCGCAAATTATATACTATCTTTTGGTGGGTATAGAAAATATGACACTTTTTCACTAGAAGATTAATATCCTGACTTGCAGTTGGGTAGGAAACATGTGCGGGGTCTATATTTTCTGTTCTAAAATTGTAAATTTAGATTTACAAAACTAAAGCTTACTGGGAAGCAGTCAGATTTCAGATTTAGCGGTTTCGACTCCACTTGAATTATCATCTCAACGAAGGATAAGAATCGAAATCAGTACATGTTAAAGGTTGAAGAATTTTAAATAATTGGGGCTTCCCAATTCATGGTAATATTAACAGTGGCGGATTTCCAAAGAATAATTTTCAACAAATAAATATAATATTAATTGAATCAAAATTGCCGCGTGTAAATTCCCAAATACGAAAGGATGAATTTAAACAACCTGCCAAAAACTAAGAATTTAGGTAGTAATTTAATGAATATAAATGTTGCTTTAATTCCCTTTAGGATTTTTTAAAATGGTTTTTAATTGTAACAAAGAAATGCTTGATTATAATAATGAGAATGTGATTCCATTCCAACAAGGAAAGTGTCCAATCACATCAAAAAATTGATTATAATAATTGTTCTTGTATGTATTTATTCTAATTACAACATAAATGTTTGATTACAATAAAGAAAACTCGATTGCAATAATAAATGCTTTAAAGCTTACAATTTTGCAGTTAAAATGGGATTATGTTGAGATCTCGGTAATGTAATAATAACAAAATTATTTTAAATTAGTTACTCAGATAATGACACATAAAAAATGCTTATTCTACTTTGTTCTTACCTTACATTTAAGACAATTCAATCACAATAAAATTAAATAATGACAAATGTACTCTGTTTGACCGCGAAATACAGCCAATGGCGTTACCTTAGCTTTTTTTCTGGTTTAGGTTCATCAAAAATTCGGTTTAGGTAATTCGGATTTTTTGTTAAGGTTCGGGTTCAATTTCTGGTCCCCGTTCCTTTGTAATGAATTAAATCGTAGAAAGTATCGATGAAATTTTTTTTTCCCATGAGTGTGGAACTTAATTTCTTTAGTATCAAAATACAAAACTAAAAGAAAAGTACACCATGTTGCCCCTAGAGTAGATTTTTTTTACTAGTAATGACACAATCTCTGGATTTCGGGGGTGACAAGTTCAAAACCGTCGCGCCGTCATCGCATCATCTACAACTATTTCTTGTGGTTCTTTAGAACTGAACAAGGAAAATCCTGAACTAAATTACAATGGACCTTTTCAATTTAACGGCTATCTCTTTCTATCGCTGCAAATAGTAAGAAATTGGCGCGAACAACTGCCAGTTGATCTGTCAAATGAAACGTCAAAAATATTGCAGTCATTAAAATACCTGTATTCTCGGTGAAAATTTGCATCGTTAAACATTTTACCTTCAATAAAAGCTTTTGTAACTTATTTCGATAAGATTTTTTAAAGTTATCTGACATATTCTCATTTTACGTCTGAATTTTGTAGAAACAAACGCCATAGATCTCAGTTGTTCTTACTATGCGCAGATCCCCATTGCGCATATCTTCTATCTCTTTAAATTGAAAAGGTCCATTGTGAGAGTAATATTCATAAAACTTTCAAATTTCTGTTGTCATCTGGTCATCTGTAACGATTCACTTGCCAACAAATTTCTGTTGTCTTTTCCAACGATTCAGAGGCACAACAAAATGAGCAACTAATTGCTAATTTTTCAGTACAGTTTGAAACTGGTTCGTAAATCTACATGAATATATGTCAATTATTTAGTGGTTTGGAAGAATTTATAATACACGATAATATTTTTTCTTTAGCTTTGGCTAGTACTAGTGCACGCAGGAACAACAATGTTCGCTAATAGCCAGAAATTCGACTGCGCATGTCACAAACTAATTTTTTTTTTTAAATCTGTTCTGACGGTTGGAAACTGATTAGGAATTGAAAGTTGAACGAACAAATTATTTTTAATCGTAAATTTAAAATTTCTCTTGTGCGAACACTTTTAAACAGATGCGCATGCTCAAAATGGTTTGTGACGGTTTCTGACTGTTGTGCGAACAAACCTAATGTAACACGATAAAATTACGATATTTTTTATTGTTGGAAAAACGTTTTCCACCTCCCGGTCATGGAAAAATAGTACTCGTACTCGTACACCTTACAAGAGAAATCTATTTTCCTTCGTTGCGTCGTTGCCGGAGGGTTTCTCTAGAAAAATCATGCATTCTCGCCATTGCTGTACTATACGCTTGTACCGTAACGCTCGAGGCGACGCCAATCGGCCGAAAATGCAATATTTGAGCTGACAGAAGTATGTGTATTCAATAGGATTTACATGTTATTATAACTTTAAAAGATTTTATCATCGATAATGATTACTGGGTTCAATAGAAATAATTAAAATAAAAGGAAGGTGATTATGCTGCGCTCAAAATTTATCAAATTTTGGAAGTAAAAACCCAAAATTCTGAAATTTGATCAGTTGATATAATAAGTAATTTCAATACAAGAAACAGTTCTTCTATCACTTAAATATTTTAACATGTAAAGAAATAATTTGTAACTAAACTTGAAATTATAGTTCAGTCGTATCCATGGTTTAAGTTAATCAAAACACTAGGACGTACAATTTTACACGATAATGCAGCTGTGAATATATCATAAACTAAATTGTATTAGAATTAAAGAAACATTCGTGATTAGCCATTTTCATTATTGTAATCAAAGTTCTTTTGTTGTAATTATATAAGTATTGCTTTATTGTAATCAAATCAAAGTTCCTATTTTTTTAAAGAAAACTGAGGGACTCTAATCAGATGGACATATATTCAGTAAATTATCTACAAAGGATACATCTTTGATATACATATATGTTCATATGTCCCGATTATACTAAAAACATAGAGTAACGATACAATTATTGTTATAATTTTTCTGTGTGGTTAGTCGTTTTCTTTATCAGAGAGACACATATTCACTATTATCTCCAGCCATATGATACAAATTAGATGTGTGCATTTGCCCCAATGAAACTATAGTTCTATAAAAACATACAAGTGTTATAATAATTTTTTTGTGCAACCGGACGCGAAATAAGCATTTCGCAGCCGCAATACAGGCCGCGAAATTAAATTTCGCGACCGTTGTTATGGTAACGGCCGCGAAATTCATTTCGCGGACGTTGTCATGGTAGCGGCCGCGAAATTAGGTAAATAATCACTTTGACACTTGAAAATTGCATGGTTTTGTTTATCAAATGTTAATCCCATAGCCACCTTGAAAGCTAACTTTCTATATACAATGGAACTGTTTAAAATTAATAAAATTTGTAATTACATATTTTTTACGGTTGCACAAAAAATATTGTGTACACCTTGTCCGCGAAATCCTTTAGCGCCCTCGAGATTGTCTTGCCCCGGCCGCAAGCGGCCTCGGCGACAATTTTTCTCTCGGTACGCTAAAAAGTGATTTCGCGGCCTTGATATACAAATAACTATTTTGTGCAACCGGACGCGAAATAAGCATTTCGCAGCCGCAATACAGGCCGCGAAATTAAATTTCGTGACCGTTGTTATGGTAACGGCCGTGAAATGAATTTCGCGTCCGTTGTCATGGTAGCGGCCGCGAAATTAGGTAAACAATCACTTTGACACTTGAGAATTGCATGGTTTTGTTTATCAAATGTTAATTCCATAGCCACTTTGAAAGCTAACTTTCTATTTACAATGAAACTGTTTAAAATTAATAAAATTTGTAATTATATATTTTTTACGGTTGCACAATAGTATATTAAAGAACGTGTTTTATAAGACATGTTTTTTTCGCACGCGTCAAAATTTAGAAAACGAGCGTTAGCGAGTTTTCTAATTGACAAGTGCGCAAGAAAGTCTTATAAAATGAGTTCTTTATACTATTTTTTATATTTTGCGCCTTCTACAAACTAAAATATTTTTTAAAAACTGTTAATATTAAACCGAGTTGATTTAGGGAAATTTGTAAGTGAAATGTTGTAGTTGGTAACAATGAATTGACCACATTCAATTATTATTTGAAAGTTCATGTCATTTCAATATTTACGAACAAATTTAAGTGAATTTAGTGTAATCATGGAAGATGAAATCAGTTGCACTCCGCCTGAGCTACGTAATATAGCTCAGACTACAGTAAATAATCTACTTCCTAAAAAATCGCATGAGATTTATGAGAAAGAATTTGAAAATTTTGACACATGGTGTAAAGAAAATAATGTCAAAGGCGTAACAGAGAATGTTTTGATTGCTTATTTTGAAATGCAAAGTAAGACGAAAATATGTATTATTATTATTATTATATTCATTAAATAAAGTGATTAATTAAGTAAAATAAATTTTGAGGTTATATTGAAATATCTTATCTTCCAGCTTTGACGTTTGACAATTTAACCCTTTCAGCCTCAGTGTACAGGAAATTTTTATTTTTTCTTATATTTGAATTAAAACTTGCTTTAAAATTAATTAAAAATAATTTTCTATCGTTCAAAGGTTCAATCTACAAATTTTTAGTACTACTAAGTCCATCTATGTGGAATAATTCGAACATTATATTAACATTTACTTACTCCATTTGTGATTATATTTGTACATTTTCATGTAAATAATCTTCCCTAAATAAAATTAATAATAATATCGACATTATATCATTAAAATGAATTGTCAATTAACTAAAAATAAATTAGGTAAAAATGGGTTAAAGAAACGTCATCTAGTACCAACCATCTAAAACAAAAAATTGCGTATCGAAATAAAGGTCATTACGATACGCAATTGCGTATCGTAATGACTTCATTATGAACGCAAAATATAAAAAAAATATTGTGTACAAATTGTCCGCGAAATCCTTTAGCGCCCTCGAGATTGTCTTGCCTCGGCCGCAAGCGGCCTCGGCGACAATTTTTCTCTCAGTACGTTAAAGAGTGATTTCGCGGCCTTGGTATACAAATAACTATTTTGTATTATTAGCCATTTTCATTATTGAAATCAAATTTTCTTTATTGTGAAACATCTTTTTTAACAGTTATTTCGTAGATTTAAAATTAAAAAGTTTGTCTTTTGGGAATTACAGGCCCTTGGTAAATCCAGTAGTTTCCGTGGCCTAAATTAGGTATTGGTCTTATCTCAAATTCGACAAAATTGGACTGAAGTTTACTTCTTATCAGTCAATGTAATTATTGCTTTTTTCTTCACCTATTTTAAAATTAATTATTAATTAGACTAATAATATCTACATTATTTTACCTTAATTTCAACATTATAAAAATATTTTAATGTGCTCTATTGCCAAGAGCTCCTGAAGTTTCTCTTAAAACACCACCTTAATTTTCGCGAATTATTTTCAATAATTTTCTTGACTTTAGAAACTTAATAGCTTTCCACTAAATTTCTACCTTTACTTTTACTTTTATTTCGAAAAATATTCAAGTTTACGTCTTCAAAACCACAAGTAATTGTAACTGACATTTTCCGGGCTTCGACAATGATCAGCTCAAAGATGCTTGTTGCTTCCAATAGTTGGCGCTGCCGTCGCTCAAAAAGGAACGGTACAATCCTTGCATCATTTTCTACGACTCATGCTCAAAATTATCTATAAACTAATAAAAAATTGATTGGTTTTATACATATATTGCATAACATGTAGCTCAAGTTTCGAAACTAATTCATATTCATGAAATATAAATTATAAAATAAATTAGTTTTATTTGCAACGGACTGGAAAAATATGTATTTTTTAATGAAAAAGTTCCCTATACAAAGCTAGTTCTGAAAGTTCTTATTTTACTCTGCTGTAATACCCTTACGAGGAATAAATTCAAGTTAGATTTACAAATAACATACAAAATATACTTTAATATAAAATTATTGACTTCTATTCAATAAAAAATGCAGTTTTCTACCACATTTCAACTCTATACTAAAAGCTTCGAATAGAAATCTAGGCTGTGTTATCCGTAACACACGTTCCGTCCATAGTCAACATCCCCTGAAGACATTGTGACATTGTATTATTCCTTCGTCAGATCAAAGCTTGAATACTGCTCACAAGTTTGGAGTCCAGTTTACAACAAATATACTGATACAATTGAAGCTGTACAGAATTTTTTTTTCAAATATATGTAATAAAAGAGATATAATACTTACCCCAAGAATGAGTTTAACTACAACAAATGTTTAATTGAATTTGGAATCCTTTCACTTGATGATCGTAGGAAAATTCATTCTTGTTTATATTTATATAACATTATGAATAACATGATAGATGATGCCATGATTTTGTCCAATTTTAATTTTTATGTTCCTCGATTAAGAACAAAGTTTAAGCTAACGTACTCTATACCTAGGACATATTATGAATTTCAATCACCTGTCATACAAATATGCATATATTTTAACAAACTTGTATCTATCATTGATGATCTGGATCTATTTTTCAACACCATTATTAAATTTAAGAAATACTTAGTTCAACATTTCTTGCAAAAACGTTAACATCCTGACATTTTGTTAAAGTTAGGTTAAATTCTTTATTCACTGATTATTTAACTATATTCAACATTATTTGTGTACTACTTTATACTCGTACTTACAACTTTACTCTGATATATTGATAATTGCTTATTTCATATTATTATGTACTATTTTTTTTTTTTTAATATTCCTCTGTAATTGGGATTTTTAATCTTGTTGAGGTAATAAATAAATAAATAAATATCCCTAGAGTGGCTTACAGATACAACATCTATTAGTTTTACTTTTACATTTGCCACGACGTACATACCTTACTTAGATGCCATGTGTATTGCCCGCCAGGTTCCATCCCTTCTTACAATCACAAGCCGGTGCCAGATAGCTTTGTGGTTGCCAAGTTAATTGCATTCAAGTAACGGGAGTGGAAACCGATCTAGACCAGTCGAGAAAAATTGGACCTGGCCCGGATTCGAACCCACGATCTCGGAGTTCAGCGGGGAACACTCTACCACAATGCTATCCCGCCGTAAGGTGTTCATATAAAAATTGTAACTCAAGATTCAATAATTATTTTAAAAATTGAGCATTGATTTCGTATCTGTAACAGTTAAATAAGAAAAATGACACCAAGAACAGAATGTATGCACAACATTAAAATGTTAAAATGAATGGTCCGTATTAAAGGCGCAGTTACGCGGTGCGTGGTTCGTCGAACCAGAGTACTGGAGGGCAGTTCGCGATGGCTCGCGCCCTGACGAACCAGGGTTGACAAAACGATGGCGGTTCGTTCAGATTTATAACGTAATTGGTTCGCCGAGCTAATGTGGAAACTTTCGTGGTTTTGTCTTTGTGACTACATAATCACAATCATGGTTGCTTCTATTTTCTTATGTATTATATAGTATGGATTGTTGATGCAAAATCTTTTGAAAAAACTTTAAAAAGGTGGTGGATGGCGTCACATATGAAAAATAGATAAAAGTTCTATGATAAATTTTAATTTTATCTGCTAGCAACAGCATAATTCACATCTTTTTTATCTCCCGCTACCCTTGGTAAGGCAGGTATATGGATCGTGCTAAAAATCGCATATCGAGATTTTGGTAAATGATCACGATGATGTCTGTATGTATGTGTGTGTGGATCCTCCGCTCTAACTCAAATACCATTCAGAAAATTTTGAAACCTTGTATTTCTGCCTCGTTTTAATATGGGTATAGAAGCCAATAAATTTTTGTGTAAATCAGAAAAGGCATTTTTCTTGAAGCTAAAAATAGTTATTCTAGGAAATATACCTTTAAATGTTATTTTTTCGAGATTTATGTTTTCTACATATTTTATGGATAAATTTATAAAATTATCTATAATTTAAATCCCGAAGCCTACGCTTTAAACAAACAAAACTCCTTGGTTGTGCAGTTATTCAAATTTATTTAACTGACAGTTAAATTTCACTGTCAAAGAACTAATTATTTCAAAATAATAATAGTAACGTTTTAAAAAGAAAAAAGTAAATAGAACAGAAGCAAAGGAATTCAATACCGTTTCCAACATAAGTAAATATGTAATAAAAATTAACGATTCACAAAAAGTTTAAGCTAATCCTCATTTCTGGATTAGTGAATTCTATTCAATCTCGGTATTTAAAATTTAATCTTCATTTTATTATCAAAAAAGATAATTACTTAGATTAGATTAGACTATATTTTAAGAAAACTGCCAAAATTAGAGTAAAATTCACTAATCCAAAAATAAGGATTAGCTTAATCTTTTTTGTGACACGGGCTGTAAATTTTTTTAATATGTCAAATCTTGAATACTGTGATGAGTGATGACTGTGATTTGCTCTGCAAGTGGTACGCGATAAGGCGAGCCTGCGCGAACCAGTACAAACACGAACCGTGCATGAATTAACGTGTTTAGCGTCTTTGATCTGTGCCAATTTATCGACAGCCGATGGAACCTCGCGAACCACCACGAACCACGCGCTTTGGAACTGCGCCTTTACGGAAAACGGTTATGAACCTCACAAGCACTTATATTCTTATATATAATTTAAAAGCGCCATTCATTATTATAGTAGTGCGTTCGTAATACGGCCCAGTGGTTTGAGAGATGGCTTTTTTTACAAATAATAACAAAAGATAGTGGCCGCGTTCAGCAAGGCACAGCGCTGGCAGCGCTGAGCGCCGAAGTTTGCCGAACGCTATGAATGGACGAATGTGATTTGTCCAGCAACTGTATTCGGCAAATTTCGGTGCTCAGCGCTGCCAGCGCTGTGCCATGCTGAACGGTGTCCGAACTATTATTTTTGAACGGTACTGTATAGAGAAATATAAATAGTACATTAAAATACGCGTGTTTTTTTTCGCAGGCGTCAAATGACAAGTGCGAAAAGAGTCTTATAAAATGAGTTTTTTTACTTTATACTATTTTTTATATTTTATGTCTTTTATACCTATACTAAAATATTTTTAAAAACTGCTATATTAAACCGAGTTGATTTAGGGAAATTTGTATGTGTAATGTAACATCGGATTGACAAATATTCAATTATTTGAAACTTCATGTGATTTCCGATTTATGAACTTAAATCCATGTCATCTAGTACGAACCTTCTAAAACAAAAAAAAAATCGTATCGAAATTAAGGTTATTTCGATATGTAATTGGGTTTCGTAAAGACTTCATTATGAATGCAAAACATGAACACAATATTTTGACATTAACTTTTTTATTGCAGCGTGGTTGGGTGCCTTGTGCCTATGCGTATCCTTCTTCTCGGCCCCTGTTGTGATAGCAGTGTGCAGAAGAAAGTCGACACGTTTGACTGCTGTGTTCGGCGGGCTGGTGATGGCTCTCGCATGTCTCTTCACCTCCTTCGCTGTTCAATTCCACCAGGTAAGAGAATATTTTAACCTTATAGTTCATGTATTTATTTGTAGGTTAATTTATAATATATTTTATTATAATAACAAAATCAAGATGATGTTATAACAAAGAATAAAGTTCAATTTTGATTTTAAACATTTTAAAAACTAGATGTTCCCCAAGTGGGATAAAATACATATTGTCATTCCAATTTTCAACAATTATCACAGGCGTGTATTATCATCTAATAAGATAGACAGGAGAGAGGGCAGAAATAAGGTTGCTCCTAAGTCCCAGACTTGAGCAGGCGCCCCGCATATTATATGTGGCCTAACACCTCGTGAATTACGGTACCCCTATCCGCAAAAGTATACACCCAGTGCATGGTCGAATTGCTGGAAAACGGATCTCGTGAATAGTCATTTCTGAGCCACTAGCGGTACCGTAGCCACATACGCATGTCCCAGACATATTGAGTTCCCAGAATTCGACCTCCCAGAGGTCAATGTGTCCCAGACCCATTATGAGAGTTTAGCTGACGATCACACGTTTGTAGGTCCCAGACCTATCATGATAAACACCAAGTTTGTCCTTTATGTCCCAGACGTTCTCGTGTATCTCAGCCTTTCAGTTGGTGTTTCTTACACCTCGGAGCATATAGCTCGATGGACTCAGAGTTGTCCCAGACAACTCTTCGAATAATTAGGAAACTACTACATACGTTTGCGGCCACAAACTAATAATACAAATGTATATCTCACATATACCATGCATATCAAATACACAAGCAGTGTATAACATATCAATCAAGCATCTGGTGACCCACACCACACTATACCTGTATAATAATTAGAATGACAGCCAGTTCTACCACTCACCTATAATTACTGCAAGAATCTCGTCTTTTCTTTATTGAAACTATTCACAGTTTCACCCACGTCCACAACTAACTAGCCCTAACCATTCAAGAGTCGGGAGTTGTTGTTATTGTGTTTAGGATTGTCAAGTGTTTTTGCCTTAAACCACCGCTTCTAAACCAGTGGCGCCCAGTCGAAAAGTAAATCTTACAATTATATCTTCTATTTCATAAGAACTATGCATTTATTTACGTTAAGAATTATTTTAATTGCGCTAAATTTGCATTACTATTGGATATATAATAATTTATTTGAACCAAGTTTATATAGCTACCTCTCGTAACCTGTCCACTCTAACTAGATTAAAACTAAACTTTTTCATACACCATATTTTTATTAACTCACAAATTACATCCTTAAACATATTAGGAAAGATACACTGCAAAGTGCAAAGCAGATATCCAAAACTCCACTCAAGTAGTATATTTTTCACTGTTTCGTCACTCGTATTCACTACTTTTTAGCACACGAATGGAAAACAAATCGCTAGAAATGAACATAGTCAGAAATGCACCACCATAAACAAGATGAAACGTACAACTAATGAACAAGTTCATACAAGTAACTTCACTTAAAATCGTCATTTGACAAATAGAACATTGTTCACTCAATAGAAATATTATTTTGCCACAAATAATATTTATTTGTGACAAAAAAAATGTAGATTCACACAATACAAACTATTTTTCATTGTAATACATATAAAGTTTACACGAATATATTATGAAATTACTTCAAAACAATTATATATTTGCAGGAAACAAGTAAATATATCAGAAAATTATAAATTTAAATGAAATAAGTCGCGGTCAAATGGATAATATTACTGAATGAATAAAATACATTTCACATTTCATATTAAAGATTAAATTATATTTGTTGCAAGGTTGCAATAATTGGATGAATGAAGTACCCCTTAATTATGAATATTTATTTGCTAGAAACAAGTCATTTTTGTGTGATAAAAAGATTACAGCAAATATTTGCGATACAAGTTGAGCAAACTTTATCTGCTGTTTGAACTAAAAATTTGTTAAGAATATAATTATGTAAGTATTATTTCCGCCTCTTCACAGAAATGTTCTAGTTTGCAGTCACAAAAGATAGGAAATGAGCAAAAATGAGAGTATTAGTGATACTGGTGATTTTTTTATTTCTTACTTATTTTTTATTTTACAGTTATTATTTTATTTCACACTTTTCTATAATGACACATTTTACCCATTGAAAACTGCAAAATAAACACAACTTTAGAAGGTGGTGTTGCACAAAATAGATTATTCGTTATTAATTAATAAATTATGTTAAATTTTATTGTATATAGGGTAAGCAAACAAAACTATGAAACTATAACTCAATTTTCATTTAAAATATCAGATGGAAATCCAATTAAAATACGGCAGTTAAATAGCTTTAAACCACTAATTCAATTTAATTATCAGTTCATCATAATGAGAACAATTATTGTTTTGAAATTTAATTAATAATGAGTTACAATTACCGCTTTCTCATATTTCTTTATCATTTGTAACTTTATATCATTATATTATACGTGTATCGCTGCATTAGTCGTATAATACGGTACTTTTACAACACGTTTTTACTCTTACACCCACACAGTTAGAGAACTGTACCCAACTTTTCACAACGGTGCATATTTATATAATATGTTATGGTGCACACTCAAAGTTCTGGGAAAAATCATAATTTTAAAACAATCATAATTTTGATGTAAATATACGAAGACGAAGTAAATAAGTATAATATGAAATAATTATTTGTGATTCTAAATTGAGAAATGGCACTTTTGCATTCGACAATAAAAGTGTTTTTGCGAGCACAGCAAAAGCATTTTGCAATCGAATATTAAACACCGTTTTTTTGAAAACTGTGAACCAGAATTAATCAAAATGTAGAGAAAATTTTGAGGGTTAGATTTAATTAATGGAACATCACCGTGACAGCAATGTATCATATGTCATATATATACCAATTCAGCCTAACTCATCACAACGTTATCTACACTACTACTCCGATCAACCTAAACAAATGAAAATAAACGTTATTCGAGGACTAAAAAACAGAATTGTAAAAATCTCACATCCATGTTTACATGAGAAAAATCTGGCACGGCTGAGAGATGTGTTATCACAAAATGGCTACCCAAAAAATCTTCTCAACAGAACATTATTCAATGACCAACTGCCTAGAGTAGAAGTAGAACCCTACATCCAAGCAGAGTCCATTAATAATAATATAAAATATTGTTCTTTACCATACATACATAACATTACCCCCAAAATTTTAAACATTGTTTCAGACGTTTCAGTAAAAATAGCAAAAAAGAGCTGCACGACTATTAAAACATTATTTACGAAATTAAAAGATCCAACACCTGCTAAACAATGCTCCAATGTCATTTATAGTATACCGTGTAAAGGTTGCAATCTAAATTATATAGGTCACACATCGAGACAACTCTCAGGCAGACTAACATCCCACAAAAGTGACATAAAACACAAACCAGACTGAACATTCCTTGACATTGCAAAGTCACAAAACACACTATAGATTTCGAAAATACTAAAATATTAGCCCTATATATTGTATCCTGTTCAATTTAATAAAAAAATATAAATCATGGCGAAATAAATCCAAGAAACAATAATAATTACATAACTTAAAGCATTATGGTTGCACCAATCTGTAAAATAGTAGATTACATTCTTCAAATTTCAAAAGTTTTCCCGCCTCCACAAACCCCACCAGTTCTAACAAACATGCGCAATAAAGCAGAAAAAGTATAACCTGTATTTATTAATAACACAGAACATGTGATTTTCCACAAAAATTTTGCGACTTGACAAATTTAAAAATCATCTCAAATTATCAGTATCATCATACATCAAAAAACAATGTAATATCATGTTTACGAAAAATATCTTTCTATATTTAAGTGTATTTATTTTTAAATTACTTCATATAAATTATAAGTATAACCAATACTGTTTATTGTAAAAATTATTGTATTCCAAATTGTAATTTTACAGAATCCTGAGGAAGCCAAATAAAAGGCGAAAGCTTGACTAAATTTTAAAAGAATCAACATTTTTATTGAAGCCCAAATAAAACACTGAACTACCCACTAACATCTCCTTAATTAATCGACACAGTGACGATTACAATTAATATATATATTACAATTACATTTTCTTAATAAAAATGTAGGATCACTGAGAAAAATGACAAATTTTCAGCAAATAAATATGCATAATTAAAGGGTACTTCATTCAATTAATGCAACTTTACGACAAATAAAATTTAATCTTTTAATAGGAAATGTATTTTATTCATACAGTTATATTATTTATTTGACCGTAATTTATTTCATTTAAATTTAATTTTCTCAAATAAACTAGTATATTTATGTTTAGTATTTTAAATTGAGGTTTTTAATAAATAAATTTATAATTTTCTGAAATATTTATTTGTTTCTTACAAATATGTAATTGTTTTGATTTTGAATTAATTTCATAATATATTTATTACAATGAAAAATGGTTTTTATTGTATGAATCTACATTTATTTGTCACAAATAAATATTATTTGTGGCAAAATAATAGTTCCATTGAGTGAACAATCTTCTATTTGTGAAATGACGATTTTAAGCGACTTAGACTTCTTCATTTATTATACGTTTCATGTTGTTTATGGAGGTGTTCATTTCTGACAGTGTTTATTTCTTGCGATTTCATTCGTATGCTAAAAATTAGTGAATATGGGTGATGAAACAGTGAGAAATATAATACTTCAGTGGAAGGTACATGTATCGGTACTAGCCATTATATATAATTTATTAAAGAATATAAATGTTGTATTTTCTAAACAGCAAATAATATACATGTTCGCGGAGGCTCTGTATATTGCTGGTTGTATACATCATTGGCACGTTTTTCTTAAAGTAGCAGTGGTGCGCAAACCATTGGGTCTCCTTTCCGAGTGGCTACACTCCTTAATGGGTGTATTATTGTGAAACCAACATACAAACTAAATTGACGTAACAGCACTCACGCGCCCTTTAGAAACTTCCATTTCGTAGGGTCTCTAATAGCCATAGATACGCTGGTGAGCTCTCTATCGATAGCTCTTTGAACGTGCTACAATTTTTATTAGGATTATCTTTCGGTATAACGTAGCATTCACGCGAAATCGGCCAAGGAAGCCAAAATTTTCTCCAAAAAACCACAACGTGCTATGTTCAAGAAGAATATGAATATTTTATGTTACCCAACTTCTTTTTTGCACTGTATAATCAAATATCTTGCCATTGCAATTAATATAAAAATAAAATCAGCTTTGTAAATCCAATAGTTTGTGCACGACTGCGATTTTAGAAAAACCGCGCCAATGAGGTATACAACCTGCAATAACGTGTGCCTGCGGGGCATTTCCAAGTGGTTACATCCGAGGTTACATCTCTTAATCGCTAGGGCATGGTCCTTGGAATATGTGAACCAAACGGTTTGCTTGCATCAAAAAATGCAGAGTGGAGGTAAATTTTCTTCCTTTCTTTCTGTGATATGTGCGTATTTTGTCATTTCCCAAAAATTCTGATACTTTCACTGCTTTGTAGTAGCCCGTAGGAAAAAATCGTAAATGCAAAAGTTGTAGAATATTTTGTCTTCTATAATATTGATAATAACAACTTTTATTCTCCGAAGTATAAAGAAAGAGAAATTGAGGAAAAACCGAAAAGGCCCTTATAATTCTGGTAACAAATGGCTTTCGTTTCTGTAAAATTGGTTTCTTATCACTGGCTTTGGTCCTTACAACATATCCAAAAATTATAACTATCCGATCTTTTGCAAGGAATTTTGCGTAACTTGACTGGACTAAATCTAGAATCAAAAATACTATTTTTCGTTTCTCAATAGCCACCGGGCATGCGAATCATTATCTCGTGTAACATTTGTGTTTCAGAGAAAAAAATATCGTTCGTTTAGACAGGGAAATAAATTCTGTCCTCTAACTGGTCATAATGCACGCCTAGTTCACAAATGTGGAAAAATTATCGCCTGTCAGCTGCCAGTTTACTAATAAAAACAAATAAAATAAATAAAAAACCATGTTTCGACAGAATTCTACACAATAAAGTGATGTTTACCCATGTTTTGTTATAATTGTTAATATTCAGGTGTTTTACATTTTTATATATAAATATTTATGTATCAAGGCACCGAAGTTCTATTTTTTATCACGGACTTGGAATTTATTTACCGAGGCCTGTAAGGCCGAAGAAAATAAACCATATGAGTAATAAAAAAGAACTTCCGTGCCGAGGTGTATATTAAATTTTATTTGAAATCGAAAATTTGTGAAAATGAAAGGAATATTTATTTTTATAGATTATGTTTACATATCTATCAGTTTGATTTGATACTTAAATATTGCTCATCTCGGACATTGAAGTTATTGTAAAGGGGGTATCAGACGTATGCACGTATCTGCAACTGTTTTGACAGCAATTGCTGCACCTTGCAATCTACGTTATCAGACGTACGCAAAGTTGCAAGAAATATAGAATTTTTCATTCTCGACGTTGTTACACATGATATTTAATTCCTGTTGTCATTTTTTAAAGTTTGAATTATTTATTTGTATTTAGACGAATAATATCAGAAATGAACAACAAATTATTATAGCTGCTACTATGTTATTTAAAATATGGATGTCTCGTATTCCACAGAGCTTCTTCTTTTCTTACGGGATCAATCAGAGTTTGAAAAAATTTGTCTGATTTTATTTCAACTCCAGCTCCTCCAGCCATTTTTAAATATTTCATACTGTTTACCAGCTGTTTACAAACAAATGTCAGTTTAGGAATTTTTACTCCCTAAGCCCCTTTATTACGCATGTCTATCTTGATAGTTGCAGATACGTGTGACTAGTTTTCGAACAAGATGTAAAACTAGTTGCAGGAAAATTGTTGCACTATCACACGTCAAAAGTTGCACGAAACGCATGAAATTGCGGAAAATGTGTAACAGGTTGCAGATACGTGCGTACGTGTGATAACCCCATAAGGAACACTCACAATTATCTGTTTTATCACAAACTTCTTCATCGGAATTATTTAGTTCGTTCTTTTTGGTCATATTTTTGTCATTTTACTTACAAATTTAGTATTGTACATCGTACACCTACGGAGCTACCTAAAATATCATACATGTTCAATAATTATCATAACGTTGTAACACTGCATTTGCATGAAATCGTCGTATAATGAATTACTTTAGTGCCGATTTAACAAATTTTGTGCACTTTAGGGAGGATTTGAAATAAAATATTTTTTCAGTTTGATTTCAAAAATATAAATTATTTATTAATAGTATGTTCCGTAACGCAACCAGTTCGGTCAGTTTTACGGTATTGTGTTCCGTAAACCCTGAAATTATTTACCGGTTTCTATTGGAACGCGGTTCCTGAAAAAAGTTGGTAAAAGGTCGAACCACGGCAACCACGAAATAATCCTGGTTTGTCTGTTATTTTTACTCCCACTGCCGCTACTTTCAAACTTCATCATAACAAAATCAAACAATATATTATGTCAATGTCAAATATGTAAATTGCATTATGCCCGTATCACACAAGCGGGTTTTGAAGCGGTTGGCGGGTGCGGGTGCGTGTGCGGGTAACTCCTCTACCAATAGGAGCGCGGCATTTAGCGGCTGCAGTTGCTCCTATTGTCGAAGAGTCTCCCGCACACGCACCCGCATCCGCCAACCACTTCAAAACCCGCTAGTGTGATACGGACATTAGTGGTATTACTAATAATTATTGTAGATGAAAGTATGAAAACATTATTAATATTTGATATATTGTTGGTTGTGCTATTTTTATTGGCATTAAATGTAATAGAATGTTCAATTTCGTTTTCATATTCAACGTTACGATTTATTTGGTTAATTTTTATTTTTGTCAGGTTGTGTCAATTTTAAATGTCATATGATTCAATATCAATCTATCCCGAAATGGATGACAATATTCAGGAACCATCGTGTACCCGGAATCAAGATACTGTTTTTTACCTCTCGCTAAGAGAGGTATTGTATTCATGCTAAAAATCGCATATCCAGATTTTAGTGAATAAGCACGTTTTAAGGTCCCTAGAATCCGATTATAACATTTTTACGATGATGTCCGTATATGTGTGTGTGTGTGTGTGTGTGTGTGTGTGTGTGTGTGTGCGTGCGTGCGTGCGTGTGTATGTGTATGTGTATGTGTATGTGTATGTGTATGTGTATGTGTATGTGTATGTGTATGTGTATGTGTATGTGTATGTGTATGTGTATGTGTATGTGTATGTGTATGTGTATGTGTATGTGTATGTGTATGTGTATGTGTATGTGTATGTGTATGTGTATGTGTATGTGTATGTGTATGTGTATGTGTATGTGTATGTGTATGTGTATGTGTATGTGTATGTGTATGTGTATGTGTATGTGTATGTGTATGTGTATGTGTATGTGTATGTGTATGTGTATGTGTATGTGTATGTGTATGTGTATGTGTATGTGTATGTGTATGTGTATGTGTATGTGTATGTGTATGTGTATGTGTATGTGTATGTGTATGTGTATGTGTATGTGTATGTGTATGTGTATGTGTATGTGTATGTGTATGTGTATGTGTATGTGTATGTGTATGTGTATGTGTATGTGTATGTGTATGTGTATGTGTATGTGTATGTGTATGTGTATGTGTATGTGTATGTGTATGTGTATGTGTATGTGTATGTGTATGTGTATGTGTATGTGTATGTGTATGTGTATGTGTATGTGTATGTGTATGTGTATGTGTATGTGTATGTGTATGTGTATGTGTATGTGTATGTGTATGTGTATGTGTATGTGTATGTGTATGTGTATGTGTATGTGTATGTGTATGTGTATGTGTATGTGTATGTGTATGTGTATGTGTATGTGTATGTGTATGTGTATGTGTATGTGTATGTGTATGTGTATGTGTATGTGTATGTGTATGTGTATGTGTATGTGTATGTGTATGTGTATGTGTATGTGTATGTGTATGTGTATGTGTATGTGTATGTGTATGTGTATGTGTATGTGTATGTGTATGTGTATGTGTATGTGTATGTGTATGTGTATGTGTATGTGTATGTGTATGTGTATGTGTATGTGTATGTGTATGTGTATGTGTATGTGTATGTGTATGTGTATGTGTATGTGTATGTGTATGTGTATGTGTATGTGTATGTGTATGTGTATGTGTATGTGTATGTGTATGTGTATGTGTATGTGTATGTGTATGTGTATGTGTATGTGTATGTGTATGTGTATGTGTATGTGTATGTGTATGTGTATGTGTGTGCGTGCGTGCGTGCGTGCGTGTGTGTGTGTGTGTGTGTGTGTGTGTGTGTGTGTGTGTGTGTGTGTGTGTGTGGATGTTGGATTCACCATAACTCAAATACTATAAGACTTAAGACATTTTTAACTACGGATTCCTCAATCTAACAATAATGGGAAGAGTCGAGTCAGTTTTGGTAACAATTGGACAACCGGAAGTAGTAGTTACAAGAAAAAAATCATCTAAATATTATTTATCGAAAATTTATGTAAATACTTATATTAAAGAACGTTAAATTCTTTATTCGATAAATATAAATTCATTATTATATCTTCTATAGATTTAGAGATAAAGAAATGCATATAAAATAATTTGATGTAAAAATTCTTAGATCAAACTACTTCAAGGCAAGAAATTCAAATGTTTGTAATTCACACATAAATGTGACTGTCAAAAATATGTGTATGCCACTGTCAAAAATATTTGTACATCATTATGAAGATTATGAAAATAAATAAAAAGTCAACAACACAAAAGAATATACCTAAAAAAGAATATAAAAGGAATTTGCGAAAAAATGACGAATAAAAGAAAAAGAAAAGGTAAGTAGAAAAAAATTCAGGATATTGAATATAAAGAAAATGTATGTATTGTACATAATTTATATTAAAATAATTATTTTGTAGTGAGACATGAATATATGTATTTGTATTTAAAAATATTTTTTGTTTTATGCGTACAACCAGGTAAAATATCTGGCGAGAGGTTATGTGTTGGCCACATCAGATTTTTTTTTGGTTGACTTACGGAACATGGTATAAATGTACGTGAAAACGGTTGGCTTTCAAATGCCTGCTGTTTTGGTTTTGGCATGTGGCCCTCAATTATACCATGCTGTGTTCCGTATAAGACGGTCTCGCACTACACGAGATTTCTTAAAACCAAACTACTGAGAGTACTGATTGTGTTAATGCAGTAGTATATGAGTATCATTTGAATTACGTATCATCTTTATTTTAATAGGAGAAGAATTATATCGTGTACTATACATTTATCATCCAATATATTACGCGATTTTGAAAACAATAATCTAAAATATTGAACCGATATAAGCTCACTAAATTACAACACACATTATCATAATGTTTAGCATTTAATCCTGAATAAGTTGATCAAAGATTATAAATTTATTTATCCTACAACCGTGCGTGTATCGTACTTTTCACGCACTCTTTACAGTGTCTAAGAGTCACTTTTCAAGCACTAGTGCATGAAAAGCACTTTTCACGCACTAGTTCTTGAAAAGTAAATAGACGTTGATAGGCATCATTAAAATTCGGTTAATTTACGTGTCAAATAGATAAATAGGTAGTAAGTAATTACGAAAGTAATAAAATTTATAAAGAAATATTTATACACACTGTAATGTAATAATTATTTTAACAGATTGAGTACTAATCTAATTTTTAAGAATATTAACATTTTTTTCACAAGTATTCTAACCTATATGGATATTAATATTAAATGTACAATTATAGAAGACTAATCCACTGCTGTCTGAGATTCTTCCAAATGTATAAGTTACATTTTGTACAATATTATGGAAAGAGTTCTAACAGTATTTGAAGATGCTGGATACCTGTACACTCAGTATTATGAAAAACATAACTAACATTTCGGTTGTAGGAAAAAATGTTGTACGTAACACGTATGTAAAATAGTTATTTATGTAACAAGTGTGTAAAGTAGTACTTTTTTGGTCGAGTGCGATGTTTTCAGCCGAATGCGGAAATTGTAGCACGAGACAAAAAATACCATTTTACACACGTGTTGCATACGACATTTTTCCTACAACCGAAATGGTATTAATGTTTCTCATAATAGTGTACAGGCATCCAGCAGCTTCAAATACTGTTAGTACTCTTTCTCATAACACTGTACAAAATGTAACTTAAACACTTGGAAGAATCTCAGACAGACGATGATTAGTCTTTTAAAATGTACAAATTGTATATTTAATATTAATATTAAAAATTAGGTTAGGTTAGAAAACTTGTCAAAAAAATGTTAATGTTCTTAAAATTTAGATCCGTACTCAATCTGTTAAAAAAAATATTAGATTTGTGTCATTTACAGTGTATATTCATATTTCTTAATAAATTTTGCTACTTTTATTATTATTTACTACCTAATTATATACTTGACAGATAAATTAACCGAATTTTATTGTTGCCTAGCAACGCTTATTTACTTTTCACGCACTAGTGCTTGAAAAGTGACACTTTACACACTATAATGAGTGCGTGAAAAGTACTTTTCACACACGGTTGTAGGAAATAGTATTTTTTGTCTCGTGCAAAAATTTCCGCATTCGACTGTGCCTAATGCGTAAAACATTACACTCGACCAAATAAGTACTACTTTACACACTTGTTGCAACTATTTTTGTACGAGAATTGAACTGACAGCTGGAAAGTTTTCTTAAGATAGCACATTAAAATTCACATTGGTTTTCATTCGAGAATAGTATATTAAAACATAACTTACAGAAGGCAATGTATTCTAGCACGAGTTACAAATTCGCTGACGAGCGCACCGGCGAGTGAACGAACGAACGAGTGCCTGAATAGCCTTCCGTAACGTATGTTTTATACTATTTTCTCTGTAGGGGATTTCATTTTTTTTTTTTAATATTTGACAATTACCATTAAGGGATATTTTTGGTAGAATTATTAGGTTGGAGATAGTAATTTGTGCTTTTTATACTGCCCGTTGTCTAGATATTTAATATATGCCAATCTCAAATAACAAAATATGACCAAAAATCGTTTAAGAATGAAGCTCCTTCTAACATCAATATGCATGCTAGAATGTGACATTCTAATTTCGAAACAGAGAAAAAATTTGATATATTGAATCATGTATTACAGGCTTTAGGAATAAGTACATTGAAAATTTTTATTTTATTATACCATATGTATAGAGTTTATTGAACATGCAGAATACTCGTATATTAGTCCAAAGTGCTGAGTCTATAATGACTTCGACGGACCAACATTAGTTCAAATAGCTGAATTAATAAAGGCTTCGAAGGACCAAAGTTAGTTTTTACCTGTAATGACAAAATAAAATATTTAAATATATTCTGGCTCTGTGTCAATGTTTTATTTACAAATATGAATATTTTTTTTACAAAAATATCTAACTATTGTTTATATACATAACACAAATATAATTTGATTTTTCTTTACATTGTAGTTTTCAAGTGTTACATAATAACTGTCACTGCGGTAAACAACAATATAAATCTCCTTATATTTTTATTACTATATAAAATGGAGTTCAATTTTTCATATATATCCCTCCCGGTCACGGGTGAACAAGTTCAAATTTAAAATGTAATTTACTTATTTACATAAAAGTTTCCATTTCCACAATACGTTTCAATTGATCAATGTCAACGTGCAACTTCCAACTCTGAACAAAAAGTCGTTTTTACTTTTCAACAACTTGGAAACAAAGTTGTTGCAAATCTGAAAGAGACGCGTATTATTCAAAACATTAAACTAAACATTTCACAATGATTAATCTAGACACCTTGCATAGTTCAGAATTCGCGGAAAATTAGCGGAATGCATCACAGGAAAAATAAAAATAATAAATAGTTATTCGTGAAATTTTTTGAGGCCATACCATAAAATTTAATACAAAAAATCTGATGTGGCCAGCACATTACCTTCCGTCAGTTCTATATATTTTGTACAAATTTCATACGGAAAGTTCCTTGCTAAATTAAATATTCTATTTCTTGTACATTAGCTTCCGGCAGTTGCATGTATTTTATGCAAATTTCATACAGAAAATTATTATTTTGTGACGTTTTCTATATACAGTGTAATGTATCTGCAGAAAAAAAAGATTTATTATTATTATTTCTTGTACATTACCTTAAAGCAGTTGTATGTATTTTATACAAATTCCATAGAGAAAGCAAAAGATCCTATATTTCCAGTAAAATTATAAAACAGACACACTATGTCAATTTCACTTGACACTGACATCTTTCAATCAGAATTTTCTTAATATAGTAGTTGTTTCCACAGGTATGGCTACTTTATGAAATTTAATTTCTTTATAATTTTTTAACTCAATATCCATTTAATATTAAGTATAAAATGCAGTCAAATCGTATAGAGAATAAAATATTGTTTAATATTTATAATAACATCAAATGTGAAAAAATTATATTTAACATAGTTTTTTCAAGAAAAACTGTTAAAATCTTCAAATGATGGTACTTCCGGTTGACCAATTGTAACCAAAATCTAATCAGCTCTTCCTATGGATGTAACGAAGAAGTATACGAAAAAATTATAATTTTTGTAACTGTAGTATTAGAGTTATCGCAGACGAAAATTTTGTTACACACACACATCCACACATCCACACACACACACATCCACACACACACACACACACATACAGACATCATCGTAAAAATAGTAAATTCGTATTCTAGGGACTCTAAAACGTGCTTATTGAGTAAAAACTCATCATCGAATTTTTTGACCAAAGACAATACCTTCCTTACCTAAAGGTGACGGAAGGTAAAAAAATAGCTGAACTTGTCGCCTTGCGGTACCATGATTGGTTTGCACAATCCGGAAAATTTTCTGTATTTTTATTAACATACCGCAGACAAAGAAATTAACACATGTTAATATCCTCGTATGTTTTGAGCATTAAATTAATTATTTTATACACTTTTGCAAATGATCTCGAAAATTAAAACAACAAAATTTGAAATAGCATTTAATTTTTTTAAGTACTGCTGATCTGACTCTGCCCGCATATAGAAGTGAATCGGATCACAGGTTTATTTTTCTCAAAAACACCGATTAAACACATTATAAAATATAAATAAATGCTACCTTCATTTAAACAAGGTACAAAAAGTATATTTGGCACTTACATAATCGCAGTTAATGATATGAATATCTATAAAGTTGTATCCAATCTTATCAAAACGAAATAACAAATGAAATATAAGTAGGAACTCTTTACAATTAAAAATAAATAGTAACTATCCTTTTACAATAACTACGGTTACTTAACTTATCTTCTATGCCGCATCTAAGTTTTCACAATATATAAGATGTTTCAAAAAAGGGTAAAACAAATTAAGAGCATATATAATATTTCTTCATTTATCCTCGGGGTCTCGTAGCCGCGTGCCTAAGTGTCTGGTCGCGAATCTGGGGAACCGGGTTCGATCCCAACCGACGCCCAATATTTCAAATTTTAAATGGCACAAAATTGACCCCTATGGTGCACTCTCCACGCCAGCAATAAGTGCCCGTGAAGTGACGCCTAGTAAACGCCCGCACGGTACAAATATGTCATCATCATTACCGATATCAGCGAACAAAGCAGATTAGCACACCCAGCAATGGGTAATATGCCGTGATGATACATTTATTTGTTTATTTATTTTTTTTAAATTACACGTATTCGTTTTTTCCATTCATGACATTCTTATTAACCATATTTTAATCAAATTAATATGAAACTTTACATGCATTTTTCTCAAAAAAAAAATATTACGTAAGGGAATTTTATTTTATCCTATCGGGTGTTGAAGTATTCTTCTTTTATATCTTCTTTCTGTTTTTATTCTTCTTTTATTAAATTATACCAATCTTTTTTGTTGTTGCAATCCTCTCGCATCTTTCTTGCATATCTTCTTTTTCTTGAGTATTTCTTCTATTACCGTATCCCATTTTTTCTTCAGGCTCCCAATTTTTCTTTTTCCTATTACTTTCGTTTGCCAAATTTGTAGGTTTCTTCTTATGTCTTCGTTTCTTTTCTTATCTAATTTCGTTACCACTTTCACTCTTCTCAAATACTTCATCTCCATAGCTTGGATCTTACTTTTCTGCCTTTTAGATAGAATTCAGATTTTGCGTGAATTAAGGTTGTTTCCAGGATTTCCCAGATGTATTCGCTTTTACTTTATCGAAAGCATTTTCTAGGTCTATATAACGTATATAAAGTTCGTTTTGGTGTTTATATTATTTGCCATTCTTTCGGTATTACACCCTGTTCCCATATTTTTTTTAGTAGTTCTTTGAGCAGATTAATTCCACTTTCTCCAATGTAATTAAGAGCATAGGCGCCGACTTTTGAATTTTCGTGTGGGGGCTAAAAATGGGCAACAGAAAATTTACCAAATAAAAACTTTATTTCTTAAAATTAGTACATAAAAAAATAAAATTGTACAAAAGATGCGAATTTATTGTATGACTTAAAATATCTACTTAATTTGTTTAAAAAATGACTTTTTTTAAATTTATGGCGATACCCAACATATGGCAGATAGAATATAATTTAAATTGTATGTATGTTGAAAATATATACAGAGTGATAAAAAAATGCCTAAAGCGTGCCGCTCCATACAATTTTCACATTTGCCGCTTAGATAGTAAGAGAGCATTACTATTTTCATGGGCGTACCTTTCGAATTTGGAAGCAGTCAGAAGAATAATCTCAAGAATCGTCTTCTTTATGTCCACCGTAATGAAAATATGCTTCAAGAAGAAATCTGTCACGCTCGTCAATGAAAGCATAATGAAATAAAATTAAAGATTTTTTAGGAAGGTATCGGAAACAAATATCAAGTGAATCAACGTACGGTAATGATATTAATCAAATTTCATGCACCTGTCACCATCTGTCATATGTGGAATATAGTTTTTATGAATATGGAATATTGGAATATAATTTTGACATTATTTTGGAACAAAAGCGATAACGTGATCTTCAATCATTTTTGATGACTCTGTATAAAATTTATTTCACAAGAGTCTGAAAAATCTACCGTAATTTTCACTAAAATTTTATTATTAATTTCAGACAATACTGCATTTTAAATCTGGCAACACTGGTGGCAGTGCTATTTGCTTTTCCACGCGCGTTACTTGTATAGTACTTTAGTTAATACAATATGTCACGTTGGAAATTTTATAAAATAGATAATGGAATAGGTATGTTAATTTGTATAAGTAATTGATGTATTCCAAATATTTCAAAATGAGTGTACTTTTTCTTGGTATTAAAAATCATTTGTGTGCGGGGGCAGAACCCCTTCAGATTTTTCCGTGTGGGGATAGAGCCCCATTAGATTTTTCCGCGTGGGGGCTTAAGCCCCGAAGCCCCCACGTAGTCGGCGCCTATGTTTAAAAGCATATTTACTCAAAATGATCAGGGAGAAGACGCACGGCATCAACCTGAAAAAAACATGACTAACTGAAATTATTAACTACTTGATTACTTTACGTAAAAGCTGCCCCATTAGAAGACCATTTTAATGGTGTTTTGTTATTTGTGAAAAAATACATAGGTCACTAAATATTGGCGAAAATGTAAATTTTGTAGTTTTTTATTTTTGCAAATATCTTCCAAATGTGAAATAATCTGGATTTTAATTTGCACATCTTGCAGGCACTTTTTATGTTATTTCGAGTGGCGATACTCACTATTAGTTTTCGAGTTATGATGTCGAAGATATCATATTGGAGATACACCATTGAAAAGAGAATTTTTTAGCTTTCCAACCATGTGTAATTTATCTATTTTCATTTGTCACTGAAAATATAACAATTTCTAAATTTATAGCTTAAAAACAATGATTGTTGCAATGAAATGAACAATGTCGGTAATCTCTTCATTCATAATACTCAGCTTAACACCACAATATTTTTAATGTGTTTTATTTAATTTTTTTTGGAGCCTGGATATTGACCATCATGCAATTTTAGGGGCATTTTAAAACAACATTTTTAAAACAATTCAAATTTCATTATTACCTTAATCGTCAGACAGCCGATATCCACTTTTGTCGCGTCTCTATAACTGGTAGTATTTATTTAAAATTTTAGTCACCATTACTAACTACTTACTCTGGCTATCACTTAAAAAAGTATTGGTATGACTAAAAAGCAACAGAATTTATTTTAGTCATAACTTAATCAATAATTGTATATTTTTGTAGCTTTTCCATATCTACTAGTACACCCTACAACGCAACAATTTGTATTATCACTTCACTTACAGACTTCATTTCAAAACTAGATAGATGTGTATTATTATACACAATTACAACTGACAACCTGTTCCCGGCGTCAGTAAACTTAACGCAGTGTGCCATTAATTTATCATGGAAAGTAATAATAAAACAAATCGCCTTTTATAGAAATAATTGACAATAACATTATTTAAAATATAATTTTTATTTCCAGATAATGGTTTTTCATTACATGTATCCGATTTTTAATTCTATAGACTAAGGTGGAGCAATTAATACGAATAATATTAATCTTCTGTTAGTACTCACTATTTTTAAAGTGAAATATGCTTCCCCACAAACTTTTTTATTCATTTTCAAACTCAACAGAGACATCAAATGAGGCCCTGACTGTATCCACCCTACCTATACCAACCTAGAAAATTAGATCCCTTAGCTCAGACATTATTGATAGAGACACAGATCACGTATAACCGCTAGTATATTATAATCAATGACAGAGATAAACTTTAGTGCGGGTCTTATGGAGACCGGCCACCTACGCATCTACCAATAACAACGAGACGTAATCACTGATGAAGTAATGCATCTATACTTATTTGTGTAAATTGTGAGAGTCAGTCAATAGTGTTTAGACATTCATACAGAATAGTGCTAATTGTTGAATAAAGTATGCAATGATTCCAAATTATTGTTTTACTATTCCTTTTCCTGGGTCACCACAGGTCTTTTTGACTATGATTGGTTTGTTTCTTAAATCTGTTTAAATTATAATATTAATGGTATAAAATATTAAAAATTAATTATTTAAAAGTAACAACGAATAAGTTAATTTCTGTATAATTATAATCGTTTTATTAATAATAGTTCTTTAATGATTTGGGTTATGATTCTCAAATTTGATTGGATAACAAACATTATTGGAGGGGAATTAAAAATTAATTATAGTATACAACTTTGAATCTTATATTAATATTTAAAATGAATTTGTGTTGCATCGAATAAAGGTCTAATAAAAATATTGATAGTTTTATCAAATTCAGAACATGGGAGTAATATGTGCACATTTTCGCAGATCGATTGTACTTAGTTATTAACCTAAAATATTGAAGATGAATTTGCATAAAATTATCCAACCGTACTTCATTAATGGGAGCAGGCGTGCAAAGCTCAACGTAAATGGCAGCATCATAGCCATGTACTGTTGCCGCGGATAATTTTGAATGACTTCACCGACAGTAACAATTTTTTTATTGTGTTTCTGTCCTAAAAGTATAATTATAAGATCAAATCCACATGAAACAATGTTAATTATTATAATTTTTACCAGTTATATAACTTAAAATTCATTTTTCTCAAAAATATCTCGTTTTATATTTGGACTCAAATTTTATTATTCTTTTCTTCGTTTATCTTGTGGTACATTATAAAGATTACAAACACTTCCGCAAATACTACAAGAACGCATTTTTTTTTTAAAAGAATCCAAATATTGAAACTCTAATTCAATACCAGATTTTCCCATTATGAGTATCTTGGGCTAGCGCGCGCCTGCTCAAGTGGACAAATTGTATTATATAGTACTAGAAACATGACTATGGTGGCGCCATAGTTACACTGCTTCCAATGGGATTTTAGAATTTATACTGCTGTAATAAGACTTTTCTGTCTCATGTGAAAATTATTTCATGTTTCTGTTGCAGGCTGTGTTAAGCTACGGCATCGTACTGGGAATAGGCTGTGGAATAGTACGGGAAACTTCGAGCCTAGTCCTGGGGCACTACTTCAAGCGAAGACGGGAGTTCGTGGAGATGGTTTCTCAGGCTGGTGGGGGTGTTGGAGTAGCGCTGTTCTCTGTGCTCTACAAGGAGGCCGTTGGGTCGGTAATAACTAGAAGTAGTTTTCTTCTTCTTAGATTAGTATACCATTGATTAAATAATTTCAACATTTGCGTAGCAACTGTGCGTTATGTATTATAATTACATATTTCACTATTTAGCCGTATTCAAATTATAACTTGTTCCACATTAAAAATGGAGTAGATGGCGCTGCCATTGGTGGCCGGCAATGATAAAAAGCAATTCGATGAAATATGCCGAATGTATTTATTTTATTTTCTGAAACTTCTATGTATTATATTATTATATTTTTAAATAATACTTGAAAATTTTAATTTTAGCGGATGTGACGTAGGAGGAGCTGGTTACATTTAGGAAATATGTGGCAATAAAAAACTTAAACACACAAAATGTAATAAGACTAACACGAAAAACATAGTTGACAACGCGTTAATGGCAGAAAATCTGCTTCCTGTCAACACTACACAGTTATATGTACAAAATTTATTAGAAATATCATAAATTGCTCATACGTCACAAACTATGTGATACCTTTTTAGCGCCAAAATAAATTATAAGAAAACTCATGTTAAAAAATCTAAATCTTGATTTTCTACATTATTGGGTTATTTTTTAGCATAATTCACAGTGTTATAAATTTTTTACCTTAATTTTATTACAGAGATGGTGCTCACTGTTTCCGAATAAAATTGTGCTACACAAATTTACTATAAGGTTGTAAATTTTCCGACGAATATTATTTAATCAACGGCAATAGAATGAAAATAATAATGTTTTGCAAAGGAATTATTTAGAGTGTTTATAAAAATGCCTGCTTTCATTAATAGTATTTTAAAAGCATTCAGATCAACAGATCAGTTTTATATATTGTAACACGAAGGGGTGCGGAAGATAATGATACTACTACTACTACTACTACTACTGATGATTACTGCTTACTCCAACGATGACATACTTTATTCTGACTGGTCGGTGAAAAAGAAGAACACACATACTTACACTTATACTTTACACTTGATGAACACTTACATTTATGGACATGGACATTACTTGGACTACTGACTAACTAAAGTTTTATATACATGATTATTGTTATTATTATTATTATTATTATTATTATTATTATTATTATTATTATTATTATTATTATTATTATTATTATTATTATTATTATTATTATTATTATTATTATTATTATTATTATTATTATTATTATTATTATTATTATTATTATTATTAACTAAACATAACTAACACAACTAAGCAATTACTAACATGTTACATTCCATAGCCTAGCGGGCGGGCGTTTAGCGCGCGCCCCAAAACTAAAACACACTACATGTTCCAAACAACAAACGTCTTCACGGCGTGACAAACTAATCTAGACTCGCTAAAACAAAGCGCTATCTTCAGGACAGGATTATCTTAGGGGTATAGGGTGCATAGGCTAGAGTATTCAAACTCACGCACGTATGCATATTAATTTCTAGACTTAATGATCAACAAATAAATGTCGTGACTATACATACAAAGACAACGTTGGATACCAATTACCACTATTATAGTATGACATGAGTGAACCCAGACGCGACTATCATAATATGATGAGAATTTCTAAACTGAATTTTGACATTTATAACTTAAATATATAAACAGAGTTAAAATATGATTATTAAAACTATAATTTAGAAAAGTTTATAAAAAGTTATTTGTCTGTTATTGCTCTTACCCTCGTTTTATTACAATATAATACGTAAAATTAGTTGACGCATTCGAAACTTATTACATATCGACAAACTATTCTAAATCGAATTAGCTTGATATTGTTAGAAAATATGACACTTCAAATAATGCAAGGAAATATTTACTTGTCTAGGTAATATTTCTTCTTAAAAATTGTTTAAAGTTTTTTAAAATGTTCAAAAATTTGCATAATTGCATAGTTTAGTTTAGAATAATTGAAAAAAGTATTAACAAATAATAAATAAATAAATAAATATAAATATATCATCACGGCATATTACCCATTGCTGGGTGTGCCAATCTGCTTTGTACACAGAATTCGGTAATGATGATGACATATTTGTACCGTGCGGGCGTTTACCAGGCGTCAACTCACGGGTACTCATTGCTGACGTGGAGAGTGCACCAAAGGGGTCAGTTTTGTGCCATTTTAAAATTTGAAATATTTGGCGTCGGTCAGGATCGAACCCGGTTCCCCAGATTCGCAATCAGACACTCAGGCACGCGGCCACGAGACCCCGTGATTAGTGATGTGCAAATTTCGGAAACATATTTTTTTAAAAGTTTCACTGAAAATTTTATTGGAAGTTTCACAAAATGTTTCGCTATGAATTTCAATGAAATTTTCATTTAAATTTCAATAAACTTATCATTTGTCAGTTGAATTTGAAATATTTGGATCTCAAATTAACTAATTTCCAGCATGTGGATTAACCTAACATAACTTGCACGTAAAGAAGCGCAGGCGCATGCATGTCATCTGCGCATGCGCAGTGTAGCTTATGAAAGTTTCACGAAATTTAAGGGTTGAAACTTTAATTTTTGAAATTTTTCAATTGAAACTTTCAATATGAAACATTCAAATGGCACATCACTACCCATGACTACTAATTCCTAAAAAAATATGATAATTTATTTGTTAAGACGACTCTAAATCATATAAATCATCTCTATTTCATCCTTTTCTTCTTTTTCCTATCTTCACACTTTCTTCTCTCTTCTAGGAAGCTAGGCTGGCGTCTTGGTCTTCAAGCAGTGACTGGCCTTCTAGCCCTAGGTTTCTTCCTGGGTATCGTGTACAGATCTGCGGCTCTATACCATCCACAACGAAGAGCTATAGCGCATTTGAAGACCCAGAGAAGAAAGATGAAAGATAGGAAAAGAAAAGAGAAGAGGCAGCCACTGTTTGACCTCAGTCCACTGAGGAGTAGAGCTCTTCAGGTGCTGATGGTGGGGGGAAGTACGGCTGCACTTGGGGTATACACACCTGTGTTCTACCTGGTGAGTAGAATTTTTTCTTTATAATTATTCAAGTATTTAAGTTCGAATGTATCTAAGAGACATTTTTATGTTTTAAATTTATACAACCAAAAGTGTTTTGCACGAAATAATAACGCCAGATGCATCATCTCTTTTTATTAATATTTTTATAAAGAGTGATACTCAACTTGAAGTGCATATAGGCACAGTATAGGGAATACATCCAGTAGCGACACTTCGCTGATTTTAGTTCCAAGCTGCACGGGTTGAAAGGGGAAAAATGAGAAGCGAGGATCCCGAATTTTAATGTTATTTAAGAACCTATGTTACCTCTCATGCGTTTTTACACATGTATGCAAATTTTAAAAAAGGTTACCAGCCATAAGCTAAGATATTTGAAACCAAAATAGAGCAACAATATATTAGCAATATAGGAAGAGAGTGTCACAAGGAAAGTTTTTTCGTAGTAACTCACATAATAAACGACAGATCTTTACAAAAAACTACCTAACGACTGTTCAAGTGTAAGTAAAAAACATCCAGATACCAACTACTTTTATAGTTACTCACTTCGAAAGATTTGAAATATGTGATTTTCGATGTAATTTTTGAAATTTATTAAAACGGTTATATATTTTTCTTAAATATACTTATTGTTTTTTATTTTTATAAGATATTTACAACACTAAATTAATTTTCTTAAAACCCTAAACTATTAAAAATTTAGAATATTTATTTTTATGAATTCTTTTACTTGGTAAAACTTTCGTTTGAGACTTTCATGATAGAACAACCTTATCACGTATAATACTCGTACATATGCATACCTATTTCAATCAAAATTTAAATGTGGAGTACGATGATCGACTGGTAGCAGAATGGAAAATTGGGAAATGATCGGACACGCAGTCTAATGTAAATAATTTATTTCCTGGCCTACGTTTCGACTGTTACTACTTCTACCCTGGGGAAGACTGTAGTAACAGTCGAAACGTAGGCCAGGAAATAAATTATTTACATTAGACTGCGTGTCCGATCATTTCCCAATTTTCCAAAATTTAAATATTCCACATATTTTCCATATATGTATATGAGTACACGAATATGCCAATTTTCTGTAGTGTTGGAATAAATATTTGTTACTTTAAAATTTATACAATGTATAATATTTAGTGTTGCCGCAAGACCAAGACCAGTCTTGGTCTTGTCTCGTCTCGTCTTGGTCTTGTCGAGACAAGACCATCATTTTGGTCTCGACTAAAAAGTCAAGACGAGACGAGACCAGCATCAAGTCTTGTCGAGAAAGTCTTGAAGTCTCGACAAGACTCTCGACTTCAGTTCGTCGGTATTTTTTCAAAATATTTTCTAAAAGTGCTTCAAAAATTAAGAGCAATGCTATTAAAGCTGTTTGAAAATTCATAAAATAATAAAAATATTAATTTTTAATCTTATGTTCCAAAAGCCAATAAACCGTTAAATTACAATGTAAGGATAAAAACTAACCGAATATTTAAAAATTTGTAATTTTTTATATATCCTATGAAATGTACTAACAAAATTGAATTTTCAAGTTGACTGAAATTATTTTCAATATCCAAACAGCACAAAAGTTATACCTATAATATAATAATAAAATCAATTACAATATTTTATTTTCTTGTAATTATTTTAATGTATTTTTTTATATAATTTAATACTGTTTCTACTGTATTTACAACCTAGTGCTGCTGTATTGAAACATGTAATGTTCCCTTCAAATATAAAGTATTTTTCATATATTTACAAAAAAAAGCTGTTGTAATTCTTAGAATTATGTGATAATGGAAAAGGCCGACAAAGATTTTACGACCTCAAGCCCTTAGGGAAACCAATTTTTTTTTTAAAAAAAACATATTGTATATTTTCAACAGATGTGCTCCTTATTTCACCTAAATAATTCATTTGAAATTGAAAATAATTATTATTTTATTTTACAAAATGCAAGGATTCTTAAAAATGTAACCCATAATATAGCCAATTGCGCACACGTTTCGTTTTATATTTTCAATTTTCACCAATGCTTTATTTAAAAGTTTAACCTTGAGTTAACTGTTCTGATGGGTAAGACCATAGTGTCCATAAAACTAAAGCGGAAGGGACGGAGGACAAAGCAATGGATATTTCCAAGAATTTCATTTATGCCTACTTAAACTTTCTTCTCTAATCTTTACATTTTGAATCTCTCAGATCTATAATAAGTAAATGAATGAATATTCCTCACTTTATTTTATTACAATTCGTAACATAATTTTCTTAATTTTCATGTGGTAAAATTATAACTTCACATCGAAACATGCATAAAATAACATGAAAATAATGAATAATGTATTTCCAAATAATGTAATATCAACTTCATTGTTGTTCTATATTTAATAATCTCTAGATTTTACTGTATATTCCATTTTCATATTAATTTTTTAAGTGATCGACGATTGACGACAGTCATAGAATACTTTGAAAATTAATATCTCAAACATTTTTTGGAATTTTTTAATCGCGATTGAACGGTTTTTCTTAGATATACATGCACTATTATATACAATTATAATAAATCATTTGTTAATATACGCAAAGTCGAGAGTCTTGTCGAGACTCGAGACAAGACGAGACTGACTTCAAGTCTCGTCTCGACAAGACCAAGACAAGACCACTGTAGTCGAGGCTAAGTCAAGACCAAGACAAGACCGACCTCAAGTCTTGTCTGGTCTCGTCTTGTGGCAACACTAATAATATTTATAATTATATTTCGTTAAGTACAATGTATTTGATGTATAACAGTTACTTAAATATTTATTACTTCGTTATTATTTCGTTTAAAATGTGCTTGTACAATTATTATACTCCTATATTATATAACAAATTTATTAGCAACCATTTGAATGAAAATCACTTTCAATAGCAAAATATAATTAAATAAAATTAAACTAATATTATTATTTTCTTCAAATATACATTTTATTACATATTTATACATTATTTTTCTTCTTTTTTACTACTCCTATATCACAGTTTATAATTTGGTATTAAATAACATATATTAAATATATATTTTTATGTTTTCTTCAAATTAGGTGCTCCTCATTATTGCCCCCTGAACACCAAGCAGCCTGTAACAAAACATCAAAGGTTCCGACATTCTCTATACTGTGATCTTGGTACACCAGTATAGGATGGCACAAGTTCAAGTTGCTTGCATGAAAAACTTTATTATTATGCACCCTACAGAAAATTGATGTAGGTGTTTATAGGCTAACTTTTTGAGACAAGGAGTTTTCGATCGTCTTTTGTTACAGGCTAAAACGTGATTTTCGCTTTTTTGAAAATACCTATCTCATTTATTATGAGAGTTAAAAAAAATCTTTAAATATTTTTTATACAGTGTTTATGTAGAATAATGTGGTATAATTATATTTTCTAAACTTATTAATGGGGTTGTCCACCATAACAAAATATAATAAAATGTACACTTTATACTCAAAGTATTAAAGTATTACTCAATAAATAATGATTAAATTTTTAAAAAGTGCAAAATATCGATTATTATTATTACACTAATCGTGATTAAAACATAAAAGTTAAAATGGACGTTTTCAACGATGAAATAATGGATTAAAGTGATTGTACTAAAATGGTAATGTGATTGTGATATCGGAACAAGTTTAGTTCTTTGTTGGCGTATTTTAGTGAACAATCTAAGATAATTTCACCTAATTCTCTGTGGACGGTATACACTATGCTAAGAAGTACTCTTAGTATTCATCACGATATAGACACATTTCTTATAAGAACGTCGAATGAATACAAGCCGAAGAAATCGAAAACGTTAACAAAACAAGAAATACAAAAATTTATTTGTGGTCGTATGAAAAATAGTGTACCTACATAACTCGCTCGAACATGTGATAACAACGCTCGTGTAATTAAACCAATCGACGCTGCGCGTCTCGTGTTCAATTTCACACTCGCATGTTATCTGGCACTTTCGATGCTTGTTATGTAATATACAAGTTATTCTGAAAAATGAGAAATCAAGGTATCCAACAGAAACAGAATTACATAAAAATGTTTGTTGTGGACTCTCTCTTAAAAGATAAGCATACGCTGTCCCGAACTTTTTTGTATAAATTTTTATGCTCATTAATTCTTTCATTGTTTACATTATCCGGGTAACAGATATTTGTTTCCTTGCTTAAATTTTTATCAATTAATCTTTATAAAAAATGAAGAAAATTTCTAAATTTTCTGTATATTACTATAGTCCAGTAAACAGAGGTCGAAAAAGGGGATTACATTACAAAAGGTCGGGTAGTTCTGAATTTTTGATATGATGTATAGAATGGTTGGTTAATAAAAAATCCAAATTTCCAGAAATCCCCTTCCTCCGCTCCCCCCACCATCTTGTAAAAACCACCATAAATCGGCACTTTTTTCAGTTTTTCGCCTATAACTTCTACCTGGTGAATTTTAGAGAGAAAAAAGTTATTTGCCGACTTGTAGAGGATGAAATTTTCTAAAAAAATTTATACAAAAGGTTTTTTCCACGATTCATCACAACAGAGCTTTCCAATTCACACCGCAATAACTCCGTAAAACTTTATTTTAGCGTAAAAGTCCTCATAATGAGTCTTGTAGAGAATTTAATTACCTACAAAATCCATTTATCAATATCTCTTTACGACCAATACAATAGAGTAGGGGTAAATTTACAAAAAAAAAACCAAAAAGTGTGTTTTTTCCAAGTTTAGTGCAACTACAATCTTTGCCTCATTATTTCTAATTATAATATGTATATATATATATATATATATATATATATATATATATATATATATATATATATATATATATATTAATGCAAAATAAACGTAATTATGACTTGAGGAACGTCAGTGAAGTCTTGTGGAACTACTAGAAAAAACTGTTATAAAACAGCACTTACTTCTTTTATTTGCCTGCGAGATCTTTCTAGTGCTCTTAACTCGACATGGGACATTTGCCGTATATTATATATACGAGTATAGTGTCAAAAATCTGAGACAACGTTGCTACACTAAAGTTAAAAAAACACTTTTTCGTTTTTTTCTTGGTAAGTTTAAACTGCTCCGTTGCACTGGTAATAAAAAAATAACACCTCTTGTAGGTAATTAAATTCTCTAGATTGATTATAAGGACTTTTACGCTAAAATGAAGTGTAACGAAGTTATTGTGATGTAAATTGGAAATAAATTAAAAAATTTGCTAAATACGCAATTTTAGCATTTTTGTGAGCTTCATAGCTCCACTGCTATTAATCGGACCAAAAAGCTTCAAATACAAAATTTACAGGAAATTTTGTTCTCTACAAGTCCACAACTAACGTTTTTCGCGCTAAAATTATCAGAAAGAAGTTATAAACGAAAAAATGAAAAAATCACCAATTTGCCGTTGTTAAAATATGCATGGATGTTTCGCGGTAATCTGTGTATTCTATATTTTCTCCATTTTTTAACGGTAGAGCTGAGTATAGCAACTAAAACTACATAATGAAATTTTATGATAATGATTTATTTATAGCCATGAAATAGGGGAAAACCTCAATATTTTTCTAAGATCGCTACTTTTGCCTTGTTGAGAGCGGAGCAGATCCACCACTATTGGTTTGACAAAAGACAATATGGTAAAGTTTTAGAAAATTGAGTCTTAGAATATATGTATATATATATATATATATATATATATATATATATATATATATATATATATATATATATATATATATATATACATACGGCTAATGTCCCATGTCGAGTTAAGAGCAGTAAAAAGATTTTGCAGGCAAATAAAAAAAGTAAGTGCTGTTTTTTTTTTCTAGTAGTCCTACAAAACTTCAGTGACACATAATTACGTTTATTT